>CM051234.1:210081351-210649931 GCA_027917425.1 Gastrophryne carolinensis | reverse complement strand
TTACAGGCTTTACACCTGGCCACCAAGTCCCTACACAGGTGTTTGTTAGTGGTCTTAAAGTATCAAGTGAAGCCTGGTCCAAAGTTGCCAGGAAGGATTCTGGTCGATAGGGACTGTTGGCTAGCCTAATCCACCCTTTCGCATCTTCAGTGAGCCCATCATTATTTACATATTACTTGCCTAGCTCTATCCTGCAGGGAAAATAATACAGCCCTGCAGTTTGCCCCCCATGCCCCAATTTCACTTTCCCGTTTGTTTCTCTCAGGGGGAAAACCAAATTGGATGCCCCACTGTGTGTATCCCGCCCCTTACACTCACCTTCCTTTTGCTCCCATGGCACAGACTTGGGCAAGTGCACCGCTTGCTTTTACTCCTGCCCACACCGCCCATTCAGTAAAGCCATGCACACACAGCTATAAGTGAGCAGGGATGCAGCTATGAGCGAGGGAAGATGAGTTTTACGGGGCATCCCGATGCCCGAGTAGGGGGGGTCAACAGCCGGTCATGGGAGGGTTTCACTTTAAAGTGGACCAAAACCCAGGAGTGTCAAAAGGTTTTTATCCTTTTCCTGGGGGCGCCCCGCTGTGCGAAACCCCATACAAATGCCTGGCTCGGACACACTCCCGCTACTGGGAAGCAGAGGATGCGGTCGTCAGTGCCACTGCTCTTAGACGCACGGTGGGTCCGGAATAAGACGAGTTGGCTGAGGCGATTGGGGGGGGGGGGGGGGGGGGGGGGCGTGTTGTGTCGCGTGCTAAACTGAAAATGTGTTGAACAGTTATAGAGGAGCAAAGACATCTTTGCTTGCTCAACACTAACACATTTTGTTCTGTTAGCCACCCTAAACAGAGGGTTTATCCCAAATTGGTATGCTTCACTGTGTGAAATGACCAACCTCTTCCTGGAGCACTTCGTTTCTGGTGTCCTAACAGGAATTATGCTAGGATTGTCAAAAAAGGGCAAATACGAATGTTAGCAGCCATAGCCATTCCATTCTTAATCTAAATATTTGGTTAGCTTGTGGCTTTAAAATGGACTACATCATTCAAAAACAAAATGCTTTAAGAGGAACATCTACATCCAAATATTTTTTAAGACAAATTCCAAAAACAAACGAGAGACCTGATAATGTATAGATATATGGGGGGGCGGGTCAATGCAAAGATCTGCTCCATGAATCAGTTATACCCAGGACTATTACTATAACAGTGCACCCCCTACAGCTAGAGATCTGAAGACATTTCTCACGTACACAAGAGGTGATTCTTTACTGTAAGAGCAGCAAGACTAAAGGCTCCTAAAGGCCATTTCTTGACTTACATTAGAAGCTCTAACTACTAAGACCACTGAAGTTAAAGGGCTCATACCAGGATTTAGAACTCCTGGTGGGAGAGGTGAGCTATAAAGGCCCTTTTCCCCCCATAGGTCAGTCACCCAATCCCATGCAGTGACTGTATTGGTCTGTCACCAATGTCCTGCTGTCACTCAAGTTGACAGCTGCCATGCAGAGATCAGTCCCCAAACCCGCTTTAGTGGAGAATTGCAGCAATCAGGTTAATTCATATTTTAAAGCGGAACAAAATACACCAGTGGCCACCCTGGAATCTAAATGATTGCAGGTTTGGTGGCTGGCTTCCACGGGTGCATTCTGAAACGGGTTGCCCCACTTTGTGAAACCCACAGGACACTGCTAGTCACTCCTCTTCCTCATTCCGAAGGCATACACAGGCTCTCCTCCAATGCGAGCCCTCTGCTACAACATTCAGCAAATGGACAAATAAATGTCAAGTGCAGACAGCTCTCATTGGAGGAAACCCTGTGCATGCGCCGTTGGAACGAGGAAGAGGTGAATGAATAGCGGCATTCTTGGAGGGGGGGGGGCGAGCAAAGCAGGGCACCCCAGTTTGGGATGCCTCAAGTAAACAGAACCCTGAAAAGTCAAATTCAAATATTCACGAGCCTTAATCTTGTATAGAGCCCTGTAGGCCGAGTTGGTCTGGTTGGGGTGTTTATTGCCTTGGGGCACAGTATCCACCACTGGGAGGGTAAAAAAAAACCCTTGTAGCTCCCATGGGACCAGTGGCAAGGAACATGCTTCAAGGCTGGGCAGGCAGAGCGCCGTCATCACTGGATGCTGTAAACTGTGTACTCCATGGCACAGTTTCTAAACCTAAGATACATAAACCACAGGAGGGCACGCAGAGATGTTCAGGGGTGCACCAGGTACAGGGGCTGGGGGAATATTTTAATAGAAAAGCGTTATTCCTTCTTGCTTTAGAAGCACTATGATGTCTACTTCATTTGGACAAGTTTATGATTGAGACCCTTCTTGGAGGTACTCAATTGGAACTTGTCTCTAGGGGAAACTTAATGTAAAGGCCATGTTCACACCTGTCCTGTTAGCAGCAGGATTTTTCACCCACCTGTGATATAAAAGAAATCCCTGGTTCCAGATCCTATGCCCTGCCATTCGGTCTATCGAATCCCATTAAACTCTATGATCGTGCTGCAAATGCATGCGCTACCGCATGAAAAACGCATTTGCAGCCCCATAGACTGTTGCCGTCCAAATGAAACAGGCAGGACTATTTGCAGCTCACCTCTGCCACACTGGAGATATGTTAAAGGGGACATAGAGGATCCATTGACGATTTTCTTGCGGTACCGCTGCCACTGTCGCAAATGCATAAAACACACGCGGTACCTGACAGGTGTGAACAAGGGTAAAAAGTCTGAGAATCGCTGCCCAATGAGATCAAGAATGCAAGCTGTCAGGTAAGTGAAGTGTACTTTTATTTTGCCAGGATGGTGTAGAGGTCACATTAAACGAATTCTCCAACACCTGCCTAGGTTAAGTGTCATCAGGATGCAGATAAATTCCTATTTCACACCACTCAACAGGAATTATTCCCTAAAATGCAACAAGGCCTGACTAGTTTCCTGTGGATTGCTCGGATGAACACTGCAGGGAAACAAGCTGAACTGAATGTACTGTTGTCCTTCTACAGCTATAGTCACTATGGGAGCAGCCACTGAACGACAAAGGTGTCAGCTAGAATAGGTGGGGTGAAAAGTGGGTGACATGCAATGTTGAGTGACAGGTATGTAGTAAGAGATCCATATAAGGCTCCAGTCGGGGTGTAACGGGCATAAAACCAGTGGGTGACGGGTTCGGGGATGCGCCTGTAACGGAGCAGTCTATTCTAGACCTAGGAAAGTGAAAGCAGAGAGGGAATGGTGCCGAGGCCAACATGACTACACAAAAGCCGTCCACACGGGATGCCGTGTCCTCACGTGTACGGAGCCGCCCGATGATACACACCGGTCAGAGCCGGCATGGAAGCTTGGGGAGGGGGAAGCAGGTGAATGGCGGGGGCCAGAGCCGCCATCTTATACTGCAGGATGAGGGAGGGCGCAGCCCCGTACAGGCAGCCGGCAGCTCCCGCCTTATCCAACCACACACAGCCGCCTCCATTTTCTGTCCCCATGACGGGGAAGGGAGGGCGAGACAGCGCAGCGCCGGCATCACACACGAACACGCCACAGTTGCCCATCCATGGAGCCGGGCCGGCCGCTGGGCATGAGGTAGCCCGATGGGGTGTTGCGCAGGGAGGATATGCGCTATAGAGGCCTGAGCCCGACCCCGGGCATTGCGGCTCACCAACTCAACCCCCATGCGCTTCTAGCACCCGCCGGGCGTCGCTCACCTTGTGGATCCGCTTCAGCGCCATGATGCTCTCGCTGCTGCCGGGCGGGTGTTCGGGTGAGCTGGGCGGAGGAGGAGAGAACCGAGGAAGAGGCGGAGAAAGGAGGTGGTGGCAGTGTCCCCTCCTCTCTACAATATCCGGGACACGCTACAAACAAGAGCCACCCACACACGTCGCGGTGACCCGCCGGGTGTCTCCTACTCGCACCACCCTCACTACTGATACTGGGCTACCGCCGCCCTCTGCTTTGCTGCACGTCACTCGCCCGAATACTGCGGTTCTATGGAGTGCGCAGCGCGCCTTGTCGCTTCACACTCTTCCTTTTTTCACACAAGTCCCGCCCGACGTGCCTCCACGTGATCTGCTGGGACGTAGCGCGTCAAGCCTGTGGCGGCGATCGTGCGCGTGCCTGGCCCCTGGTGAACGCTTGACAGCCAGCTCGGGGTGCGAGGGGGAGAACAAAACATAGCAGGGCGCGCGGGGTGATGTCACTCGCTGCAAGGACGAGCGGAAGCGGTGGCCGCTTATAGTAATGGTGGTCCTCGGTGTTATGCAACGAGGCGCGGCTGTGAGTCACCCACCGCCAATTCTGACGTCCAGTTAAGGACGCGGGGAGGGGGCACACATGAGGGTATAAGTGGCAATGCTGTTCTACGCTTTCTTTCCCCCTTCATGGAAGCACAGCCTTGCACAAGCTCAGCCTTTTTCCCGCGCGGTCTAGAGCGACAAGCGCGCTCCCACCTGCTGCTGTGACGTCACACGCCTACAGACAAGAAAGCGCGGAGGGACAGAAACGTCGAGAAGCGCGCGGGAAATAGAGCTGGGCTCGGGATGGGCGTGGAAAGGCCTGAGTGATGTGAGGCTCCCGCTTGGAGCGGTTGATATGGAGACGGCGAATGGCGGTAGTCCGAATAGAGGCAGTTACATTACCTCACCCCGAGGGGGTGAGAGAAGGTTTTTTTTGTGGTGTCCCTAATAGACCTTTACTTGTTTTACCCACATATGCTGCTGGTCACTCTGGAAGCAAAGTCACATAGTTGGGCAATCCAAATTGGGATGCCCCCAGGGCACAGTACGAAATCCTGGGTTTTGTTCCACATTAGGAGTTTTTGCCCCTGCAGTGCCATAGCCACGGCTGACAAACACACTTGACTAGACGCATCCTGGGGGCGGAGCTTAGCAGCTTCAGGCGGCTAAAGTCCACTGTAGTACTGCAGAGGCCCAGATTATATGACTAGTATGCTTTATTTTACCATATTCTTTTCAGTCTGAATGTTTACACTACTGTAACAGAGGGCTGCCACAGATCAGTCCATTCTATGAACAGGGATTTCCTACCAAAAAAAAAGTTCAGTAAACTTGTGTGCAGATTGTTCAAGACCCCTGTGAAGTGATCAAATACAGCTGTAACGAGTTTGTGCAGTTGTAATGGATTGAAATGGCCATCTTGTTAAATATTATCGAAGGTCCAAGAAGATGGAACATTTTTATTTGGAATGCCGTCCATTCTGTGCAAAAAGTGAAAGGAAGCTTAAAAATAAACCTGTGTAGCCTCTAGTAGATTACCGAATGCACCATCCAGCGTCTGCAACTAGTGTTGAAACATTGTAGATGTATTGTATTTCAGCCTTGCCTTTACTCAGTGGGAAGGGGCATCCCATTTAAGTAGTCTTGGGAAGAGTGTGTAAGTGAATCAAGTTATCGACAAGAACCAGCACACCAAAATATCTTCAAAGTGGACCAACACCCAGGATTTTGACTATCCTGGGTTTTGGTCCACTTCGGTGGGGCACCCCGATCGGGGGTGTCCCGCTCTCTGAAACCCCCCAGAAACCCCAAAAAACTCACCTCTCCCACGTGACCGCGCCGTCCAAGTGGGTGACAGTGGCGTCCAAGACAGCGCGTCCGCCACTGCGTCACGTCTAGAGGGGCGCGTGGGAGGCGGCGGCGGATCAGGTAAGGAGTTTGGGTTTTTTGGGGGGGGTTTCACCCCGCGGGACATCCCGATCTCGGATGTCCCGCGGTGAGTGAGGTGATAGGCCCGGGAATCTTATAGATTCCCGGGCCGATCACTCCTGGGTGTTGGTCCACTTTAAGCATCAAACTGTATAACAATAAATAAATAATGGGGCCAATCATAGGTCTCAGAGAAGTTCAAATTTCGTGCCTGACGTCATTCATGACGTCATCGGCCCTTTTAGAGCCTTGGCTTAATCTGTCCTGTGCCAATCTAAAGTACAATCTAAAGAAAAACTTCCTAGTTTAGATGCTATTCGGTCTGTTATAATTTGACCCGACCTAGAAAATCTGCAATAGTATTCAGGGTACCCTTTAAATCAGGGGTGTACAATTGTAAATGGGAGCTGCCAGACTAAGCTCCCCCTTGTCCAAGGAAATTACGCTGCACCACCACTACTATATATCAAAGTCTAAATTTATTATATCGTTATCGATCACATGTAAGGACAAACATACTACAAATAGTTTTTTAAAAAACACATAATTAAAAACATGGGGTATTTGTGATGGAAGAGCCGGCTATTAATGATTCAAAGATATGGGAATAACTATGTGAGTACAATAGGTTCCCTAAATGCTCTTAAAAAACTAATAAACAGTGATAAATATAAACGTGCTATACATATCTATAATTACATAATCCTGTGAGCAGTAAATGACAATGAAAAACACACCTGATGCAAAACACAAGAAAAATGAAGAAAGTGCTAAACTATTTAAATAAGTGTACTACCAATAGTGCTATTAAATTTAAAAAGAGTGCTCAGTGTCATGCACTCAGTTGCCTGAGCGCATGAGCCTTAGTGCCAATTCACTTTAAGTGCAGTATACTGAGCATGATAGCGGGAACTAGTATATGATAATAATAATCAACATAAGTGTATAAAGTTTTTTACATCACCGTATTATATTGGCCAGCATCCCTCAATACCAGACCGAGACACAAGCGACGCGTTGCGTGGCCGAGAATATCGCCACTTCGTCAGAGCCTGACGAAGTGGCGATATTCTCGGCCACGCAACGCGTCGCTTGTGTCTCGGTCTGGTATTGAGGGATGCTGGCCAATATAATACGGTGATGTAAAAAACTTTATACACTTATGTTGATTATTATTATCATATACTAGTTCCCGCTATCATGCTCAGTATACTGCACTTAAAGTGAATTGGCACTAAGGCTCATGCGCTCAGGCAACTGAGTGCATGACACTGAGCACTCTTTTTAAATTTAATAGCACTATTGGTAGTACACTTATTTAAATAGTTTAGCACTTTCTTCATTTTTCTTGTGTTTTGCATCAGGTGTGTTTTTCATTGTCATTTACTGCTCACAGGATTATGTAATTATAGATATGTATAGCACGTTTATATTTATCACTGTTTATTAGTTTTTTAAGAGCATTTAGGGAACCTATTGTACTCACATAGTTATTCCCATATCTTTGAATCATTAATAGCCGGCTCTTCCATCACAAATACCCCATGTTTTTAATTATGTGTTTTTTAAAAAACTATTTGTAGTATGTTTGTCCTTACATGTGATCGATAACGATATAATAAATTTAGACTTTGATATATAGTAGTGGTGGTGCAGCGTAATTTCCTTGGACAAGGGGGAGCTTAGTCTGGCAGCTCCCATTTACAATTGTACTTCCAGGTACCACTAACATATAGTGGATTAGGTCCATTGGTACGCTTGCACACAATTATAGATCTCTTGTAGTGCGGAGGACCCAGATTATTCTTTAAATCAGGGGTGGGCAATTATTTTTTCCATGGGGCCACATGAGAAACTGAAAATGTTGTGGAGGGCCGGGCCAAAAGGCTGAACTCAATTCTGCATAATATTAATTGTATTTCTGTATAAAAAGCAGTAAATAGCATTGTTTTCACATGCTGTTACGAGTATATGTTATAGCTAAACAATGAAAAAGTGAGGTTGCCTTCCAAAAAAATGTAATTTATTAAATAAAATTTACCAAAGCAATGGTAAACAAAATAAAACTTTTTCACTATTTGTGACTCATATTAGTGAAAATTTCCAGTCACATTCATTCAAACACATTTTGATTTTATTAGCATTCTCAAGACATCACAATATTGTCTTTGTACTCCAAATATTAAGCAAGATACATCAACTGCCACTAAACATCACTAAACTCCACTAAACATCACTCAAATGTCATTAAACATCATTGAACTGTCACTAAACACTGAACTGTGATTCTGAGAAAAAGGCTTCCAAAGAAAGTGTCCCAATTCACTGCTAGTTGGTGCCTTTACGCGCCATTTGTAGTCTAATCAGATTTCAGTGAGAGAAATCTAGTCTCTGCTGGGCTTTAACAAGTGCATGTGTCTGAGGTGGAGATGCGAAGCACAGCTGACAGATGATCATCAGTGAGAGAGGATCTATACCTGGATTTGTTGAACTTCATCACTGAAAATGTTTGTTCACATATGTATGTAGAGCCAAAAAGAACCAACATCTTTTGAGCATGTCTCCTTATGTTTGGAAAGTTCTCCTTGAGAGAAGAGTAGAAATCTAGCAGAGATCCTGACTTAAAGTTCTCTCCCAGTACTGCATCCGACTGCAGGTCGATGAGTTCCAGCTGAACATCGCTAGGTGCATTATCCACACTGCAGGTAAAGGGACAGGAAATCAGGTTCATTTCATCTTCGATTTTTCTGAGATCTTCAAATCGCCTTGAAAACTCACCATGCAATGCTCCCAACATGGATGAGTACCTGCGGAGGTGATCAGCTGGTGGGGTGACTTCTTTCAGGGTTTGCATGTGAGTGAGCGTGTTGCTCTCCAGTTGGCTTGAAAGAAACTGTAGCTTCGTCATGAAAGCCTTCACCAGGCTGTGCATTTCATGAACAAAAAGGCCCTTGCCTTGTAGCTTGGTGTTCATTCATCAGTGCAGTCACATCAACAGAAAATGCAAAATCTGCCATCCAGTCCTCATCTTAGAGCTCTGGCAAGTCTTTGGCTTTTGTTCTCACAAAACTCTTGAATCTCTGCTTTCAGGTCCCAGACTCTTTTCAGCACTTTGCCCAGGCTGAGCCATCTGATAGCTGTGTGGTAGCCGATGTCATGATGCTCGGTCTCATGCTCCTCCAAAAGTGCAACAAACTGTCTGTGGTTCAATGCTCCTGCCCTGGTGAAGTTTACTATTTTAGTAACAACTTCAATGACATGGCCAATTTTTAGCACTGATTTGCATAACACATGTTGGTGTATAATACAATGCAAAAATACCAGTTTCTGATCCCCGTCGATTTCAGTCACTTTATCTTGCATACGTTTCAAAAGTCCGACATTTTTTCCAGTAAGATTTGGACAACCGTCCGTTGTGACGCCTGTCAGTCTGTCCCATTTCAGCCCCAGCGCATCCATGCACTCGTTTACCTCCTTGAACAGATCGCTCCCTGTTGTTGTTCCTTTCATTGACCGCATTGCTGCCAGCTCCTCCATAATCTTGAAGTCCGGTGTTATCCCTCGGACAAATACGAGTAACTGGGCTGTGTCACGGACATCACAACTCTCATCCAAAGCCAAGGAGAAAAAGTCGAAACGTGCCACTTCACGTTGCAGCTGAAGCTCCAGATTCCCCGAAATGTCCTCTATCCTTCTGGTCACGGTTCGCCTGGACAGCGGGACTTGCTCAAATGCCGTTTTTTTTTAAGGGCATATTAGTGCTGCAGAGTCCACCGAGCACTCTTTGACAAACTCCCCCTCTGAGAATAGCTTACTGTATTTAGCGATTTTGTGGGATATCACAAAGCTGCTCTGGGTTGCGGCATCACTGGCTGCGTGAAGTTTGGTAAAATAGCCTTGCTGCTTTTGCAGCTTAGCTAACAAAGCTTCCGAAGTCCGCACCCTTTCAGCGTCAGTCAAGTTTTTATATTTCTCAGCGTGTTTCGTCTCATAATGCCTACTCAAATTGTAGTCCTTAAACACTGCGATCTGCTCCCCGCAAGCTAAACACGCGGCTTTACCTCTGACTTCGGGAAATAAATACTTAGCAGTCCAATTCTTTTGGAAAACCCTGCATTCAGCATCTACCTTTCTTTTTTTAGCGGACATTTTGAGGGCTAAAGTCCTCTTGTGACAAGGATCACGTGCACTTAGATGACAACTGGAGGGGAGGGTGATACCGGTTGGTAGGATACACAAAAAAAGGGGGGATATCGCCCCACAGATGTCAGCAGCTCACTCTTCCACCACACTGGGCAGAGCAAATGCAGCTCCACTTCCCTTACTCTCCTTCCCCTTAAACTTAGCAGCAACCCTTCTTCAATGTCAGAGGCCCGCCCGTCCCTCTTCGCACCAGGTCAGCGCCTCCCGAGCTGTACACAGGCGATCAGCCGCTCGGCTTGCCGGGTCTGGCGCGTTCTCCCTTCTTCACTGAGTGTGGCTGTACACAGGCGATCACTGGCTTACACTCCTCTAGGGAATAAGAGTGTAAAAAGGTGAGAGCTAGCAATCTTTGGCCGTATGTACAAAAAAGGCCTCATTATAACCCACTCAAATTAACATGTATCCTTATACGGGCCCCATAGCAGCCACACAGAAGTAATCTAAACAAACATCTTTACTTCTCTTTATTCTCAATTACATCTTTTGGTGGTTAAAAATCCTGGGTTTTGGTCCACTTTAACCACCAAAAGATGTAAATGGGGATAAAGAGAAGTAAAGATGTGTTTGTTTAGGTTACGCCTGTGTCACTGCTATGGGGCCCGTCTAAGGCCCGTATAAGGATACATGTTAATTGGAGTGGGTTTGTACATACCCGGGCATGCGCGGCCACTCCTCCAATCAGCATGCTCGGAGACGCTGAGCTATGGGTGTCTAAGACGCCCATAGCTCAGCGTCTCCGAGCGCGCTGATGGGTGGAGCGGCAGCGCATGCCTGAGTCTGGTTTAAAGTGACTGCCAATGCTCATACAGCACTGCGGGTGTAACTACAGGGCATGTGACAGGAGGACAAAGGGGCCCTATCATTGTTGCTCCTCCACCTTATTTATCATATATTGTGCTCAGTTTTGTTTTTTGACAGTTGAGAGATATGACCAAAAGGTGCAAATAGTTATAAAATATTATTTTCATTTGTTACAATACCCTATCTTGGGTAAAAAAATAATAAAGACTATTCTCCACTTCTCACAAAAGTTTTCTCCGACCAAGGTTGAGATCTGGTCCCAAAAAATGTAGCGTGCTGCTTCCCATTGCAGAGGGAATGCATTGAGATCTGATATGCCCCCTCTGTTGCTGTAAATGGAGCCACATGGCTCTGGCATTTTGATGGAGGTGGGATCAGAAACCCATCTACCAGTTTGTTTGCAATTGGCAGATGAGCTCCTGAAGAATCCACAAGCACAGGACTGGGCACCCGTGTAGTTACCCTTCCTATTGCCATTGGTTTGACAGCCATTCAGTGATTGCAGGCAACCAATAATTTTTGCTAGCAGGAGCAGCAGATGTGCCCCTTCCAAGCCTGCATTCCCAACCAGTAGACCCCATTAGTCACAACACATGTCACATGACAGCTTTCCCCAATGGAATGCTTGGTAAGTACAGGAATGCCCTTTCCAGGGCTTCTGGAAAGAAAAGAGATGCTGCAAGGGTAGAGTTTAAAGTGGACCAAAACCCAGCATTTTGACTATCTTGGGTTTTGGTCCACTTCCATGGGGTGCCCTGCTGCGTGAAACCTCCCAGAACACCCAGATCAACTCACCTCACTCCTACGGCACATTTGTGGCCGCTCGTCCAATCAGCGCACTTAGAGCCGCTGAGCTTTCGAGCACGCTGGCAGCCGCATCTCGCGCTTCCTCTAACAGGGAGCGTGCCCGCGCCGACCATTCACAAATGCCTGGTGTGGGCACGCGCCCTGCTAGAGAGAAGCGCGAGATGCAGCCGTGGCCCGCGCATGTGCCGCTGGACCGAGATTCAGGTAAGTTTTGTGGGTGGCTTCACACAGCGGAGCATCCCGATTTTGGATGCCCCGCAGGGAGGGAATGGATCGGCTGATCCTGCTGGGTTTTGGTCCACTTTAAGTTTTTAGCAACTGGAATAAGGGGAAGTTTCTGAGAGGGGGGGTTGAGGTTAAGTAAAGCTCTATCTTAAAATTTAATACAAATCTTTATAAAATTGTTAGCGGTCAAAGTAGTAGTCTTGTAGTTACCCTGGAAGAAAAAAAAACGAGTACATGGTGCTCACTGGCTCGTCGGGTCTGACGCGTTCTACCTTCCTCGGAGGAAGAGAGAACGCGCCAGACCCGACGAGCCGAGCGGCCGATCGGCTGCTGTTTAACTTAAGTGATCGCTTGTGTATAGTGCGGGAGGCTTCCTGCCTCCCGCACTATACACGGGCGATCATTTAAGTTAAGCAGCAGCCGATCGGCTCGTCGGGTCTGGTGCATTCTCCCTTCCTCTGAGGAAGGGAGAACGCGCCAGACCCGACGAGCCGGTGAGCCGCCGATCAGCTGCAGCGCCTCTTACCGGCCAGCTGAGCCGGGGCCGGTAAGAGCTTCTCAAAGGGCCGTACAATGCCCGGGCCTGCTTTAAATGAACTGCCGATATTGACAGGACCTGTTCCTGTAGGGGAAACAAAATGAAATTTTAGAGGTGTATCAGGGACAATGACCTGGTCCTGCCTTGATAATTTAGGTATGCTACTGTGGAAGCATTGTCGGAGTAGATTCGGACAACTCTGCCTGAGATTACTGTTAAAATATGATCCAATGTCAGCTTGACCGCCATTAGTTCCCTGTAGATGGAGGATCTCCTTGCTATGTATGGCGTCCACTTTCCCAAGAGCTGGCATTGTTGTAATCACTACAGGATTCCTTTGCTTCCACTTTCTTTTTAGTATCACCGGATCTGTCCACCAATAGAGGCTTTATAGATCATCCTCCTTTATTTGAACTTCTTGATCCAATGATTCTGGGCACTTGTCCAAATGAGATAATAGAAATTTCTGTAGGGTTCTCATATGGACTTGGGCCCATGGGACTTCCAGATTAGCAGCCATCATGAGACTGGGTAAAATCATGATTTCTCGTAGAGAAACCAGAGGGAAATTGATTCATTTTGGAGTCATTTTTTACGATCCTGTGTACCTTTTCCTGCAAAAGCAGAATCCTTTGAAAGATACTGTCTAGATCATAACCAAGGAATTTGCAAAAGTGGCTGGGTACTAGACTTGATTTTTCTAAATGAAAACCCAGCCTAAGGAAGAGTCTTCTAGATCTGCTAGTAGCTACTCTGACCTATTTAACAGGAGAATTGTCCAGGTACGGAATAATTGTTATTCCTTCCTGCCTGAGGTGCTCCATTCGTTCTGCTAATATTTTTGTAAAGATCCGCAGGGCTGACGACAGGCCAAAAGGCAGAACTCTGTACTGGTAATGATGATGCCCCTGGTACTGCAAATCTCAGAAGCTTGCAATTTAGCGCCTGAATTTGAATATGCAGGTAATCATCCTGCAGGTCTAAACTGACCATGAGAGCCTGCTTTATGAGGATGTTTCTTACTGAATAAATAGATTCCATTCTGAACTTTTCAGATTAAGAAACATCCGATAGCTTTTGCAACCAGGAAAACATGAGAATAAAACCCCCACCCCCTTGGAATGGAGCATAACTACTTTTATCACGTTCTTTTGAATTAGCTCTTGTAAGACTAGTGGAAAGACCTCCCTTTTCCTGGTGTCCCTTGGTAATTTGGTCACCAGAAAGAAATATTGAGGGAATATCCCCTTTGCAATGTCTGTAGCACAAACTGATTTTGGGAGACTGCTCTTCAGCAGACAGCAATGGACGGCATGGGACAGCACCCATGAAAAGAGGTAAGTATTGCTGTAAAAATAAATAAATAGTTTTTAAGTGTGTGTTTTTTTTCACTTAAGCCTTTGTGAACTGGTAAGGCATCCTTGAGACATCTATATACCCGTTCAAATAGCAGGAGGAGCCAGAAAGCGGCCGAAACTCCCCACCCCATTGGCTACACCCCGAAAGGCCAGGAGTACCAGGTGTGCTGGTAGCCTTCAGGGCCAGGGACCACCCTCCGAGCATTGCTATAAGCCCACATAGCTTGGGGGGACCCCAAGCCGTTTTAAAAACATATATTTAAAGGTTTAACCCTTAAAGTGAAAGGCAACTGTTAGACCATAGCATTGGGCTAAGTTTTGAACAGCCCTAAATTGTATTTTAAAATTTTTAAGAGGAAATAGCAAGATTTACAGTTTGACCATATGATTTTTCTTCTGACGCAATTGGGCATATGCATGCACCCCCAGATGTGCATGCACACACTCCCACAGACACAAGCGTGCACCCCGAGTCGCGCATGTGTGCACCCCCAGACGCACCTGCGAGCACTCCCAAACACGTGCACGTACACATGCACCTCCAGGTGTGTTTGCACGCTCTCTTAAATGCATGCACGCATGCCCAAACACATGCCCCGCCAAACACATGCACACACCCCCAGCTGTGCATGCACTCATGGGCGGGAAAGCACACTCTCCCAAACACATGCATGCACCACCAGCCATGCATGCGCACGCTGTCAAGCACATTCCCCAGGACATGCATGCATGCAACCAAAAGCTTGCACCCCCAAGACACGCATGCATGCACCCCCGGCCAAAAATGCACACACTCCCAAACACATCCGGGTACCCCCGGATGCACCTGCATGCTCTGCAAACTCCCAAACACAAGCCCCCACCACAGGCTCTGGTCAGAGGGAGGGTGGCCTGCACAGCTCCAGTCAGCAGGAGGGAGAGCACCAGCTTTGGTTGGTGGGTGGGCGAAAGAGGGGCTGCATGCTCTCCCATCGATGACTACGTGACTTGCAGCCTCCAGCTGGGGGGGCAGCAGTCGGTACTTGGAACTAGAGTGTCTAGGTGAGGAGGAGACCAGGATGGGTTAGCTGGGTTTAATGGCTGGAATGGCAGCTCTGTGATTGCCATTCAAGCATTAATATATGGGGGGGCATGGTTCCATTCTCAGCCCCTCAGTCAACAGTAGTGGCCCGCATCAGCAGGGCGTGGCCAAAGCCGCAAATAAAGTCTTTTTTCCTCAGTCATGGTACCAACCTGCGATGAATGTGGGGGATCCCATATCTATCTATATATATATATATATATATATATATATATATTTATTTATTTTATTTAACCATTAAAAATAATAAAAGTTCTGGGGTCCCCCTGTGTAGCATAAACACGGGCACTGGGCTTTTCTGCACCTTCATGACTGTTGGGGATGCAGGTAATGGGAGGGGGGTTTCGGTAAGTCACCTGCTTATTTCCATAATCTTGCTTTGGGTGAATTGGTTTGATCATCAAGAGTGAAGATAGGATATCATAGGAATCAGCTGCAGTAAGCAGCCTCCCCCCCAAAAAAAACCTTTCTCCAGGTGCCCTCCAGGACGGCTAACCACTCACTTCCTCTCCCAGGAAACACAAACTGACAGGCTGTTAAAGCCTTTTTTTTTGTGTTTCTTAGAAAGAGCTCCAAGGTATGGTGTTCCCTGGCAGGTGGCAGGGTGGGGACGTAGGACAATGGGCACTAATGTGGGTCAGGTACCTGGTTCGCAGCAGTGTCAGGGTAAGTATTGCATTCAGGTTCAGGCTCTGCAGGCCATTCCGGCCACTAGGTGGGCTGGAGGCCTTCTCTTATGGTTAGTGACAGTGCTGACAGAGAGGGGTATGTGACGTCACTTCTGGGATGGAGGGCCACGCCACTGCCTGGTGCGCATGATGTCATCTTTAGGTGCCCAAAATGGTGCCAGAACACTGGAGGAAGGAGCACCTGGGGTTTCTCTGCTGGGGGCTAAGGAGGGAAAGTGGAAGCACAGCAGAGAAACACGCAAAAGGATTGGCGGGGCATCGGACGCAATACAACAACTATAGACAGTGGCGATTCTCAGGACTCCGTAAGTGTTCCTTCCCCAGGCTGGTTATTGGTGCAGGGGGAGGGAGGAACCTAGGTCCCTAATTAATGACCTTATGTTATTCCCTTTCAGGCTAAGGAGAAGATCCTAAGGGAAATAAGAATATTAAGGAGGACACCAAAGGAAGTTAAAGACATGCCCCTACCTAGGTCCTAACAAAATTGCCAAATGCCCCTACCCGACAACTAGAACAATCAATTATGTGCGTGTTGACTCCAGGATGCGGTTACGCCTAATCTTAATCCTCTGATTTTAGTTTGGAGTGCCTAAAAGGGGGAATATATAGCACATTTGCTCCATACAAATCCAAATTGGATCAGTTTTTGCCTGCCCTCTGGGCTCCCACCCCAGCTTATCCAGAGGACAGTGGGGTTGCCCGGGTCAAGGGTCCAGGAGCAAGTGGGTTATCAGGGGTGATCCCAGGTTTTCCCCCAGGGCAAAAGCATCGGATGAAGAAGAGATGGCTTCCTCAGATGAACCTATTCACTCCTGACATACAGAACAATCAGCTAAGACAGAGACAGCTGGCATTTCTAGTTTCAGGTTTGCGGTAAAAACACGCCTGATCTCATTCAGGCTACCTATGTCTCTAAATGATTCTTTATATCAGGACTTTTAGGATCCTATAACACCTACATTTTTACTACTAATTAGATGGTTTCAAGCAACTGAAGGAACCCGGAAGCCAGGTACTTATTCCCAAAATCTTTAAAACGCAGGTTCCCCTTTGAGGAAGTGTAAATAAGGGGCCTTTATGGAAAATCAATATTGTTAATAATGGTGCATATATATATATATATATATATATATATATATATATATATATTAACAGCATGCATGACATAAGGAGCAAGCTAATTAGAACGGCAGGTGCGAAAGGGCAGCTAGATAATATCTGCATTCCGAAACCAGAAAATAAGAACAAAAGACATCTGAGAGGGCACTAGATAATATCAACATTCTGTGACCATACCATAAATATGTTGTAAATAGACATATAGACCTGAAATAGCAGATGCACCCTCTTAGCAAAACGACTGGACATCAAAGGGTTAGACAGACAATAGACGCTGGCACCACAAAATATACAAACGGCTTCTGGGAATTTCCGTGATGGACCCTTGTAGCATAACCGGTGGGACAGGCCCAAGGGGGGAGGACAGCAGGACTGGAGATCAAAGGGCAGGGAAGTATAATTGAGGTGAGGGCAGCCAGATTCAGGGGCAGAAGGAAGGAGACGGCTTGGACCTGAGACTGCTTGCACATGAGAAGGGCCAGGCGAGAGGCAGGAGAGGAACACAGGAGAAAGAGGGAATGAAGGCTACCAGCTGAAAAGGTCTGCTGCTTGTGAGTGCCCGTTTCAGGAGGGTAATGTGTCTTTCCCTGTATATATGTATGCCAGTCTCATAACTGGATTGTATTATATTTGATTTGAGATTTGATTGCATTATTGTGTTATTTTGTCAACAATATATCTCTTTATTTACTACTTGTCCCAGTGTCCCTTGCATATACCAGAAGTCAAAAGAACCTACAGTCTTACAGTCTTATGCGTGTATCCATTGTGTGATCATTGGCCAGATATTGAAAATATTTGTATATTATTATGCCTATTTGAGTCGAGCCGGGCAGGATAGATAAATATATATATAATATTGATATAATATTTTAGTTATTAATTGTTTACATAATTTGGCGAGCCAGGCAGGAGGCATCTTGTGTATTTGCAGAGCGCTGTGTTGTGGTGAATATTGAGTGTATTGTGGTATTTAATACATTGTGCAATTTAATTTCTATAGTTCACAGACCACTGTTGCTATTGGTAACTATAGCATATTTTAAAGTGTGGCAATTGATTGGAAGTGCCTTATTTTTATAGACATGGAGGGTCTTTTAAAAAATATTAACAAGGTAAAGAATGCAGAGGGGATTATTAGAAGCCCAGGATTATGTGTCTAAATGCATTGCTGCTAATCAAATATCCAAATCAGAGGGCAAATGCTTTTTGATTTATGGGGCAGTGTGGATTGCAAAGGAGTTTGTTTTGGTGAAAATACAAAATGAAGGCCTCAGAGAGGAGGTGTCCTCCCTGGATAAAGCGCTAGGAGCCATGAGGGCATCTACTGAAAGTTTGGGCGCAATTGTGGAGCAGCTGAGAGCTGAGAGCATAGAATTGCGCAGGAACAATCAGGCAATGTCAGAAAAGCTGATAGCCACAGAAAAAGAAGTTGAACTTGTGTCTGTGGATATCAGGAGACAGAGAGATGCATTTCCTAGTGCTGCTGAGGAGGTTTCATGTGAGTCTTCACCAAATAAGCATATAGACTTGGGGGTGCGAGGTTGTATGAGTGAAAATTACCCAAAGGTAGCCCCAAAGGTTAGTGCAGTCACACAAGCTCAAATGGCAGTCACAAGGTCCCCATTACAAAAAGCAATGCCTAGACTAATTAACTCTGCTGTACCCTGCAGAGAAAATGTAAAGAGAGCTAGAAGTGTGAAGTGCCACTCTTGTGGCCAAGCGGGTCACATTTCCAGGCTCTGCTCCTCTGCAAAACAAATGAATAGTAATACCACCCAGGGGTATAGAATCCACAAAAGGCAGACAATGGTGTATTCTGCTAGATTTGGGACAGGGAGCTTTAACCATAAGAAATTTGCTAGGGAACATTATAGTCAAAGCAAACCTGTAAAGTGTGTCCCAGTAAAATGGTTAAGAGCCCGAAATGAATACCTTATGGCAGAAAATCTGCAGTTGAGGAGTAATATGAGCTCACTGATCCAACAGGTTATGGCCATAAGAGAAGAGGTGAGTATGTCGGGGAACAGAAGAATGTCGGATGAGCCAAGGCTTGCACAAAAGGTTATAGAGAGGCACCCAGTTAGGTGTTATTAACGCTTTGTGCTTTGTCTTTCAGGTCCATTGGATAAAACCCCGGCTAAGTCTCCGATTAACGCTTTGATTCTTCCATTAGGTTTTGAGGACCTTAACGTGGGCTTTTTTGTGTTGGGTTTTTTTATGTGCACACGTTTAGGATAAGCCTCAAAGATTAATTTGATGAAAGCAGTCAGGTTATCAAAAATCTAAATTCATTTTTGTTTTTTTAGTTAAAAGACCTGAACTGCTAAGCTGGCATGGACAGGGTTTCGGATATCCCTGATTTCCATTAAAGTGTAAATTTAGTATTTTTTTATGATTGCACTATAGTTTACAGATTGCGCATATTTAGTAACTAGTGCCAGCCTAGTGTATGTAGGAGTTCTCCCAGGTGTCACTGACAGGCTGTGTGGAATGCACTGTTCCTGGGGCTGCAGAGTGTCACTCCCAGGCTGATTAGCATTTCTATACAGCCAGTGTCTTTCCAGTGACAATGCATTGGGAACCGGTTTTAAAGCGTTTTTTTTCCTTTTACAATGAACAATGAAAAGGCTAAAATTCATAATTTTGGGCCTGTTCATTGGATCAATCATTTTAAATTGTGTGCTGTTGTTATGTTATTGGAGTGGGAACCATTACTTTGTTTGCTAAGTAACTTTTTTTTTAGTTGGTACACAGGCACACAATTTGAAATTGTCTGTTTGTTTATGTTTCTTCACTTTGAATGGTATGAAGTGGGCGAGCAGCTTTTCTCCCCATTTTCTTCACATGCATTACTTTTGAAATGGTATGAAGTGGCCGAAGATTACCATTTAGTATTGTACAATATTGTCAATACACGAGGTCTGCATTAGGCGGACCTAATACCTTATGGATGTTTGTTTTAATAGGGTGTATATTGTTGTAAACATAACTTTTTAACAGATTTTCCATAGATAGCCCAGATATGCCCTTGATTTGAGTTTGCAGAGACGGAGAGGATTATTGATATAGCATAGTGGCAACCTTATTTTTCTTTGGTTATAGCTTGAATCCTCAAAGCCACATCTACAGAGTCACGCTTTCTTTTGTTCAAGGTTTTCTTACAGACATTTTGCCATAATACGCTGTTTGCTGTTTTGCATGATTTAACTGCTCTGTGACCAAAGTTCTATTTCTTGGAGATTGCTGTGTTATCACTGTGTCGGAGAGTGTATCACCGATTGCTGCTAATATGGCAGATGGTCGGTTGCTGTAACTCAGTATGGTCTGTGTGAACTGTCAGAGTACATGTGCACCCATGACATTATGAACTGTTCTGACGATGTACACCCATAACAATATGGACTGTTGTGATGATGTGCACCCATAACAATATGTACTGTTCTGATGATGTGCACCCATAACATTATGGACTATTCTGATGCAGTGCACTCATAACAATATGCACTGTCACCTTGTGCACCCACCTCACTGATGATAATACAGGCCTTGGAGACTCAGTGACAGCTGCTAAAGCATTGTCTGCAACATACAATGGAAGTCGACTGATGTCTGTCAATACCAGCAGCAGTGAATAAATCCGGATGTCACCAGATTTGGTCACCCAAAATCACATAAGCGGTTATAGATGGTGTAAAAATATGAAATATGTTTGATGATCTGTTGAAGAAGGTGTGGCATTAAAACAGTGTGTGGTGGCTGAAGGATTCGGACTGTAACTTGAGATACTGGAGGTTGTCATAGCATTGTGCTGTAATGTATCGGGTCCCATCGGTCTCAGCAAATTTGAATCACTTTTAAGACTTAAGTTTTATATTTTTGAGAGACCTCGATATATATAGATATAATATATATATATATATATATATATATATATATATCTGTCTCTAGTGGGCGATATGTAAATAAGGGGCTTTTATGGAAAATCAATATTGTTAATAATGGTGCATATATGTATATATATATATATATATATATATATATATATATATATATCAGCATGCATGACATAAGGAGCAAGCTAATTAGAACGGCAGGTGCGAAAGGGCAGCTAGATAATATCTGCATTCCGAAACCAGAAAATAAGAACAAAAGACATCTGAGAGGGCACTAGATAATATCAACATTCTGTGACCATACCATAAATATGTTTTAAATAGACATATAGACCTGAAATAGCAGATGCACCCTCTTAGCAAAACGACTGGACATCAAAGGGTTAGACAGACAATAGACGCTGGCACCACAAAATATACAAACGGCTTCTGGGAATTTCCGTGATGGACCCTTGTAGCATAACCGGTGGGACAGGCCCAAGGGGGGAGGACAGCAGGACTGGAGATCAAAGGGCAGGGAAGTATAATTGAGGTGAGGGCAGCCAGATTCAGGGGCAGAAGGAAGGAGACGGCTTGGACCTGAGACTGCTTGCACATGAGAAGGGCCAGGCGAGAAGCAGGAGAGGAACACAGGAGAAAGAGGGAATGAAGGCTACCAGCTGAAAAGGTCTGCTGCTTGTGAGTGCCCGTTTCAGGAGGGTAATGTGTCTTTCCCTGTATATATGTATGCCAGTCTCATAACTGGATTGTATTGTGTTTGATTTGAGATTTGATTGCATTATTGTGTTATTTTGTCAACAATATATCTCTTTATTTACTACTTGTCCCAGTGTCCCTTGCATATACCAGAAGTCAGAAGAACCTACAGTCTTACAGTCTTATGCGTGTATCCATTGTGTGATCATTGGCCAGATATTGAAAATATTTGTATATTATTATGCCTATTTGAATCGAGCCGGGCAGGATAGGTAAATATATATATAATATTGATATAATATTTTAGTTATTAATTGTTTACATAAGCAGACCTAGCATCTTGGGCTAGGGCTCCCAGAGTAGATGCTTCCTTAGCCCAGGTCTCTAAAAAGTCTGACCTGTCTTTTGAAGACATGGGGTCTTTAATGGACTTATGGATAAACAGGCAGATATTCTTAGAAGAGTCTGGGACACTTATGCCTTTCTTTTAAAGCCTTTAACCGACACAGACTGTGTGGGGCGTGTCTTAGAGATGTGAGTTGACAGTCTCAGGAGTGACCTTAGTCGGGGAGCCCCCGGGGAGGAGTTCTCAGATGCCTTACTTTATGTCTCTAAAGCCATATAATTTATCGTTGTAGTATTCGGATCACACGCAAAAAAGCATGGTACTCTCCTTTCTCCTGATAATCTCCTTTTTGGCACGGAGATAGATTCAGTTCTTTCCTGTTCCTTCCCGTCTATCATTAGCCAAATCTATCACAAGACAGTGTTAGAACCAGCTTGGGGTCTCCAAAGGAGGGAAGTGGTGAACTCTCATGTTTTCCTAGTTCAAAAACTTTCAGGCAAATTTCAAATGATTTTAATATAAAATACAAAAAATTCTGGATGGAATCAATTTATTCCAGAAAGGACATCTTACAGTAGGAGGTGGTGATTGTGTCAGTTGGCTTACAGGATGCCTAACTCTACATTCCTATCCATCCAGCTCATGGAAGGGTTCTGAGGTTCGCAATCCTGCTAGAAGGCAAGGTGAAGCATTGGCAATTTCGGGCTCTGTCACTTGTCCGTTTCTTCGGCATCCTCAAATCTTTACCAAGATTCTATCAGAAGTGATGGCTCACCTGAGATTTCATCAAGTGAACATTATAGCTTATTTGGACGACCTGCTTCTTTTTGCGATGGACAGGTCCTCCCTTCTTGTGGCCTTGCAGAAGAATTTACTTTGTCTCCAGGGGTTAGTTTGGATATTGAATCTGATCCAGCCTCATCCCAGAAAGTATATGTATATATATAAATCAGGCAGTGGAGCATGCATGGAAGGAGCAGGGTGTGTGATTGCCCTCTGCTGCCGCCTAGATCGTGAGCGGGATTCCCTCCAATTCTTACCCTGCTGAGTAGGGTGGGTCTCAGTCTGGAGGTTGTGCTGAGACCCGCTGTGGGAGCGCACTGAAGGCTGTGAGGACTGGGTAGTTTCCACCCAGATCTTCTTCAACAGGGCCCTCTGCTGCACCCCAATTCTCCAGTCTCCCAATTCTTTAGCGGCTTGGCTGTTAAGGCCAGCATATTGGAGGAGAGCTGTTTGTCCACCACAGTAATTCGACCCTTGATTCAAGCACAAAAACAGGCATCCTCTAGAATTTGTGACAGGACTTGGAGGCTCTTCTTGTCTTGGTGTGAATCTAAGGGCCTCTCCTGTAGGAGGTTCTCCGTACCAAAAATGTTGGGAGTTCCTCCAGCAAGGCCTGGACGCTGGCCTATAGCCTAGCACCCTTAAGGGCCAGATCTCAGCCGTGACCATTTCTTTCCAATGGATGATTGCAGAGCATAGGTCAATCCATACTTTCATGCAGGGCAATGTGCACGTTCGGCCTCCACGGTAGTTGCTAGTTCTGCCCTGGGATCTCAATCTGGTCCTATCAGCACTTCACGCCCCACTTGCCATAAGGAGTGACTCCTGCATTTCCTCGATGTGGTCAGGGCATTAAAGTATTACTTGGCTGCTACTCGAGAGTTACGTCTTGTTCGGGGTCCCAGAAGAACCAAGGAGGGACCTGGCAGCTGGCCGAACGCTCTTAGCAGCAGGCAGTCATACAAGCTTATGCATGCAAGGTGAAGAAGGCGCCCTTCCCTTCCTCACTCCACCAGGGACATGCCTGGTCCTGGGCTTTCCAACACCAGGTGTCGGTCGGACAGCAAAATGGAGGGGGGGCGGTCAAATTTGACCTTGAATTCAACTTTAAATAAATCCAACCCCGTTAGAATCAAAATTAAAGTGGACCAACACCCTCCACTGATCGGCCCGGGAATCTTATAGATCAGTCCCCTGACAGCGGGGCACCCCCCAGAAACCCCTAAATCCCTACCTGATCCTCGTTCCAGCAGCGCCTCCCGCGCGTCCCTCTAGCAGGACGCGCACCCGCCCCGGCCGTTTGTGAATGGCCGGCGCGGGCGCGCGCCCTGTAAGTGACGCGGCGGGTGTGCTCTCTTGTCCGTCGCTGCCTCCCGCTTGTCCGTCGGTGGTGATTGGCGGCAGCGGTCACGTGGGAGCGGGGAGAGGTATGTTTTTGGGGTTTTCTGGGGGGTTTCACACAGCGGGGCACCCCCGATCGGGGTGCCCCGCCGAAGTGGACCAAAACCCAGGATAGTCAAAATCCTGGGTGTTGGTCCACTTTAAGTCACCTTTCAAAGGGAGCAAACACCTGGCATAGCTACTGTCTTCTCAGGTGCTGATTGATATCTGGAGGGAGTGCAATGGTTCGACTATGGGTTATACTTTTTCTCTGCAGCACATAAGACTTTTGGATAGACCATATTTTTATATAAAACATCTTGGTTGCGAATGTGGAAAGCTGTAGAATTAGAGAATGCGTCTGGTCAGATCATGGGATCTCAATGAAGCGCTGTTGGAGCGACCAGGGGTGAGCGATGAGGTCAAGAGAGCTTTGGAGGAATACTTTGAAAACAATAAAGCGGGGGACACTAGTCCGACAACTAACTGGTTGTCTCATAAGGCTTTTATTAGGGGCAAACTCATTCAGATTCCAGAATTAAAAAAGAGGCAAGTAGAACCATCTTAGATAAGTCAAAAACCCTGGAAAACTTAATTAAGAAACACAAGTGGGTCCCTGATATAAGACTATTTAAACAGATGGAGGCGCTACGGTTAGAATGCTTGTGAGCCAATTGTCGGAACAGTAACGGAAACATCTAATGTACCTGGTCCGGATGGATTCCCTAATTTATATTACAAATACTTTGATAAAAAAATAGCCCCCACCTGTCTTTATGGTACAATAGCATTAATTGAGGGGCACATATTCCTGAGGAAGCTCTGCTGGTCAATTTAGTGGTGATACCGAAAAGCGATAAAGATCTTTCTAATTCTGCAAGTTAACACCCAATCTCCTTGATTAATGGCAACTTGAAGATCTTCACCAGGATATTGTCGTGATCCATTTAGACCAGGTGGGCTTGGCCCGGGGGAGACAGGGATCAGATCAGGTCAGGAGGGTGTTAAATATCATCTCCATCTTGAAAAAGAGATGGGATGGTGGGCATTTAACAGGGGGTATGCTCCTTTCGGTTGATGTCTAAAAAGCTTTTGACACATTGTCTTGGGACTTTGTATAGGTGATATTACAGAAAATAGGTTTTCGAAGAGAGCTTTTTGATGAATTTGAAGGCTTTATACTCAAACCATAAAGCGGTGGTGCTGATTAATGGTTATAACACAGAGCTTCTGGACATCAGCCAGGGGACCAGGCAGGGATGCCTTGTTCGTGTTTGCGATGGAGGTAGTGGCGCCATCAGCAGGACTTTGAAGGGGTTTGGTGTGGTCCCAGGGAACATCAGCTTCTATTTGTGTCCAGCCCACAGACCTTGATTCCAGCCATCTTGGAGACGTTGGGTCAATTCTCTAGGAGCTGAGCATAAACAGGACCAATTTGTCAGCATTACATATTAGACTGGACCCAGCGATTAAGGAAAGTCTCCAGGCTTCAATGGATCTCCAATGGGCTCCTCAGGATATCTATCTAGGAATTAAATTGACCGCAGACATAAAGGATAAGTATAGGGTAAATTACCCCCCCCCCTTTCTAGAAGATCAAAGGAGTCTCTTATTAAGTGGGAGAGTAACGGAACTTCTCCCCAAAGTATTGTATTTCTTCACAGCTCTCCCAATTTTGATCATACAGGGGATATTTGGATAAATTACAAGAGGCCATCATTAGATCCACCTGGAAAGGTAAGACACTTTTTACAGCTAAGGAGCAGGGAGGGTTGGGAGTCCCATGCCTTTTAAAATATTACTATGCGGGGCAACTTTCAGCGATATATAGGCCGAAGGAGAGGCCGGTGTGGGCCCAGATGGAAGGAGAGGAATGCACCCCGATCGCATTGGGCTCATGGATTCCCAAAAGGCTGAGCCCAACTATCACCTTCCCAACTTAACTAGAGGCACTATCAGTTTGGGACAGGGTGAGAACGAGGTCTCACTAGCCCTGATATTTGGGAATCCAAACTTCAAGTCGGGCCTGGTGGGGGTTCATTTGTGGTGGCAGAGGATGGGCCTGACCAGGGTAGGCCATTTTCATAAGAATTCTAAGATAGTAGTATCGTTTAGTAGTAAGAGAGCAGTATCGTTTGCCTTTAAGACCTATAAGCCAATACTAATAATCATAAAAGCATGGTTTGCTTAATTCTAGGGTTGATTCAGCATCGTATTTTTTTACTCACGTTTTTCTTTTTTCTCATGAATTTTTCCCTCGGTGCGATTCAGCATATTTAGCTATGCAAATGTTTAAAAAACTGTGCTGCACCAAGCAAAAAAAAATCATAAGAAAAAGTGTTTAAAAATACCAAACTACTCCAAAGCCTAGATTAAAACTAATTATGTTCATTTTTGTTGATTTCATACACTTTAAGTTGTTATTTTGTGCGTTTAAACAGTTGAACAGGTGAGTAATGACCCATACATGAAAGCCAGGCGGTACATGAAATAATTCAAAAATGTTTGGCAACTCATGATCTTTTACAAACACACAATACCGTGCACTGCAGTGACACCTAATGGAATCCATTAATGATTGCATGATGGCTTGCTAAATACTTATGCCATAATACTCCTTAACCCTTCTAGTGGCAGCTCTGTGAGTCTCACGTAGCTGCCTCACCAACCGTTAAAAACCGTTTTAAAGCCTCCACCAAACTTCACTGAACTGCTGCCCCCCTCCGGTTTTACCTTTAGGCGCTTTTTTTTCTCACCTCGCCAGGGCATCCATCTTTTGGGTCCCTTGGATTCCAGTGACCTCCCGACAGGCAGCGCCATCTTGCATCCCATCAGGCACTGTGCAGTGCCCATGAATGGGATGCAATGGAGCCGCCCAAAATCTCACGACGCGGGACTTTGAAGAGCATGGCTAAAGCTGTGCTGTCATTTACAGATGGCTAAATTGGCGGAAGGGCAGAGGATTGGTCCCTGAAGCAGCCAGATGTCACCGCGGCAGGCAGCGACGACATCCAAAAGATAAGTAGGGGCCGATGGGGAGATCGAGTCCCTTTTATTTTAGGTCAGATGTTCCTTTTTTAGTGCCAGCAACATGGCTGCCAACATCTGCTAAAACACAATGACATTTACTCACCTGCGGCCGCGATCCCTCCTGTCGGGTCTCCTATTCACCGGGAGACCTCCTATCCCCTTTCCCCACTGGGCTCTTCCTTGGTGAGGAGGGGGCCCAAAATAGGCCCTCTCCTTCACTTTCTCTGTTGCTGCTGCTGCTAGCCCGGCCACTGTGGACGGGTTGAATGACGTCATCTGTGGTGTCATCCCACCCCTGTCCAAACACAGTCAGTAGGGCCAGGTGGTCGCTGGAGGGAGGTTGGAGGGGTAGGGGGCTGTGATCCCAGCCCCCCTCCAGTGATCACCCGGCATCTCCTATCGGAGCTCGGTGGGACAGGATCGTGGGGGACAGCAGAGAAGTAAAGGTGAGTGAAAAAAAAAATAAATGTCATTTTTCTCTAGTCTGTTTATCTTTTTATACATTTAACCCTTTGTGAACTGATAAGGGATCCATGAGACCCCTGTACCAGTTCACAAGGCCTGGGGGCTGACAAGTCACCTGCGGCTAGTGGGTGCTGGTCCCCAGGCTGGTTATGCTGGGTAGGGGACCCCACGCCATTTTTTTGGATTTAACCCTTAAAATTCCACATACCCCAGACAGATGGCTAAAGCAGCTTAGCCATCAGCGGCGCCAAAGGGAGCCAAACAGCGCACTTGCCCTCATCCGAGTCAGCCATGCCATGGAATTGGAAGAAAGGTGAGTGAAATGGGGCGATCTGGAGGTATCTCAATTCAGGATGCCGCGCACAGAGGAACAACACATGGGAAAGTGGAATTCTTGTGCGTTGTTTCTTTTTAATTTCATCATATATGGTGTAATACATGTTGAAGGTATTCTTGATTTTCTGTAAATACCAATTTATTTATAGAGGCACTACTTTTTCAGCATAAATTGGTAAATCAGATATTTATTTTATTTTTATACAATTTAACTTGGACAATCAGAGATAGTCTAAACTAGACGCATGATAAAGCCCTGGTGCAGCTTTCTGCAGCTTGCCAATTATTTGGTTCAGAATATTGTTTTCTTATTTTCCTCCTCCAAATCCTAGGTGCGTCTTATGGGCATGTGTGTCTCATAGGGCAAAAAATACGGTATGTGGCAAATAGCTTTTACCGCACAAGGGGGCCCACCTAACTTACTGCTACAGCCGAGGGCACTACAGCTGCTGCAGGAGTTATTGAAAGCTAATAATATTGTGTGCTCTGGGAAAACTGATTCTGCATATATCCTGGGCAAAATGATTTGTATCTTTGCCTGTTCTGGGTGAAATAATTCAGCTTTTCCATCTATCCTGGACAAAATAATCCTGCATCTGGCCCACACATAATAATCTTGTGACTATCATAGAAAAAATAATCCCACATCTGCATGTATCCTTGGTGTGATAAGGTGCAAGGTGCCGTCATTGACGGAAGGTATGTGGCACCAAAGTACCTGGCCTCGGTGCAGTAAAACCGTGTGTTTTGTTTTCCAGCATCAGCTGCTAATGGCAGTCTGGTGCTGAAGTGTTAGTATAGCCGAAAGCTAACCCGGGACGGTTTTACTGGGATGGAGTAGAGCAGGGTGGGACTCCATCCCCCTACCCAGGTCCCGGTTTATGGGCCGCATAGATAGCCTGGGGATTCAGCTGTGCACTGTCTGTGACTGGAGCTCACTTGTGGAGTGAGACTCTGTGTGCCTGGCTGAAAACCCCTGTGCAGGCTGTTTCATGCGGACCAGAGGCGGATTCGGCTGCAACTTAGCAAGTTTGCCCAAGGACTAAAAACGCTGTTTGCCTGTCTGATTGGCTTATGCTGCATTTTCCTGAAAAGGTGATGTAACCCGAAAGGACATAAGCTTTTATGGATTTTTTGTGTGAATAAACACGGACTTTAAGTTGAACTTTCGCCTCTGAGCCTCTCTCCTGCTGTCTACCAGAGCTAATCACCACATGGGCAAAATAATTATGCGGCTGCACCTGTCCTAGGCAAAATTATTCTGTGTCTGTAACCATGCATTTGAATAGTTGTGCGACCGGAATGCTGATGTCGTCCTCATTTACTCCTTTAATAGAGGGTCATTCCGGGAGTTAGCATCCCATCAGTACACTCTGGGGGCTTACAGCATATATGCTATAGGATATTTCTATTATGGGTTTTCCAAATCAATTAATCTGTCACTGACTCTCACAGGAAGAAAACAACATTGGAGCTCTCCACCTAAAGGCTTTTCCCAGTAAGAGGTGGTCTGATCCTTCAAAGACTTTCAAATGGCTCTGTTTCTTCTGTGGGCCAGAGAGAGATGCTAGGGGCCATTCTGACATGGAAGCCCCTATGCACTCAGAGTAAGCTGCTAAGAAGGCAGATAAAGGACAGAGGGATGCAATACGGGAAATAAATGTAAGGTTTTCCATCCTGGCGATGTGCCATCTGTATTGTCCAAAGCTTCGTGTCTTCCGTGTTACACCACTTCCAGTGTTTTTTGTGTCTTTGTTATGTTTGGCTCTTCCCTCTGTAGTCTGTGTCATGTGTCCCTGTTATACCCTTGATAACCTCCTGTGTAATCCTGCCTCCTGGCCGGACCATTGGGTCACTTTCCTGTGTGCATGTTCTCCCCAGTTCCTGAGTTCCAGCCTAAATACTACTGTTGGCTCTCCAGGTGCTGCTTTGTTTGTCTTCGCAAGACTGTGTACTGTCTGCCCTCTGTTACCCCTTTCCCAAGCCTGTGACCACCTGAACGAAGCAGCAGCTGGGGAGCCAAGCTGGAGCACATGCACGCACCAAAGTGATGCAATGATCCAGCCAGAGGACTGGCCAGGACCTAGTGTATCCTTCACCATCTGGAGCTTTGCTGAAGTAGTGGACTGGTTACAGGCTCCCCGTCAGGAACCAGACCTTTCAACACCCCGGTTGGTCAGCAGCTTGCCTCTCTGGTGGCACAAATGGGTTGTCTTGTGAGCCTGCCTGTTCCATGCCTTGACTCTCCCTGTCTCTTCCATGCCCCTGGCTCTGCTTGCCTGTTGCCAGTCTGTGGCTCTTCCTGCCTCTTCCCAATCTAAGGCTCTGCCTGCCTGTTCCCAGTGTTTGGCTCTGCCAGTCTGTTTCCAGTCCATGACTCTGCTCGCCTGCTGACTTCTCCATATTCTGTGCAGTCACCTAGCATACTGGGGCTGCAAGCACTGTAAAAACCAGGACACCTAAGACGGAGAGCCCTTATTCCAAGTGTGACATACACTCCGCTTCAATTCTTCATGACATTTGGGTTATTCTGCAGTAGAGGGTGAACTTCTGCAGAGATGAATGCAAAAAAAGGAGCTCCTCCCAGTCCATAAATACCTGGGACCTCCCACCAATTCCCCAGTTTTCTTCTCTGCAGGAAGGCGAGCAAGACAGAAGATGAAGACCTCTCTTACTTGCAGGTAAGCCGGGCTCGTGCCCGGACATTTTTTGCCCCTATTGCTGCCAGGACCTTTCCTAAATTATCCCCATTCGAGCCTCCCAGCCTTGGCGGGTCCTGGTAAAGGTAGGTAGCACCTTATGGGTGCGCAGGAGCATTGCTCCACCGTGAGACCCCATTACAAGGGGTAGGCGGTCGCCCGGGTTTTATGATCCCGGTATGGGATGCCCCGTCCCTGTCATTCCTATGGCCAGATTCTGGCCGGGATTCCCCCCCACTTCCGGGTCCCTTACTTCCCTCTGGGGGGGGGGGGGGGGTTGGCCTGTATACCCTTTGGTTTATTTGTGTGTATGTCACTGTGTGTGTGTGGGTGAGTGTTTTACTGGTTTGGATGCTGACAGGATTTTGCACTTTACTCAGGCCATAACTATGCTGGCCTCCCTCACGCAGCTTGGGGAGCTTCTCCCCCTCAGGCTTGTTCGGGAAGGGGGTAGCCCCGCCCCCTCGTTTGGCGCAATGCTGCGGGCCAGCCAGTGCTGGGATCCGCGTTGCTGGGAGGGGGGCGTGGCCTGGCAACGCGCGTTCTGCGCTGGCCTGTCCCCCCTCCTCTTCTCACGAGGCTCCTCTCCGGGGGCCATCTTGGTGCTGCTGCGGGATCCTGGGTGCTCCTGGCCGGTATGGGCCTGTTGGCCACTTCCTTAGTTTATGCGGGGGCCCCTGTGGTGCAGGGGGGCCTCTGGTTTTATCGCTTAGTGCATGTATATATGTTATTAGATATGTTATCATTGGTATATATATATATATATATATATATATATATATATATATATATATATGTTTGTGAGATTTTTTTGACTTGAATGCTTCATTGTGTGTTTCAGATTGCTTCGTTTATGTGCATGTTAAGTCCTGGGGTCCCTAGCCTTAATATAGATCACAACAAATCCTCCCACTGGGACTTTTAAGGGGCATCCCGGGTTGCTTATTGCTTAAATTCCCTGCGGTCTTGCGACTGACCACAAAAGTCACCATATGGAGGCTCCGTAGGATACTGGGCTCGGGCTCCCCCTGGGGCAATCCCGGCCATGTGTGGGTTGTGGGGCATCCCTTACGGGTGAGAATGGGCTTATTTGTATACCGTGTGTACAAAAGGCCATATCGCGGCAGTCGGGTGCCGAGCCTTCTGGGTCGGCGCCCCCCCGCTTCATCGCCTTCCCCTCCCCGCCTTATCCGTACCCCAAGTGACATTGGTGGCCGTGGGGAGTCGCATTCTGATGTTTGTGCTAGGTTGGCCAGCATCGAGAGATTTATGGTTAGCGCGGTGGGCAAGAAGGCCCAGGCTAAAAAGAGACATTTGTCATCGGTCCAGGCGACTTGGGATACTGAGGATGATTCATTTGATATGTCAGATTATTCACCCTTAAGAGGAGGGGGAATTGTATGAGGAGTCAGAGGCTGACGATGTACGGTTTGGCGGGGCTGATGTTGGGCAGGCGCTGGGGGATGCTGTTGACACGGCCACGGTTTTGTCACATCTTTTGGAGGTTTTGGATATTGCGCCGCCTGAGGTGCCCCCTCTCAAGGAGGGGGAATTTTTTGGGCCCACAAGCCTCATTTAGAGTTTCCTACCCAGGGTCATTTTGATGCATTGATCCTTAGGGAGTGGGAGAAACCTAGTCGGCTTCCGGGTGTTCCTCAGGGATGGGATAAGAAGTATCCTTTCCCGGTGGAAGCGGTTAAGCGCTGGGCTTCTCCTCCCGAGGTTGATGCACCAGTTTTGGGGTTGACCAACTCCTCCGTGCTTCACACCCCAGACGCCACTTCCCTAAAGGATGGTGAGGATAGGCGCCTTGATCAGATGGCATGCCATGCCTTTGCCAGTGTTGGGTCAGCCTTGCGGCCTGTTTGTGCATCTGCGCTTGTGTCGGTGGGTGCTAGGTCTCTGATTAGGGACTGGTTAAATGACGCTCACCTTGGTCCGGCCAGTGCGGAGTTCACCACGCTTAAAAGGTTTGAATTGTTCATGGATTTTGTCTTGGCCGCTATGGAAGACACTACTGTTATGTGTAGTAGGACTTCAGCCTTATTGGTGGCCATGCGCCGATCGGTATGGCTCCATCAGTGTACGGCGGACTTTGCGGCCAAGAAATCGCTCACAGCTCTTCCCTTCTTGGGTACGCGGCTGTTTGGAGATAAGTTGGATGCTGTGGCAAAGGGAGGTAAGTTACCTCAGCGGAAAAAACAGCGCCGTCCCTTTCGGGGGGCAGGCTCTTTCAATCCTTCCTTTCGAGGCGCCAGAGCTGGTAAAGGTTTGGCCTTCTCGGATGTCAGAGGCTCTTCCTGGAACAGGGGCAGAGGTCAGGCCCGTCCCTCTTCGACCTGGGGTTCCAAACTCAAGCCTGTGGGCAAATCAGCTCAGCAATGGGTGGGGGGACGGCTGCGGCTCTTCTTCCAAGTCTGGGCTCGGGAGGTCACAGACAATTGGATCTTGGAAGTGGTCTCCTCCGGGTATAAACTGGAGTTCGAGTACTGGCCTCCTCCAAGATTTTTAAGGTCTCGGGTGCCCTTGGACCCTCAGGCGGCACAGGGGCTCCTGTTAGCAGTAAAAAAACCTTCTGGACATGGGAGTTGTATGCCTGGTGCCTCCATCGGAGAGAGGCAGGGGTTTCTATTCCAATCTTTTCACGGTTCCCAAGAAAGAAGGTTCTGTAAGACCCATTCTGGACCTCAGGTTCCTCAACAGATTCATCAGAACCAAGAAGTTCCGCATGGAGACTACGCTCGGCCATCAATTCCCTTCGTCAAGGGGATTTCATGACATCCATAGACATCAAGGATGCATATTTGCATGTTCCAATTTTTCCAGCGCATCAGAGATTCCTCAGGTTCGCGGTGGACGATCAACATTTTCAGTTTGTAGCCCTTCCCTTCGGGTTAACCTCAGCGCCGAGGGTCTTCACCAAGGTTCTGGCGGGCATAATGGCCCTATTCAGAGCTCAGGGAATTCGCATTGTGCCGTATCTGGACGACCTATTGATTTCAGCTTCTTCCCTCCGTCAGTCGGAGCTGGACACCCACCAGGTGGTGTCGACCCTGGAGAGGTTCGGGTGGGTGATCAACCGCCTCAAGTCCTCTCTCTCGCCATCACGGGTGATTTCATTCCTGGGCATGAATCTGGATACCATTCAGGCCAGAGTGTTTCTACCCCAGACCAAGGTGCAGGGGATTCAGGATCTGATCCGCCTTCTTCTGGTCAATCCTTGCCCCTCTATCCATCAGGGGATGAAACTGGTGGGATTGCTGGTGGCCTCCTTCGAGGCAGTCCCGTTTGCGCAGTTTCACATGAGATCTCTTCAACTTCATCTATTGACCCATTGGGACAGGTGTCTGCTGTCATTGGATCAACCGTTCAGGATGTCTCCCAGGGTTCGGCACTCCCTTCGGTGGCGGCTGGAATCGAGCAACCTGTTGAGGGGCAGATCCTTTCTGGTTCCTCGCTGGGAGACGGTTACCACGGATGCCAGCCTGTCGGGCTGGGGAGGTTTCTGGAAAACTCATCAGTTCAGCGGGGTGTGGGGTCCTCAGGAGGCTCACAACCCCATAAATGTTCTAGAGCTCAGAGCCATCCGGCTTGTCCTGTCGCGGCTGACGTCGCACTTACAGGGTCTTCCGGTTCAGACAATCGGATGGCAGTAGCCTACATCAATCACCAAAGAGGGACTCGCAGCAGGAGTGCCCTCAGGGAAGTCTCTCTGATCCTGCATTGGGCGGAGAGCAATGTTCCTTGCATTTCGGCAATCTACATTCCGGGAGTGGAAAACACGGAGGCGGACTCCCTGAGCAGGGGGTTCTCTCACCAAGGAGAGTGGTCTCTCAAGCCCGGGGTTTTTCGGGTTCTTGGCGGTCCGATATTGACTGGTGTGAGGCTAGGGCCTTGCCTTGCAGGGTTTTTTCGATCACTAGGATTTTGGAGTTTCTTCAGCACAGTCTGGATCTTGGGTTCCAGCTTAGTACCTTGAAAGGGCAGGTCTCTGCTCTGTCTGTTTTCTTCCAAAGATCTTTTGCCTTACACCCACTGGTTAAAGTGGACCAACGCCCTCCCGTGATCGGCCCGGGAAACTATAAGATTCCCGGACCGATCAGCCCCCTGACTGCGGGGCACCCCGATCTCGGGTGCCCCGCTGTGTGAAACCCCCCAGAAACCCCTAAATCCCTACCTGATCCTCGTTCCAGCGGCGCCCGCCGCCGCCTCTCGCGCATCCCTCTAGCAGGACGCGCACCCGCGCCGGCCGTTTGTGAATGGCCGGCGCGGGCGAGCGCCCTGTAAGGGTGACGCGCGGGAGGCGGCGGTGGGCGCGCTCTCTTGTCCGTCGCTGCCTCCCACTTGTCCGTCGGCGGGGATTGGCAGCAGCGGTCACGTGGGAGCGGGGAGAGGTGAGTTTTTGGGGCTTTCTGGGGGGTTTCACACAGTGGGGCACCCCCGATCAGGTCTCCAGGGTACTCCTTTTGAGCCGTTACAGGATATTGCTTTTTCTGTTTTCACTCAAAAGTTTGCCTTCTTGGTGGCTATTACCTCTGTTCGGCGTGTCTCTGAGTTGGCGGCTCTGTCAGGTCAGGCCCCTTACTTTGAAAGACACCAGGACAAGGTGGTCTTTCGCTTTAAGACAGATTTCCTTCCTAAGGTGGTGTCTGCTTTCCATTTCAATCAGGATATTGTTCTCCCGTCCTTGTGTCCTAAGCCTAGCAATGACAAGGAGGGTTTTGCACAATTTGGATGTTGTTCGCTGTGTTAAGTACTATTTGGTGACTACTTCTTCTTTCCGCAAGACGGATACCTTTTTCGTGGTGCCCTGCGGGCCCAGGAAAGGTTTGGCGCTGCCAAGTCTACCATTAGCAAATAGATTCGTCAGGCCATTGTTGGGGCCTATTCTGCTAAGGGGAGGACTCCCCCTTTTAGGGTCACTGCGCATTCTACTCATGCTGTTGGTGCGTCCTGGGCTTTTCAGCACCAGGCTTCTGTTGAACAAGTTTGTAAGGCTGCTACTTGGTCTTCCGTTCATACTTTTTCCAAGTTTTACAAGGTTGATGTGCGGGCTTCAGCGGATGCCGTTTTTGACCGCAACGTTCTGCAAGCTGTAGTGGTTTAATTTGGTGCATTCTTTACTGTTTATAGTTCCCGCCCATGACGGACACTGCTATTGGATGTCCCAAATGTCATGAAGAATGTCACACTTGGAATAATACCGTTTTGTGAGTACTCACCTTTAAAACGGATATTATAAGTGTGACATACAGTCCGCTTCACCCACCCTTTTTGGTATCCCGGATCCTTTATATGGTGAACCATTGTTTCTTGGTTGTTAGTATTTTTATATTTGGTTCTTCCTGGTCCCCTTACTGCTATTTACATTGGGGAATTGGTGGGAGGTCCCAGGTATTTATGGACTGGGAGGAGCTCCTTTTTTTGCATTCACCTCTGCAGAAGTTCGCCCTCTACTGGAGAATAACCCAAATGTCATGAAGAATTGAAGCGGAGTGTATGTCACACTTATAATATCCATTTTAAAGGTGAGTGATCACAAAACTGTATTTTTGGGAGAATGACACCTAAGGGACCCCACCAGGGTCATAATTCCGACTAGGCCTGGCTGCATTGCGTAGCTATGTGCCTGCTGAAGAGATGCCTCCTCTAGAAATATCTAGCCTTTATTAGGAAACTTACTGGGGGAAATGTGACTTGTTGCCAAAGAAGACCTGCAAGGCCAGGTACAAGCCTGCTGTCAAGTGCACCTCAGTATGAGGGTTTCTCAATCCCTACTAGTAAGTAGACACTCTAGTGCCGTTTATGGGTGTCAGGGGTAACAGGTGGTTGATGCCTGGGTTAGAGAAGTGGTCTTGACTGGTTACAAGATGAGGTTTTGGACCAGTCATCTGGATTGTTTTTCATCTTCAATGTGTCCCCATAGGTGAACCGCTCACCTGAAGGCAGCTGATCACTTGAACTACTCTTTGTACTACCCAAGGATGGCTTGTTTAGGGCCATTCCGCCCAACAGCTGCAGATCCAAATATTGCCACTACGGTTGTGTTGGCCTGGAGTTTCTAGCTACTGTTGACATTTAACTGTACCAAAACCCTTAGAAGAAACAGTGCTCATATGCATCCCTCGCCAGGGCAATTCACATTGCTGCACATAAAATTTCATTTATCTTTTTGTAACTCTTGCTGTGGTTAATTTTGCAAACAAAAGGGCGTCCTATGGAGCTTCAGGTTGCCTGCTAAGAGGAAGTGCTGCTGCGTTTTCTGCCACTGTGCATTGTGGGTTATGTCAGTTGAATCCAGGCAGCAGCACAGCTGGAATGCTGGGAAAGGAAGCTGCAATCAGCAGCGGCCAGGAGAAAAACTTTGGGGCAGAATTTCAGCTTTGAGTGGATGCAGGAGCAAATGTAAGGGCTGGCAATGCATCAGTATCATGCATGCAGAGGGGGCAAGTGAGTTTGGGGAGTTTTCTTCCCAAGTTTCCAACCATGCAAGCTGTTGGTCCGGTTTAAGGAGGCGTTACCAAGGTGATGAGATCTGCACTACCTGGGTATATGTGTGATTACTGGTCCCAAGTCATAGGTCTTCTCAGGAAATACACAAGTCCAAAGACAGAACAAAGGCTATATACGTGTAATCACAATACACTGACACCACAGGCACACACCCCCCCTCCCCCTTTCTTTCCCCCCCGACTATATGAGGGGAACGAGGGAGAATTGCGGCCCTTCGTACAGGGCCCACCGCTACACGGGGCAATAATGCGGGAGGGGCATCCCATAGAGGCTCACCGTCAGCCTATACCGCCTACCCTTTGGTGGGGGACTGCGGAGGAGCAGCGCTCCATAAGCACGCATGGTGCTGCCTACCTTCACCCGACCAGCGCAGCCCAGGCTGGGAGGCACATCACAAAGAGGATGGGTGGGAATAGTCCAACCGGGCCGCAGGCTTTAATGGCCCCGCTCACCTGCGAGAGAGTGATACTTCATGTCTTCGCAGTCAGCACTGCAGAGAAATCTGGGGATTTGTGGGAGGTCCCCGGGTATTTGAGGGGCCGGGAGGAGCCTGTTTTGCATGTCTCTGCAGGTCAGCGCCATCTGGCGGAGGATAACCCAAGTGTAAGCACTATATCTGGAGCAGGACGTACTGTATACTAAGAATATGAGGGATGCCCCCACTGCCCGTGTGTGTACAGCTGGGGGGGGGGGGGGGGGGGGTAACAGCAGCGGCAGGCATGAACCAGTTACCATGCCAGTCTGTTGCTTTAATATTGTCCAGCATGAGGGATGCCCCCACTGCCCACGTGTGTGTGTACAGCTGGGGGGGGAGGGTAACAGCAGCGGCAGGCATGAACCAGTTACCATGTCAGTCTGCTGCTTTAATATTGTCCAGCATGAGGGATGCCCCCACTGCCCACGTGTGTGTGTACAGCTGGGGGGGAGGGTAACAGCAGCGGCAGGCATGAACCAGTTACCATGTCAGTCTGCTGCTTTAATATTGTCCAGCATGAGGGATGCCCCCACTGCCCACGTGTGTGTGTACAGCTGGGGGGGGGGAGGGTAACAGCAGCGGCAGGCATGAACCAGTTACCATGTCAGTCTGCTGCTTTAATATTGTCCAGCATGAGGGATGCCCCCACTGTCAGAACTGAGGGATGCCCGCACTGAGGGATGCTACTTAATGGTTGTAATGAGGAATGCCGCTCACTGGCTGTAATGGGGGGATTTTATCACACCATTTGGTTCAGAATATTTGTGCTGTGGAACGAAAAATAAGGTTTATATAAAATGTGACAGGAACAGTACAGCAGGCCCGGAGTGCCCCAAAAAGTCCTGATCCGTTTTTTAGCCCCAGTCTGCCCCTGCTGAGGGCCACCATCTCATCCGGTTCTCGCAGGCTAATGAAGACCCCGTGTTAGAGCAGGTAAGCCAAGGTAAGCAGTACGAGTAAGTCTTGTAGTAATTAATGGAAGCCTGGTCAGCAAGAAAAGACTTCCCCTCCTGAGTGTGTCACAGTCACATTGCAGCAGGCAACACGCTGAACCAGGAGGGGGAGTCGCGGTGTGAGGTGACCAGTTGCCGCCTGTGAGGTGAGCCATGGGTGACGCTAAACAGGACAGGGGAGGCGGGGCTGTAAGGAGAAACGCAGCTAGTGAGGGGGCGGAGCCAGCAGAGCTTCCTGGAGCAGAGCCCGCCCCCTTCTTGTGCCGCTCTCACCCGGGAAGACCTATAGCTAAAGTCTGGCGTCATGGTGCTGGAGAGCATCGCCCGCATTATAAAAGTGCAGCTTCCCGCCTATCTTAAGAAGCTGCCGGTGCCTGACAGCCTCGCCGGCTTCATCCGACTATCAGGTAGTGACGCGGGGCTGGGGCTTATAAAGGGCTGGCCTGCCACTGTCTTCGGGGTGCCCATGTCACGTGTGCAGCCCACCTACACGTCTGCCCGGGGCAGCTTGTGCGGGCTCAGCACTGTGAGAGGATTGGTGGGGGAGGGGGGTATATATAGAATTGTGGCTGCTTATCTGCCTTGTCCTCTGCCATCTACAGCGCTCTGACTTGGGTGTCACTACAAAGTCTTTGCTAGTGGGCTTTTCCTCAGACTCCAGAGCCAGGCAGCTCTACCAATAATGACAGGGTCCTCTTTATCACCAAGCCCTGCACTGCAGGTCGCCTTCCCACAGCCAGGGGTGGCAATCCAGGTTCCGGCTGGTGGGTGGCATGACTGGATGCGGGTGGCATGAGTGGATGTGGCCAGATCCCATTGAAAGCAATGGCCACCTTCATACATGGAAGGTACTGGGGTACAGAGGATACCTTTTGCTTCCAATGAGAGGCAGCTGTACCCAGTGTGCACCCACCAACCAACCAGCCAGAACCCATAAGCTCCGTCCTTAAAGTGGACCAACACCCAGGATTTTGACTATCCTGGGTCTTGGTCCACTTCGGTGGGGCACCCCCGATCGGGGTGCCCCGCTGTGTGAAACCCCCCCTAACCCCCCGAAAAACTCACCTCTCCCCGCTCCCAGCGCCGACGTACAAGAACGTCTAAGCGGCAGCCGCCGCCGCCGCCTCCCTCGCGTCACTTTCGGCGCGCGCGCGCGCCCCCGCCGGCCATTCGCAGACGGCCGGCGCGGGCACGCGCACGCCTACAGGAGCGCGAGGGAGGCGGCGGCGGCCGGCCGCCGCCGAAGATAAGGTAAGGAGTTTGGGGTGTTTGGGGGGGTTTCACCCCGCGGGACATCCCGATCTCGGATGTCCCGCGGGGTGGGGGGTGATCGGCCCGGGAATCTTATAGATTCCCGGGCCGATCACCCGTGGGTGTTGGTCCACTTTAACAAATGGGGCTACGGGATGATGTTCATTGGTGTGGTACCGGTGGTAAGGTAAAAAAGAACCGATGAGCCAGCACTCCAATGTCCACAGTAATCACATGTATTCATAATAATAAAGCGGCAACAAACAGCCAACGTTTGGAAGTCATGCAGAACCCCTTTATCAGTGCACACGCCCTTATATACAAATAGAGACCGAAGGAGAGCCTGCCAACCCCAAGTCGTTCCTCCTCTGACCTCATAACCTCCCAAACTACTGTCAAGAATCCATATATATTTTTACAGTTGTTTATGGAGGTTATTAGGTCAGAGGGGAAAGCCTGGGGGGGGGGGGGGGGCTGGGCTGTCCCTATTTGGTTTCAGTTTGTATATAAGGGATGGTACGGAATGGGTACTGTGTGAGCCTGAAGCTTCGGCCTGTTTGTTTTGCTGCTTTATTATAATGAATATGTGATTGATATGGATATTGGAGTGCTGGCTTTTCTGTTCTTTTCCACATCTGGAATCATGGTACTGATGGGAGCCGAGGCACCCAGACATACGCTTAAAGTGGACCAAAACTCCTGGGTGCCCATTGTTTTTGACTATCCTGGGTTTTGGTCCTTTCCCCGATCGGGGGGCCTCACTGTCTGAAACTCCCCAGATTGCCGAGCGCAGCTCACCTCTTCCCAGTCCTATGGTGCATGTGCGGCCGCTCGTTCAATCAGCGTACTCAGAGCTGATGACGTTACGTTGTCTAAGACCAGTGGCTCTGAGTGTGCTGGCAACCACACACCCCCCCCCCCGCTTCCCTCTAACAGGGAGCGTGCCATTCACAAATACCTGGTATGGCATGCGCCTTGCTAGAGGTATAGCGGGGATGCGGTCACGGCTCGCGCATGCGCCGTTGGACCGGAAAGCAAGGTAAGTGTATGGGGGGACCTGGGGGGTTTCACACAGCAGTGCATCCCGGTTTAGGTTCCCCTAGGGGGAGGGAATCGATTGCAGTGGGCTTTGATCCACTTTAAAGAGGAGTGCATTGGTTTATGGTTTTTCTAGACATTGGCTGTAACGTAAGTGCGTATTATAGTTCTTTCCGGAGCAGCCGAGAGAAGTCCAGGAGCAGAGGGAGGAGCATCCACATACCAAATGCCCCAGTGTCCAGCTAAGTCAGACCTCAACATAATAGATTTATGCACACCCACTCCATTTACTGGAAAAGAAGGGGCGTACCAGACATTTCAGTAAATAGAGAGTGTGCAATTCTGCTGAGCGGGCAGAGACTAAGGACTGGCACAGGACGACGCATCGTTCATTCTCCAGTATCAGTAAGTTTGAAAACTCTGAAGCCGGAAGTAGGAACTGCAGGGAACAAAGGGTGAGTACAGCGGGAGGGGCATCCACATACCAAATGCAGAGAACGAGCATCATAACAGAATTCCATCCTTTGGCTTACCGAAGCCGCAGCCCTAGGCAAGCAAAGTCTGACTCCTTCATAAATGTCCATTAGTTAGTCATACATTTCCTGTAGTAAAAATGTTACATGTGGCTTTTTCTCACCACTCTAACAGCAATAGGGGGACTTACTGTATATAGAACATAAAGCATATTTATTGGAATACAACTTCTGAACAAATAACTTTCATCTTTCATCCACCAGCATTTCGCATTCCCTGATAAATCCTGCTGAACTCGCTCCTGTCTGACTCCTCTTTCTCAGTCCTTAAAATTAATTTACATTGGTGGGGACTGTTACTGCTGCTGAGTAGGCCCAGCAGAACTTAGAGTTTTTTTTTTATAGGTCTTATAAAGAAATATTAGTCTGAATAAAATATGCCACCCCCCACATTCTGAGACAGGATGGGGGGTTACAAAGAGGAAAAAAACCCTTACCTGATCCTTGGGCAATGGCCGCTCCTACGGCGTTCTGAATCCTGGGAACCATCTTGCCTGAAATGAACAGAGCCGCATCCCCCGGCCCCATTTATTCCGGGCAGCCGATGGGAGTGAGCCCAGAGTGGGGGAAGCGGCTTTGTGCTATTCTCAGCAGCGTCCGCATAGAGACCGGAGGAGCGCTGGCCCCATTATAAGCTAAGGTTTTTTTTTTCTTTGTAAACCCCCTCCCCCCCCCCCCCGTCCTGCCTAAGCACCAGAGTAGTGGGCCTTAGGGGGTGGGGCGGGTGTGATGGATTGTGACTAGAGTTCTACTTTAATGTTCCTGCCCAGGCAATAACAAAGTCTATAATCTTCTCCCCTCCCCACAGCTCCTCCATGCAGCGCTGGCATCTTTTTACTTCATACAAACAGTTCCATCCTCCATTGCTGGGCATGGTGACATCCATCAATATGGCTTTACATCCCCTGTTCCTACTCCATTCATTGCAATAGAGGGGGTGTGCCGAGGCCAGGTGTGCTGAACCCACTTTGGAACACCCCCTCTATTGTAATGAATGGAGTAGGCTTGTGCTGTCGTAAACAAACCTTCATGGGAAGCTGTTGGCGCTGGAGGTCTAAATCACTGGTAAGTATGAAGATGCACTGCATGGAGGAGCTGCAGATGAGTATAGACTTTTTGTGTTTCTGCCTGGACAGTACCTTTAAATTCCTGTAAGTCAGCCATTGTGACTAAGGGGCTTACATAAGTTATAATCAGTGATGCTGCTGCTTTTATATATAAGGGTCTTAGATTGTGAGAACATAAAATATATTCATGATTATTTCTAAACTAACTATGAAAGTTATTATACAATATTTGTAAGAGATTTTTTTTCCTACTTTGACTCAGAATCCACAGCTTTGTTTATGCCCAATTTCAATCACTGCACGTGCCAGTGTGACATGTCCCCTCTATTGCAATGAATAGAGCTGGGCATGCGTAATTCTTCCTTGGAGGGGCGGCACAGGAATACCCGACTCTTGTTCTCCGGGAATGCTGCAGTTTAAAACACTAGAGCCGGAAGAAGGTGCTGCAGGGGGAAAAAGGGTGAGTACAGTTTGTTGACTGGGCAGAGGGCTCACACTGAGTTAGTGCCTTGGAATACCCCTTCTATTAAAAGTGAAGAGGTGCCCTCAATTCACTTTGACATGGGGGTGGAGGAGTGTTGCCCACTAGTTTCCAAATGGTGGACAATCTGCAGAACTAGCCTTGGTACTGAGGGACCAGACCTCAGAAACTGATATGTTTTAATATATCAGACACAGGAACAAAGGTGGCATTAACACATAATTTAGCGTATTATATGTGTACAGTTTCTGAAACGTGCATCCAGAAACCCTCACTGCGTATAAATACTTAGTGAATGACAGAAGTTGCATTTTCTCCTGGCCCTTCATGGCTGGCATTTGTTACAGTGTTACATGTGCTGAGCTAACAGAAACAAAGATTGTATACATACATACATTGTATCAAATGGTTACATCTCTCCCAGGAATGGACAGAGAAGGCGAGTCATGTCTTTTAACATGAACTTTGCCTGCAGACATTGAGACTGCATCTTTTTGTAGACCATATATATTTTCTAGATGCAAGGTGTAACTGGGAAGCTCTAACATGATGTCTGACTGTAAAGAGATATTCAGTATAAGACTATGGCCTTGATTCATCAAGAGTTGAAAAGAATTCTCATGGTAGAAAAAAAATCATTTCATGAGAAAAAAGCTTGAGGATGTCATTGTTGATGAATTACCAGATAGGAAGACAATGAAAGTCAATGGCACTTTTTACTCCTGAGGAAAGTGGTGAACTTTTTACTTCTTTTTACACTGTAGTAAAAAGTGCAATTGACTTCCATTGTTTTATCTATCTGGTGATTCATCAACAGTGAAAGTCTCAGGCTTTTTTCTCATGAAATGAATTTTTTTCTACCATGAGAATTCTTTTCAACTCTTGATGAATCAAGGCCTATATCTGTATAGTCAGACATCATGTTCTTAGAGCTTTCCAGGAACACCACTCTTGTGCATATACAAATGTTGAGCACAGAGACACAGGACCTTTATTGTATAGGCTGTATAAGTCATATACATTTAGGGTATAACATACCAACTTTCCATTGACACCCCTTTTCTGCGCATACAAACAGTCAACACAGCCTTTATTTTGTGAACTGCCTACAAAATAAAGGTTCTGTGTTGACTGCTTCTATCTGTAGAACAGCGGTGTCACCACTGGAAAGCTTTGTATGTTATACCTGGTGTGTGTATATATCTCTTACAGCCTCTACAGGCTCTCTCTCTGTGTTCACCGTTTGTATTTGCAGAAGGGGGATGTTGCTGGAAAGATCTAGGAACATGTCTGACTATATAGAGATAAACATATATTGTATAAGACTGACTCGGACATGTTTTTATAGAAGTTTCCAGTGACACCCCTCTTCTGCAGATACACACTCTCGACACAGCTGCTTACGGCTTGCCTCATGCTGGTGGTCAGAGGGGGCATATTTTCACCTGCACTTTGCAGTCTCCAGTAAACCAACTTGCTTTCATCTGCTGACATCATTTTCAGGGTCCCCTGTTTGAATTTACAATTTGCCATAAAGATACATGCAGAGCTGATGACTGATCCTAGCCTGAGAGGTCCAGCACAAGGAAGAGAGTTGCCTTGGCTTGTTAGAAAATATATATCACCCTGAATGAAGGATGCCGTCCAGACAGCCAGCATGGGGGAGCAGGAAGCAGTCTGGAATGTCTCTTTAAAGCAGGTTAAAACTATCGCCTGTCCCCAGTGCATTCTACACTGGATGCCCCACTGTGTGAAACTCTCCCGAGGCACCAGTGACCTGATCCCGCTGAGTCCCGCACCACAATCTCCGCCGGTGCTACATTCCCGGCGTTCTCTTTAGCCGCGCGTGCTGTTGCAGCTAGCCTTACTGAATGGCTGAACCCAGGAGACAACAGCAGCGCCTGTTTTAAAGTGGACCAAAACCCACTGTAATCAGCCTGGGAATCTATAAGATTCCTGTGCCGGTCAATTCTAGCCCTAGGGCATCAGCACAAAGTGACATGACAGAGCAGCCTAACAGAGGGGCAGCATGTGTTTCACAAAGCTTTCAAGCATAGTGATGTGTTCTAAGACAGACAAATCACAAGCCATGTCCTTTCATATTTTTCAGTTCCTGTCATTTATTTGACTCACAAAGAGCTAACAGTTCTTCTGGTCATGTTTCAGGGTAGTGGGATCCATTCCATGAGAAACTGCACAACCACAGCTTCTGTAATGTTCTTCTAGGTGCATGAAATAATAGGAGACAGAATATCTTCTACTTTGTACACTGGATGTAGCTATTCTCTACCTAACTTGTCTGAGAGAACTGCAACTAAATAATCAGCAAGCACAGATGAAAACTACTAAAACAAACATGCCAGATATGAGTAATACTAAGGCCAGAAATAGGGACAGACCGGTTTATTAAAAGACAACTATCATTAGAAACGTTATGTTCTTATATTATATGCCTTAGAAAAAGAAACAATATCCAATAAACTTTAATAAAAAAAAATTTCCTTTTCCTTTTTTCCTACTTTTTTCCCCACTTGAAAGTCAGGAAACCATTGTAAATGTGCACAGAAATGGCACCTATGATGGGTGAGGTAAGGGATTGTGATGTGTGTCTGAAGGTAGAGCACTGTGCTTGAAACCTTTGTGAACAGACACTGCTTCGGTCAGGCCTGATACATCATTAATTTACAAAAGTGTCGGGCCTGACAGGAGGAGTGTGCACAATATGTGTCTGCTTGCAAAGATTTCAGGCACAGTGCTGTATCTACAGACACACACCTCACAATCTCTCACCGGTCATAAGGGCTAATTACCATTTATAGTGGTTTCTGCTGAAAGTTTCCTGACATTCAATTGGGAAAAAAGAATATTGCAGAAATGTTTCTTTCTCTAAGGTCTATAATATAAGAACATAACATTTTCAGAGGTTTCTAATAATTGTCTTTTATGTAAAGATTGTTGGGACGTTAATACTTTCTGTCCAGTCTGGCACTTCTGAGATGAATGCAGAAACTCAGTGATGAACTTCCTCTGGACTTTAGCGGAGGAACTTACTACTGAGCATTTGCAGCACAGTGTCGAGCATTGTAACTTCCTGGGGCACAAGGAAGATAACTAAGAGAAGGGGAGACTGGATAACTCTTGCTATAGCACTAGAACACCCTTGCTTCATGCTGATCTTTATAACCAAGGGTCGTAGATTAATAAAGCATAAAAACATTTATTATTAACCTTTCTAAACTTCCTTTTAAAGTAACATTAATTATACAATAGTAGTAAGGAGTTTTTATGTCCAAGACTGTACATTTCTACCGCCTCCGACTCCAGCCAAAACTAGCTCCCACTCTCACCCCACAGCCCTGATGGGAATAGCTGGATATATAGGGCAGCAGGACACCGTGCTGGTAGGGTCAGCATCTGCAGTGAGTTAAGTGAAGGGCAGTGCCTATGTAACATGATCTTTGCTCTGTTAGCACATGTAAGAATTAGAGAACTAAACATATCCATAGCTTCTGTTTTGTAATCAAATTTAAATTTGTCATCAGTTGCAGAATGGCTGAGGCTTCTGCCATTCCTGGGTGTCCTTGCCTTGTTGGGCTACCTTGCAATCCGGCCATTCCTGCCAAAGAAGAAGCAACAGAAGGACAGCCTGATTAATCTCAAAATCCAAAAGGAGAACCCCAAAGTGGTGAATGAAATAAATATAGAGGATCTCCATATTGCCAAAGCTGCCTATTGCCGATGCTGGCGCTCTAAAACGGTGAGTGGCGTATGTGGGACATTTTTATTTTGCCTTGTATCTTCCTTCTAGCACTATTTCCAATAGCCACTAATTGTTTCCAGCATGAGATTGCAAGGAGGGGGTATACAATGGTATACAAATGGCATACCTGGGGGAAAACGAAAATTATCACTAGAACAGGAATACCAAGCAGCGTTGAGGGCAGAAAACATCCAAACAATCATATTCTCTGCAAAAATACATTACGTGTGGCTTTTGGTAGTTAGGTGCCTCCCCACTATTACAAAATAAATGATTGAACTGCAGGGGCAGGGCTGATGACGTCGCCGTGCGGCGTCATCCCGGGTGTTCAGCTCTCAGATGCGGTGATGGCTGGGCAGAAAAGGAGGAAGCAAGAGATGCTCCAATCCCCTGCCTTCTCCTCCAGCCATCACCGCATCTGTCATCGGATCATCAAGGGACACAGGAGCTGACAATTGGAGGTGAGTAAAGTAAAAAAAAAAAAAAAAAATTGTCAATATTCTTAGTATACAATACGTCCTGCTCCAAATCTAATACAGTTGGGATATACTCCGCCAGATGGCGCTGGACTGCAGAGACATCGAAAATTGGCTCCTCCCGGCCCCTCAAATACCCGGGGACCTCCCACAAATCCCCAGAATTTCTCTGCAGTCTGGCTGCGAAGGGCGAGAAAATGGCTCTCTACTTGCAGGTGAGCTGGGCTATTAGCCTGCGGCCCTGTAGGACTATTCCCACCCGTTCCACTAGTAATATGCCTCCCAGCCTTGGCTGCGCTGGTCGGGTGAAGGTAGGCAGCACCGCCGTTGGTGCTTAGGAGCGTTGCTCCACCGCAATCCCCCACCAAAGGGTAGGCAGTTCAGGCTTATGGTGAGCCTCTATGGGATGCCCCTCCCGCACTATTGCCCCTTGCCCCTGCCTATCGGTGGGCCCTATTTAAGTGGCCGCCATCCTCCCTCATCCTTCTTGTAGTCTTCGGGGGAAAAGGGGGGGCGGGGGTGTATGTGTATAGATATGTATGTTATGCAGTCTGTGCTTTCACTTTTCACATGTCTTTATTCTTGTGTCAGCCGCCGCGCTGACTTGTCTTTATTGCTTTTAAAATTACCGCCGCCGCGCGATGACTTGGTACCGCGCTTGGCGGCGGCATTTCCTCAGGCGCGGGTGCGCCATCATTGGCTGTTGGCCTTTCTGGCTTCGCGCTCTTCTGGGGGGGCGGGGCCCGTCTTTGGCGCGTTCCGCATCATGGCTATTACTGGCCCGCCCCTCGAGGTATATCGACGCCATCTTTTCTGACTTGGTTGGCCTATGCGCGACGGACTCCTACCTACCGCGGTCCGTAAGCGCCCCCTCGCGGGCGGCTTGATCTGCTTCACTTTTGTTACGATGTACTTAAGGTCTTGTCTGCTTATGTCTTTCAGGCGGGACGAACCCTTCTTGGCTTCTCCCGGCCCTGTTTTTAGTATATTACTTGTAGGCCTTGTAAAAATTATACTCCCACGTCCCTAGCGGGTTATTGGGGCATCCAGGGTTGCTATATAGCGTTATTCCCTATCGGCGTATAGCGCCGCTATAATCACCATATGGATGCATCTCAGGATAATGTTACCGGGGTCCCTTTGGGACAAGACCGGCTATGTGTAGCGTGTGGGCAGCCTCATGCTGACGCTGACAAGGCACGGGTCTGTGTACCCTGTGCTGAGCAGGTGCTTGCATTGCAATCTGGCCTGCCAGTGGCTGCACCTCGTTTCACTTCACCTACTCCCCCAAGCTTAAATCTCCTGCTGAGTTGCATACTAGTGGGGATTCTCAGCCTGATGTGTCTTCTAGACTGGATACTGTTGAACAGATTATTGCAAAGTCTTTAGCGCGTAAGGCCCCTGCTAAGAAGCGGCACTTGACGCCTAATGTTACTGTTTTCCCTATGGGAACTGAGGAGTTTTGGAATCTGTGTGGCTATACCCCGTCTGATGAAGGGGAGCTCTTTTCTGATTCAGGCTCATCTGATGAGAGACCAAGGGGTCATGACGATTCTGGCTCTGACCCCTGGGCCCTGGATGACACTGACAGATTATTGACCCAGATTTTTGAGGTTCTGTCTATCTCTCTCCCTGTTGAGGCTCTCGGGCAAAGAGGGGTGCTTTTCCATACAGCAAGATCACGTTTGGAATTTCCAGAGAAGGCACATTTCCATAACCTTGTGCTCAAGGAATGGGAGCGCCCCAGTAAACTTCCCGGGGTTCCAAAGAGTTGGGATAGGAAGTAGGTGGATGCCCCGATCCTAGGGCTATCTAACACCTCTGTCATGCATTCCCCTGATTCTACTACCCTGCGGGATGCTGAAGACCGGCGTATTGATCAGCTAGCATCCCACGCCTTTGCATGTGCGGGGACGGCGCTGCGCCCGGTCTGTGCCTCTGCCATTACTGCTGTGGCCACTAGAACCCTTATCAGAAATATGCTTGATAGTGCCCCTGATGATTTGCCTTGTGAGGTGTTTAATGCACTCTCCAGTTGTGATGTTTTTGTAAATTTTGTTCTATCAGCATTGGATGACACCATCAGAATGTGTGCCAGAACTTCTTCCCTCATGGTGGCTATACGCCGCTCGGTTTGGCTGCGCCAGTGGGCTGCTGACAATGCTGCCAAGAAGGCCCTCACTGGGTTTCCCTTTAAAGGACTGCGTCTGTTTGGAGACCGCCTGGACCTTTTTGCTAAGGGAGGCAGGTTACCCCAGCGCAGGCGGCAACCTCGGCCCTTTCGGGGTCAGGGTTCCTTCTCCTCCCCTTACCGCGGTGCAAGACAGGGAAGGGGGGTGTCTTTCCCTGGGGCCCGGGGAGATTTCTGGGGTAGAGGCAGAGGACGTGGACGTCCTGGCTCCTCCTGGGGTCCCAAAGCAAAATCCTCTCCCAAGCCACCTCAGGCATGATAGGGCACCCTCACCCATCCGGGTGGGGGGGCGGCTGCAGCACTTCGCTAACGTCTGGAGGCTTCATGTCTCAGACCGGTGGATTCAGGAGGTGCTGCCTGTCCCCCTCCAAGATTCATCAGATCCCGGATTCCTCAGGACCCTGTGTCAGCTCAGGAGCTAGTGCAAGGCCTCCTGGAGCTGGGGGTCATCTGCCAGGTCCCTTTAAGAGAAAAAGGCAAGGGCTTTTATTCCAACCTATTCACAGTACCCAAAAGGGATGGTTCTGTCAGGCCCATCCTGGACTTGAAGATTCTCAACAAGTTTGTCAGGGGCAGGCGCTTTCGCATGGAGACTCTGCGCTCTGCCATCAGTTCCCTGCGCCAAGGGGTTTTCATGACTTCTGTGGACATGCTTACCTTCATATTCCTGTGTTCCCAGGTCATCAAAGGTTCCTCAGGTTCGCTCTGATGGATCAACACTACCAATTTGTGGCCTTGCCCTTCGGCCTCACTTCAGCTCCCAGGGTGTTCACCAAGGTGCTGGCTGGCGTGATGTCTCTGCAAGGATGTCAGGGCGTCCGCATGCTTCCCTATCTGGAGGACATACTCATCACTTCCCAGTCTCTACATCAGGCAGAGTTGGATACTCAGCTGGTGGTGTCCACTCTGGAGCCATTTGGATGGGTAATCAACCACCCCAAGTCCTCACTTTCCCCTTCCTTGGTAACTCCATTCCTAGGAATGAATCTGGATACAGTTCAAGCAAGGATCTTCCTTCCTCAGCAGAAGGTGGACAGTCTGATTGCACAGGCCCAGTCCCTCCTAGCTTGTCCTCATCCCTCCATCAGGCAGGGGATGCAGCTGGTGGGCCTGATGGTGGCGTGCTTCGAAGCAGTCCCTTATGCTCAGTTCCACTTGATGCCTCTGCATCTTCACCTATTGTCTGTATGGGACAAGGACCCAGCGTCCCTGGACAGGGTCTGTGTGCTCTCCCCCCTGGTCAGGAGGTTCCTCTTGTGGTGGATGGACTCAAGGAACCTGTTGGGGGGCAGATCCTTTCTTGCCCCTTCCTGGGAGACGGTCACCACGGATGCCAGTCTGTCAGGTTGGGGGGGGGGGGGGGTTCTGGAAGTCCCTGCGGTTCCAGGGGAGGTGGGGCCCTCAGCAAGCCCACACACCTATCAATGTCTTGGAGCTGCTAGAGATCAGGTTAGTTCTGGCTCGCTTGACTACTCATCTTCAGGGCCTGCCTGTTCAGGTGTGCTTGGAAAACCAGACGGCAGTTGCCTACATCAATCATCAGGGAGGGACCCGGAGCAAGGGGGCCCTCCAGGAAGCGTCTCTGATCCTGACTTGGGCGGAGGCCACTGTCCCCTGCATTTCAGCTGTGTACATCCCGGGGGTGGAAAATCACCTGGCGGACTCTCTGAGCAGGGGGACCTCTCGCCAGGGAGAATGGTCCCTATGCAGCAGGGTGTTTCAATCTCTGTGTCACCATTGGGGCCAACTAGATGTGGATCTGTTTGCTGCGTCCCCCCACAATCACAAGCTTCCAGCTTTTGTCTCTCTGTCCAGGGATCCTCTGGCCCTGACCTCAGATGCGCTAGCAATGTCATGGAAGGACTTTCAGTTCCTGTATGTCTTCCCCCCCCCCCCCCCCCCCAATTCCCCTGCTGGGCAGGGTTCTGCGCAAGATTGCTCTGGAAGGGGTGCCAGCAATTCTGGTGGCCCCCAGGTGGCCAAGAAGAGTGTGGTTCGCAGACGTGGTACAGCTGGCAGTAGATCAGTACGCTCTGCCCTTGGTGCCAGGTCTGATCACTCAGGGCTCACTACGCCATCCCAATTCACAAACTCTGGCTTTGACGGCTTGGCTGCTGAAACCTCGATCTTGATGGAGAAGGGGCTGTTTTCCTCAGTTGTGGATACTTTGATTAAAGCTAGGAAGAAGTCTTCCTCTTCCATTTATTACAGGGTTTGGCGTGCCTACATTGACTGGTGTGAGTCTCTTCCCTGTCGTGTCTTCTCTATTCCAAGGATTCTGGAGTTCCTGCAGCATGGGTTGGAGATGGGGCTCCAACTCAGTACTCTGAAGGGTCAGGTTTCTGCCCTGGCTATTTTTTTCCAGAAGTCCTTTGCTCAGCACCCTCTGTTTCAATCTTTTTTATTGTAATTTTGTTATAACAACTGGATTGTACAGTATAATAAAGTGTTGCTGAAAAAGACTTGAGGTACAAATATTGTTCTTTGAAAATTTCCAATCACACTTATCTTCTTACAGTTATTAACACTAGCGTAACTACAACTATCAACACTATTGGCCCTTGTCAAGTGCTGTCATACAAGGGATCGGATTGTCGCTGTCTGTTGCATGATGGTCGTGTCACGGACCAGTGGGTCGGGGGGGTAAGCCCCGTCCCCTCCAGTCCCAGACCCAGCGCAGCACCGTCTAAGTTGAGGGGGAGGGGGGGGGTGCGGGCCGGGAGTAGGGGCGAGGGAGAGAGGGAAGGGAAGAGAGGAGAAAGGAGGAAAGAGAAGAAGGGGGGAAAGAGGAGGGATCCAAGGCCGGAGAAGGCTAGAGCCATCCCTCACCGCAGCAGGGCGTTCCCTATATCTGGGAACGAGTATTCCACCCACGGGCCCCAAACTTTCATGAATTGTATGTGCGAATCCTTTAAAATGCTGGTAGGGGCGTGGCCAAGATGGCGACCTGAGCAGACGTGCCTGATCGGGGCTTCCTGCAAGAATCCTGATTACTTACCTTTAACAGCGCAGACTGGGCGGCCAGAACCCCTGTTGAGGCTCTCCCTGACCTAGGGATTGAGCCTGGGTGCAGAATTGCGGCGGCGGAGGCAGCCATCAGTGTGTCGGAGTGGCGGCGGGGCGCACGTGAGGTCCAGAGGTGGCGGTGTGTGAGCGGAGGAGGTCGGGCGGCCCCATCCTGATCCGGGCTGCGGCGGTGGTGGAGAGGCAGGCGCCCGGACACACTGCGGTGTAGAGGAGACGTCGGGCCGCGGCCGGATTGCGAGGTAGAGAAGCGGCGGCCGGCGTGTGAGCGGAGGGGAGGCCGGAACTCCTGATCTGGCGAAGCGGCCTCACACTGACGGTGAGTGGCGGTGGCGGCACTGAGAGCGGGGCGCCCGGAGAGAGGGAGCCGCACACCTGCGGGGAGGTGACTGCAGCGGAGAGACACGAGCGGCGGCGGGCCCACGTGGAGGGGCGAAGTCCGGAGGCATCTCGAGCGCCGGTAGTGACAGGTCCAAGGAGCGCTGAGGAGAGGGCGCGTAGACACAGGCAGCCGCCATCTTGGAGGGGGTGAGTGAGGAAGGAGCTGGCCAGAACCATTAGCAACATAATAACACCCGGCAAATCCATCTCTGCAGCCTGTTGCTGGGTCTCCCTTTCTTCTCCCCCTCCCATCCTGCTGCCCCCTGTTTTTTTTCCATTGGCACATCCATTCTGGCTATATCAGCCACAGAGCCTGATGCAGACATCAAGGGACAGTTAATATACGCCTGAAGTGGCATGCCTCCACAGCCCTAGGGAGAACATCCATAGGCCTGGCTGAGCTCTTTGGGGGCAAACTGTAGTCGTGCCACCGGAGGCTGATAAACCCCCCATTGCCAATCCTGGATCTTGAATAGCCCTGTGTGTGCGCCTGGCACCGTAGGTCCTGAGGGGGCAGGGAAGCCACTGATATTTGCTGCTGCGCCGCGTCCGTGTGGATCGCCCGGCGCCTCCTACCCGGAGCAGGGGCGACACCCGTCCTGCGTGCTTGAAGCACATCAGAGGGGCTAAAGACACAAGGCACTGCCATGGGGCTGGGATCCCCTTTCCTGTCTGTGGGGCTGGTTTAGGACTCCCTGGACGCTCTGCTGCTCGCTATATCCCCCCGCAGGAGAACCCTGAGCGCTCGGAGGGGCTGGTGGACCCTTACCTTTGGATCCTACCCCGACAGGGCTGTCCTTGCCCGGGGGCCCCCCTACATATGAGAGGCAGCAAGAAACGTAGAACCGCTGTGGTCGCCTGTAGTACGCAAACCATGGAGAGCCCGTGTGGGGCTGAGCTGGGAGCCTCCAACCCTGATACTGCAGCCATAATGGCAGCTATTGCCTCATGCCAGAGTGCCCTCACAGCTAAATTTGATACCCTCCAGGAACAATTTAACTACTTCCGCCATGACCTGGATAAAATTCGTGACCGCGCTGGGGAGGCGGAGAGGAGGATCGGAGAAGCAGAGGATCGACTGTCCACCCATACAGGGGAAATTGCTACCCTGCGGAGGCAGGTGACCATCCTCATGGGGAGGGCCGAAGACGCTGAAAATAGAAACCGGAGGAACAACGTCCGGATCCTAGGACTACCCGAAAAGGCGGAGGGAGCCTCTCCAGAGCAGTTCGTAGAAAATCTCATAAAGGAGACTTTGGCACCTGTGAACCTGACCAAGTTTTTTACGGTGGAGAGAGCGCACAGGATCCCCATGAGACCCCTCCCGCCGGGGACACCGCCAAGGCCTTTTATTTTCAAAGTCCTCCACTACAGGGACAGAGACGCTATCCTGGCTGCGGCTAGAATGAAAGGGGCGGTGACCTTCAACAACTCCCGGTTATCCTTTTTCCCGGATTTCACCTCGGAGGTCCAAAAACTGAGGCGCTCATTTAATGGCGTGAGAGAGAGGCTCAGACGGAGAGGGATTAAATACGCCATGATGTTTCCAGCACGCTTGCGCGTGCAAGATGGAGAAACAACCAGATTTTTCACATCGGCTGAGGACGCTAATGCATGGCTGGACTCTCTGCCGGGGGCCTAGCGGCCTGGACTCGGGGTGGGGACAACATCCCTCTAAACCTAGTAATATTGGAATTGATGGTGGTGCCCTTGCCGGGGACCCTCCCCTCTGCTGCGGTCCTGTTGGCGCTGGGGGGTCTGGTCTCTAAATGCCACCCGGCAACAAAGAACCATCCTGTTTAGCTCGTTTGTTTGATGGCTGCTGAAACTGTTGCAATCTGTTGTAATTTGTTGAGAATTGTTCTGGCTGCGCTAGTCGCACCGTATCCTGATATGATCGTTACAGGAGAGCTGCGGCTCTGGATTCCCACGGAGTGAAGCCCCTCCCCTTTTGAGCCCCCCCCCCCCCACCTTACTTTCCTAGTACTCCTGTTAACCTCCCTTGTCCGGACTGTCCCCTTCTCCCCCCCGCCCATATTTTCCCCCCCCTTCCGAGCCATTCCTGCCTATTGCCCCTGTTTACCCCCAATCGCCCCCTGGGAACCCTTGGTGACTTAGTCACCAACCTGTACATGGTTTGGGTAATGTTATGTTATGGGCCCATAGGCAGTGGGTTTCTGCACCCCGGTGCAACTAGTTACACCGTTGTTGTATTGCATTGTTGGGGGGGGTATGAAGCTCGCCAAAGTTGGGATATGGTGGAGCGGGGAGGGGGTGGTTGGGAATGGTATCTGTATGTTTAGTATAAAGTTTAATAGTTTGTGTAATATGTGTTGTTATGTTGGTAAGCATGGGATGAATGGCAAACGGACCCTAAAAGTCGGACGGTTACAGCTGGAGGGGCAGACTATTCGGTGCAGGATGATGGTTGGTCACGGGGTTGGCACTCTGATCTATGAGAATGGGTGATTGTAGGATTCTCTCCTGGAATGTCAGGGGACTAAACGATAAAATCAAACGGTCTACAGTCCTCCAGTTTGTTAAGAGATATAGACCCAATGTGGCGATCCTCCAAGAGACCCACCTGGTGGGGCGGAGGGGACTCGCTCTTAAGAGACCCTGGATCCAGGACTCCTTTCACGCTCTCTTCTCGTCCTACTCTAGGGGGGTATCGGTACTGATATCCAAGGGAACCCCATTCGTGCTGTATTCTGTGCAGACTGACCGGGAGGGTTGCTATGTAATCCTCCACGCCAAACTTATGGATACAGATATAATTATAGTAGGCATCTATGTCCCCCCGCTTTTCAACATACAAGTGTTGCACCGGATCATGGAGAGGGTAGTGAATTACCCCCCGGCCCCGATTCTGTGGATGGGAGATTTCAATATGGTGCTGAACCCTGCGTTAGATAGACTGGACAGGAGACCGGGCCCTAGGACACAGCTGGCATCCTGGGCAGAGGCGATGGGCCTGCAGGAACTATGGAGGTGGAAACACCCAACTGATAAGGCTTACTCCTGTCATTCGGCCACGCATAGGTCCCTGTCCAGGATAGATCTCGCGTTTTCGACACCTGATCTGCTAGCGAGGGTGACGTCCTGCGACTATCTCCCGAGGGGCATATCGGACCACTCGCCTATGCTGTTGGAGGTTGGACTGCTGCGGACGCGGGCGAGCCGTGTGGGATGGACCCTAAACCCCCTGTGGATAGAGACTCCCGACGTTAGGGATAGTCTGGCCTCTGCTGCGGAAGTGTTCTGGGAGTGTAACGCGGACGAAACGACTGCGGAGGTGAGATGGGATGCTTTTAAGGCGGTCACTAGGGGATGCGCCATAAGTGCTATAGCGGCGGTCAGGGGGAAGAGGGGGAGGAAAAGGGCAGACCTCGAAAGTAAACTTGCGAACGCGGAAGAGGAATTCATCGCTTCAGCGGACGATAGGGCCCATTCCAATCTGATGTCTCTTACGCGGGAATATAATCTGCTATTATCTGACTCTACTAGGAAACTATTGCTACACAAACAGGCGACAATTTTTGACAAAGGGGACAAAAATGGCAAGACTCTGGCCTATCTGGCGAGGGCTGAGAACAAGTCCAACAGTATTGCTGGGATTGTGAGAGCAGGGGAGACGGTAACAGAGGGGGGAAAAATTGCACAACAATTCCTCGAGTACTACTCGGCCTTGTACTCCTCTGGGGTAAATTACGGGATGGAGGAGCTGGAGAGCTATCTTGATCAAATTAAATTCCCTGAGCTGGCCCCGGAAGATCGGGAGGCTCTTGACTCTCCCATCACTATTGATGAAGTCAGAAATGCGATGAGGGCACTTCCCGGTAGAAAGGCACCGGGGCCCGATGGATTGCCGGCCGAGTGGTATAAGCAGGGGATGGACAGGATCGCCCCTAGACTCTGGGAGGTTCTGAAACAGGCGCTGGATGGCGGAGGTCTCCCGGCTTCCTTCCATGAAGCGCATGTGGTTCTTATTCACAAGGAAGGGAAACCCGCCGATATTTGTGCATCATATAGACCCATCTCCCTCTTAAATCAAGACGCCAAGATATTGGCTAAGATTCTAGCCACCAGGCTAAACGGAGTCATACTACAATTGATCGGGCCTGACCAGTCAGGCTTTATGCCGGGACGCACAACAGGGATAAACCTGCGCAGACTGATGTCCAACCTGCAGATAGCACATGACAACTGTGGTAGCCGAGCGATAGCCTCACTGGACAACGAGAAGGCCTTTGATTCGATTGAATGGGTCTATCTCTGGGCAGTGCTGTCCAAATTTGGGCTCCCTGCAGGTTTTATATCATATATTAAGCTGTTATACGACCGCCCGACGGCCAGAGTGCGGGTCAATGGCTGCTATTCTGACCCTTTCGTATTGCGGAGGGGGACTAGACAGGGCTGCCCACTCTCACCGTTGCTCTTCGCGCTGGCCATTGAGCCGTTAGCAATCATAATTAGGAACTCTCCTGCCATTGCTGGGTGGAGGCTGGGGGAGATAGAGGAGAAAATCTCACTTTACGCGGATGATACCCTATTATACCTAGCGGATAGCTACGAGTCTCTGGAGGCTGCTTTGGATACCATTGGGGTCTTTGGGAGATTTTCCGGCTTGAAGGTTAACTGGGATAAATCCAGCCTGATGCAAGTTGATGGGACTGACCCTCGGGATGTCTCCCCAGGGTCTCAATTAAAGAGAGTCCAGCAATTTAAGTACCTAGGGATTATGATTAGTGGACGGACTGACGAGTTTGTCTCCCTTAATATCTCTCCGGTAGTGGCGAAATTAAAGCAAAGAGTCACCCAATGGGCGAACCTTCCACTGTCGGTTATGGGCAGAATTAATATATTTAAAATGATTTTCCTGCCTAAATTCCTGTACATATATCAGGCCTCCCCGGTGATGCTTCCTGTCTCTCACTTTAAAGCACTGGAGTCGATCATATTTGGCTTTATATGGGGTCACGCCCCCCCAAGGCTAAATCGACAAATAATGAAGACGCAAATAGATGCCGGGGGACTGGCGGTGCCACACATGCAAATATACTTTTACGCAACGCAGCTCCTATTTGTCCACTGGTGGCTATGCCAGCCGAAGGACAATCCTGTGGTCTGCTTGGAGGTGGCGCTTCTGGGCTCCCCGGAAAGGTTGGCCTCCCTGGTATACAGGAGTACGAGAGGGATCCGAGAGGCGACCACATGTATGAGGGCAGCGAGTAACATCTGGGAGAGGGCAGCTAGGCTAGGGATGGGGGCTGGGGAAGCTCCAACGTGGTCCCCATATGCCCCTCTATGGGATAATCCTAGGTTACCAGAAACGAGTGCCATGCAGGACCCGTTGTTCTGGGCGAGGAAGCGCGTTCAGCAGATTGGGCAACTATATAGAGGGGGGGCGCTGGTGTCCTTTGATCAGCTTAGGGCGGAGTTTCAGCTGTCCAACCGAGACTTTTTTCGATATCTACAACTCAGACACGCATTGTACGCCCAATTCCGTGGGTAGGGCCCGAGGATCTCAGAGTCCAGGGCGGAGAATCTACTCAGAGACGGAAACCTTAAAAAGCCTGTTTCCGCATTGTATAGATGTCTGATGGGAGAGTTGGAATCCCCTAGGGGCAAGATTGAGGCTAAATGGCAGGACTTGGATCCAAGCCTAGATCAGGATGACTGGGAGGAGATAATGGAGAACCTACATACATCGGTAGTAGAAGCCAGGGACAGATTCATCCAAACTAAATGGATTCACCAGGCCTACATCACCCCGGTTCGTCTGCACAGAATGGGCTTAACAGATACGGATGTATGTCCCAGATGCGGGAAGAATGGTGGCTCATGGCTACACATGATCTGGTCCTGCGAGGTCCTGACGGCCTTTTGGGAGGGAGTGATGGGTTTGATCAGTAGTGTAGTGGGATTTCGGATACAAGGGTCTGTCTCGATGTGTCTTCTTGGGGTGGTGGAGTCGCTCTCGGAACTGAGTGCTATGAAGGCGCTGGTCCGGTTGCTGCTCTTCTACGCTAGGAAGTGCATCCTGCTGAACTGGAGACACCCGGCTAGGCCTTCAGTCCAATCCTGGAAACGACTCGTCAACCAGAAACTCACCATGTATAAATTGACATACGCCGCAAGGGGAGTGCCCGATAAGTTCGAAAAGGTCTGGGATCCTTGGCTGCAGAACCAAGAATCAGCATATGATGCTGAGTGACTGAGTTATGATGTCGGGTGCCTGCGGCACCTTAAGGTCTTACAAAATGACTCGTCTTGTTCTGTCTTGTTTGTCGTTTATTGCAAAATAAAAACTTTAAAAATAAAAAATAAAAAAAAATGCTGGTCAATTTTTCATTGATGAAGATCCCGTTCAGCCGCTCCTTTACCACATGGAACGGAACGCTGGCCTTCTTCCAGGAACTGGCAATCGTCAGTTTTGCGGCCAACGTGACCTGGGTCAGTAGGGCGTGTTGGGATTTGGTAATGCCATCCGGTTTTACATGCAGCAATGCCACCCAAGGGTCGCTGTGCACGTTAGTATGCAAAAGGGTGTATAGTAAGCCAAAGACCCTTGACCAGAACCTACTAACCTTTGGACACTCCCACCAGATGTGCATGACCGAGCCTTCTACGGGACAGCCCCTGAAGCAGGACGCCGGGTATCCAGGGACCGCCTTAGCTATGCGTGATGGTACTAGGCACCATCTTGTGAGCATTTTATACGCTGCCTCCTGCGTGGTTATATTTATGGAACATTTGTTGATCCCATCCCAGATTTCCGTCCAGCCCTTTCTATCCCTTACTAGATTTAAGTCTGTCTCCCATTTAATCATGTACCCGTGCTTCGAGTCAAGAGGCAGCGCTGTGTGATGGGCATAGAGCATGGATATAAGGCCAGGCGTGGGGGTCCCCCGCAGGCAAGCCCCCTCAAATGCAGTGGCATCTGCTCCTGGGGTTTTATTTTTGAGTAAGGGAGCGAGCCAGTGGCGAATCTGAAGGTATCTGTACTGTTCAGCCACTGGAGCATTTACCTTCACTGTCAATGCGGGCCAGGAGGTGATTCTCTCCCCATCCACTAGATGGTGAACTCTACTGATGCCTACCCGCTCCCACCACGCAAACGCTTCTGGGTTCTCATTTCCCGGAGGGAACCACAAGTTCTTGACCAATCTCATTACCGGGAGGTGCGGTGAGATCAGGCGTATTTTGTTCCATCCCACACTCGAAGGGAGTGACGCAAAATTGGGCTCTCTATACGGGGTCTAAATTGTGGTGGGATCCATATTAGGCTGTCGATTGGAGTGGGGTCGCATGCAGGGGCCTCCAAAGATACCCAAAGGGGGATTTCCGTCGTAAGGTGCAGGTTATGGAATTGGGCTATCTGCGCTGCCTGATCGTACCTGTTTATGCATGGGACTCCCAGGCCCCCCTCCCTCCTATGTCTGAACATAGTGGTCCTTGCCACCCTCGGCCTAGTGCTTTCCCATATAAACTTCATAATACTGTTTTGCATACTCTTGATCTGGTGTGAGGGGACATGCACCGGGAGTGCCCTGAAATAATACAGCATTTTAGCACCCTCTGATCAGGACTTTTTTTCCAGGGGGTCACTCATCTGAGTCCCCCAAGTAAACCTATGGTGCCTGTTTGGGATTTGAACTTAGTTCTGTCAGCCTTGCATGGTGCTCCTTTTGAACTTGTGCAGGATGCTGTCTTGGCCATTCTTACGCTCAAGGTTGTGTTTCTGGTGGCTATCACTTTTGTCAGGCGTGTGTCTGAGTTGGTGGCGCTGTCCATTCAGCCGCCCTACTATGAGAGGCACCAGGGCAAGGTGGTGTTTCGTTTCAAACCTGATTTTCTGCCTAAGGTAGTGTCTGCCTTTCATTTGAATCAGGATATTGTTCTTCCTTCTTTGTGCCCTAATCCTAGCAATGCTAAGGAGAGGGTTTTGCACTCTTTGGATGTGGTTAGGTGTACTATCTGGTGGCTACTGCACCTTTCAGGAAAACTGATGCTCTTTTTGTGGTCCCTTCTGGTCCTAGGAAGGGTTTGGCTCCTGCCAAGTCTACTATCAACAAGTGGATTCGTCAGGCTGTGATTCAGGCCTACTCTGCTAAGGGGAAGAATCCTCCCTTCCGCCTTACTGCTCATTCCACTCGTGCTATCGGTGCCTCTTGGGCTTTTCAGCACCAGGCTTCTGTTGAACAAGTTTGCAAGGCAGCTACTTGGTCTTCTGTTCATACCTTTTCAAAGTTTTACAAGGTTGATGTTAGGGCCTCAGCTGATGCTGCTTTTGCCCGCAAGGTTCTGCAGGCGGCAGTGGTTTAAACTGCCTGCTGCTGATTTTTCTTGGGGATTCCACCCTATTTTATGGACACTGCTATTGGATGTCCCAACTGTAAGTATTAGATTTGGAGCAGAACGTGTACTGTATACTAAGAATAATACAATTCTGTGATTACTCACCTGTAGAATTGGTATTATGAGTATACAGTACGTCCTGCTCCAACCCACCCTTGGTTTGCATTTCCTTGGATCCCCTGTATGGTGATTGTTATCATTATTATAGTTGATAGTTTGGATTGTTCTCCCGGCTTCTCCTTAACTGCTTTTCAATGCTGGGGATTTGTGGGAGGTCCCTGGGTATTTGAGGGGCCGGGAGGAGCCTATTTTCGATGTCTCTGCAGTCCAGCGCCATCTGGCGGAGTATATCCCAATTGTAAGTATTAGATTTGGAGCAGGACGTACTGTATACTCATAATACCAATTCTACAGGTGAGTAATCACAGAATTGTATTTTTTCTTGTGTGTATGGTGCCCCCCTATTACCTGCCTCCCCAAGGCCCGGGGGGGGGGGGGGCAGAAGAGACCATGGCCATAGGCTATGCCGGCTTGTAGCCAGCAGGGCTGGGTTGTCACCAAAGCTGGCCCCTGCGCCCTGTTCTACAAGCCCCCATAGCTGGTCACGGGCTGGTTATGCTGGGTAGGGGGACCTCACACCATTTTGGGGGGGATTTTTAAGGGTTTTAACCCTTAAAATTCCCCCCAAAAATGGGGTCCCCCTCTGTCAATTTTTTTTTAAATTAACTCCATGTTACCCGTCATCCAGCAGGTATAAAAGGCTTCCAGCAGCAGCAGGAGAGCAGAAGTCAAAGTGATCAGCGTGGGACACAGTGCCCAGTGAAGGATGGGAGGTAAGTATTAAAAAAAATATAATAATTATTTTTATTCTGTGTGTTTTTCTTTTACATTTATCCCTTTTGTGAACTGGTAAGGGATCTATGAGACCCCTGTACCAGTTCACAAGGCTCTGGGTCTGGCAAGTCATCTGCGGCTAGTGGGTGACTTGCCATTAACCCCGAGCCCCCCAATTACCTGCCTCCCCAAAGGCCAGAGGGGGCAGAAGAGCCCAGGATATTAGGCTTTGGGATTAGCTGGCAGGGCCGGGGGGCCACCAAAGCTGGCCCCTGCGCCCTGTTCTACAAGCCCCATAGCTGGTCCCGGGCAGGGCAGAGCGACCTCACGCCTTTTTGGGGGGGGATTTTTAGGGGTTTTTAAGTTCCAAAAAAAGTAAGGGGGACCCCACGCCAATTTTTTTTTAAACTAACCCCTTATAGTGTTGATACGGTAGTAGTTGTATTTTATTTGTAAATGTTATAAAGTGCTCTTTTCAGTTTGGGGGAGTCTCCTGGACAGGATCGGGGGGCTACCAATACATATGTGGTACCGTTGTAATCGGGAGAATTTGGCTATCACATGCAATAAAATAAATGTTTTATTTAAAATGAATGAGACTATTTTAAAATATATATAATTTTCCTGGAAATTCCTGCAAAAATCGTGGTTAAACATGGCGCAAAATGGTGAAAAATGACCTGTCAACAGACGGTGACAAAATCTCAAGTAGGCTGGCGGTTAAAAGGGTTAAAATTAGCTATGCATGTTGGGTATTGTTCTGTTCAGGGGACTTTGCGCTCTCAGATTTAGCTTGTTGTACTTTCAGGGACTGTATGGTTTGTTGGGGGTATTCCAAGTGTAAAGGGTTGTTTTGGTAGATCAAGAGCAAGGTGCGCACTTTGTCTGCAGAGCTGAAATTTTAAAGTAAAATTAATCTTACGCACATGATTTACTTTGGGGTATTTGGCAACTCTTTCCTTGACAGTACCTATGCATGTTGGGCATCGTTCTGTTCGGAAGATGCTTTTTCAGATTTAACTTGTTTTTCCTTGTTTGCATTTTTTTTTTTTTTTTTTTTTTATTTTTTAGAAAAATGTAGCTTTGATTCTGCTTTTTTATTTATTTAGGAAAACCCTGTGCAACCAAAGAATTCATTGAGGAATTACTTCCAGAAAACTGCACCCATGTCAGCAAGCCTGGTACGCCTAGAAAGCTTGAGGTGTTTACTTCCAGAGAATAAATAGTTTGGGGGGGGGGGTATTTCAAATGTAAAGGGTTGTTTTTCTTGAAAAAATGAAAGGTGCGCATAGTCCATAGCATAGTTGTATTTTATATGCGCTCGACTGCAAGATCAAAGATGAAGCTCCTCCCGGCCCCCTATAAAGGCAGCTGCCCCTCTATCATTCCCCAGTTGTTCATCTTGCAGTTTTGGCTGCATAAGATCCTTGGCACTCTCTCTCAGATATTGGCAGCAGAGCGGGGCCACCTAGCTGCGGACTCTATTTTCACTATATCCAGTCCAGGTTGTCCCAGAAGTAATGACAGTTGGGTAGTCCGCCACCTGGTGGCGCAGTGACTGCAAGATCCAGAGCTGTAACTCCTCCCGGCCCCTATAAAATGAGCTGTCTCAATAGAATTCCCAGATTTCATCTTGCAGTACTGCTGCGAGGTTCGTCTTGAATACTTGAATACTCTCTCTGGATACGGCAGCTGAGCGGGGCATTGTAAGCCTGTCGGCCGGTGCACCCCTATTACCTCTGTTCCCGTGAACCCACATATACCTCCCAGCCTCGGCTGACGGGACAGGTGAAGGTAGGGAGAACGCCGGGCTCAGGCGTTCACAGAGCTAGGCTCTGAGCCGCAGACCCTCCCTAAAGGGTAGCAGGCCATAGGCGATGGTGAGCCTATGGGGGGGAGGAACCACCTAATGCCCGGGTTATACCCTTATCTGTACCCACAGCTTATTATTTTGTGTGTGTGGCTTGGCTTCTCTGCATTTCACTGACATACTTGCCTCCTTCGGCTCCTTCTTCTCTCCATCTTGTCAGCGCGCTGTGAAGGGGGGGAACGGAGCGGCGTCTCGGCGGGCTGGTCTTGGAGGCTGCGGCCTCGGTGGCAGCCAGGGGGGACCTTTCCGTGGGCGGCCCTCCCTTCTTCCTCGCTCTCGGCGCCATTTTGGGGGCTGAGGGCGCTCCTGGGATGCTTATATGTCTTCCAGGTGGGCCCCTTGATATTAAGGGTTGTGGTTCCTCTTGGCCTCCGCCCCCCCCCCTCGCTCCTGCCCCCCCCTCTCTCCGAGCCCTCTCCCTGTAAAGAGGGATCACATAAGAGGGATCATTTCTTGCGGGCTGGCCAGGTTGGGTCGTTAGTGCCTTGTACCTGTTAACATAACTCAAATCACCATAATGGAGGCTTTTGGGGATAGTGAGCTTGAGAGAAGCTCTGCCCCACGTGCAGTGCTAGCCCTCTGGGCGGACTCGGCACGGTTGTGTCACTTGCGCCAGAAGTATTATCTCGGAGCATGATCGGGCGGGCATATCTGCCTCTAGCCCGTTATTGCCTGCGGCCTCTCTAGAACCCCCGCGCTTGCTCTCAGCCCCCAGCGAGGGGGAAGCCAGTAGTGGGTCCCAATCTGATTTGGTGTATCAAGTGGCCAGCCTTGAGAGACAGATCTCTCGCTCGGCTCCTAAGAAGGCCACAAGTTAGAGGCTGCATATTGAGCCGGTCTATTCTGATAATGATGGAGATGATGATGATCTCTTTGGAGGTGTTGGCCTTGATAGTGGGCCCGGTTCTTCCTCGGATGAAGATACATGGCTCCCTGATGATACGGAGCGGTTTCTGAATGCGATCTTTGAGACGCTGCACATTGTCCCTCCTAGAGTGGCTAAAAGGAAGCAGGGTGGATTGTTTCGGCCTGAGAGACAGAGACGAGTCTTTCCTGAGCAGGCCCTTTTTTTCTAACATGATTTTCAAGGAATGGGAAAGGCCTAACAAGTTACCATCGGTGCCTAAGGGCCTGGACAGGCGGTATTCCTTTCCCGAGGAGCTGGTCCGGCTATGGTCCCGTCCTCCCGAGGTGGATGTCCCCATGTCGGGTCTGTGCAACACTACGGTCATGCCTTCACCCGTAACTGCTTCCCTAAGTGATCCAGCTGACAAGCGCATGGATGAGTTGGTCTGTCATGCCTTCACCTTGCCGGCCAAGAAGGCACTCACTAGTATCCCCTTTGTTGGTCACAGGCATTTTGGGGAGCGTCTGGACCTCCTGGTGAAGAACGGAAGACTACCTCATGGGGTTCGGGGTTCATCTGCCTATCGCTCCTTCGAGGAGGAAGAGGCTCTTCATTTTCAGGTGCTCGCAGAGATTCCTGTTGACGAGGTAGGTCCCGCGGCCGACCCAATCCCTCCTGGGGATCTAGGCCCAAGCCCCCTACCAAGGCCCTCTGGCATGAGGGGGCGCCCTCACCCATTCGGGTGGGGGGACGGCTTCTGCTATTTGATCAAGTCTGGAGACAGCGCATCTCGGATCGGTGGATTCAGGCGGTAGTGTCTTCCGGTTACAAGATAGAGCTGGCAGCCAGGCCCGCCACAAAGTTCCTCCGTTCAGGGATATCCCGAAACCCGCTAAAGGAGTAAGCTTTGAGAACGGCTGCGCAACACCTCCTGCGGATAGGTGTGATCTGCCCTGTACCCCGGCAGGAACAGGGTCAGGGATTCTACTCCAACCTGTTCACGGTTCCCAAGAAGGACGGATCCTGGACCTGAAGGGTCTCAACAGGTTTGTAAGAGTCAGACATTTCCGCATGGAAACATTACGGTCAGCGGTGAGATCGCTTCGACCCGGCGACTTCATGACCACGGTGGACATCAGGGATGCTTATCTGCACATTCCGATTTTCCAGGGGCATCAGAAGTTCCTCAGGTTTGCTCTGGAGAGTCGGCATTACTAGTTTGTAGCACTTCCATTCGGGATATCATCAGCCCCCCGTGTGTTTACCAAGGTGCTGGCGGCATCATGGCTATCCTGAGGAGCCAGGGCATTCGTGTGTCACCCTATCTGGACGACTTGCTGATTGCGACCCAGTCCCTTCAGCAGGCCGAGAGCGATACTTGGACGGTGTTGTCAACCCTGGAGGCCTTCGGCTGGGTAATCAATTACCCCAAGTCCTTTGTCACTCCCTCAACAGCGAGATCCTTTTTGGGAATGACGATGGACACCGCTCAGGTCAAGGTTTTTCTGCCACAGCAGAAGGTTTTGGGTCTCCAGACGCAGGTGCAGGCCTTGCTGTCTTTTCAGCAGCCGTCGGTACGTCTGGGGATGAGATTGGTGGGCCTAATGGTGTCCTGCTTCGAGGCAGGGCCCTTTGCCCAATTTCACATGAGACCACTTCAATTGAACCTGCTGACCGGCTGGAATCGGACTCGGGAATCCCTGGAACACTGCTTTTCGCTGTCCCCCCTGGCCAGGCAATCCCTCTTGTGGTGGTTGGACTCCCGGAACCTGCTGGTGGGCAAGTCCTTCTTGACTCCCCATTGGGAGATTGTTATCACGGATGCCAGTCTGTCAGGCTGGGGAGGCATTTGGCAGTCCCAGAAGATCCGGGGTCAGTGGGGTCCGCAGGAGAACCGCTTACCCATAAACCTCTTGGAGCTGAGAGCGATCCGGTTGGTGCTTCTACGCTGGACTCCCCATTTAAGGGGTCGTGCGATCCAGGTTCGCTCGGGCAATCATACTGCTGTTGCCTACATTAACCACCAGGGCGGGACCCGGAGCAAGAGATCCCTCAAGGAGGTGACCCAGATTCTGACTTGGGCAGAGGAGAATGTTCCCTGCATCTCGGCGGTCTACATCCCCGGGGTGGAAAAACAGGAGGCAGACTCCCTGAGAAGGAGTGCCTCGCGCCTGGGGGAATGGTCCCTCAGCAGCGAGACTTTTCACGCTCTGTGTCTTCGCTGGGGTCAGCCGGACGTGGATCTGTTTGCGTCCAGACACAATCACAAGCTTCTAAGGTTCGTCTCCCTCTCCAGAGATCCTCTGGCCCTTGCAACATACGCTCTGGCGTCTCCTTGGACAGAGTTACATTTTCTGTATGTATTCCCTCCGTTTCCACTCCTGGGCAGAGTGCTGCACAAGATAGCCCAGGAAGGAGTACCAGCCATTCTGGTGGCTCCTCGCTGGCCGAGAAGGAGTTGGTTTGTAGACATAGTCCAGATTGTCAATAGATCATTACATCATGCCCGACCCAAGGCTTCTCACGCAGGGGTTGCTGCGGCACCCCAATTTTTGGACGCTGGCTTTGACGGCCTGGCTATTGAAACCTCAATCCTGACAGAGAAAGGATTATAGGCTTCGGTGGTGCAGACAATGATTCAGGCATGGAGTAAATCTTTTCCATGATATACTACAGAGTTTGGAGAGCCTATATTGCTTGGTGTGAGGCCAAGAGCCTCCCTTGCCGAAAATTTGCTATTTCTAGAATTCTGGAGTTCTTATAACACGGCTTAGACTTGGGTCTCCAGCTGAGCACCCTCAAGGGTCAGGTCTTGGCTTTAGCCATCTTTTTCCAGAGATCCATTGCCAACCATAGGTTGATCAAGACTTTTTTCCAGGGGGTTACCCATGTCCGGCCACCGCGTAAGTCAGTATTACCGGTGTTGGACTTGAATTTATTACTATCTGCTCTTCAGGGTCCTCCCTTCGAGCCATTGTGCGATGCTGCATTGTCTATGTTGACTCTCAAAGTGTTTTTTTCTGGTAGCGATCAACTCCGTGTATCAGAGCTGGCCGCGCTTTGTATGAAACTACCCTACTTTGAGCTGCATAGGGATAAGGTGGTTTTTCGATTTAAACCTGATTTTTTGCCAAAGGTCGTTTCTCCTTTTCACCTTTTAATGAGGAAGTTGTCTTACCTTCCTTGTGTCCAGCACCTGCTAATTCCAAAGAACAGACCCTCCATGCCTTGGATGTGGTCAGAGCCATAAAGTATTACCTGGCTGCGACTAAATCCTTCAGAAGATCGGATTTGCTCTTTGTACTAACAGAGGGCTCTAGGAAGGGTTTGCCACCAGCCAAGTCCACTCTCAGTAAGTGGATCAGACAGGCAATGGTGCAAGCATATTCTGCCAGGGGGAAGGAACCCCCTTTTCGGATCACAGCTCATTCTAACAGAGCCATTGGTGCCTCTTGGGCTTTTCAGCACCAGGCATCGGTGGAACAAGTTTGTAAGGCCGCCACTAGGTCTTTAGTTCATACTTTTACAAAGTTTTACAAGGTGGATGTCGGGGCCTCAGCTGATGCTGTTTTTGGCCGAAAGGTGCTTCAGGCGGTAGTGAAATGAACTACATGCTGTTCCGCACTGGGGATCCCGCCCATATGGACACTGCTTTTGGATGTCCCATCTGTAAGGATATTGGGACGACCTGGACTGTATGTAGGGGAAAAATACAATTCTGTGAAACTCACCTGTAGAATTGTTTTTGGATACATCCAGTCCAGGTCGCCCCACCCTGCCCTTGTGTTCATTATGTCCTGTTTGCCTGTTATGGTGATCAACCTTTTTTCTCTTAATAGGACATTGTTTTGTTCTAATCTTTTGCTTAGACAAGCTGAAGCTAAGTGAAGTAACATGGTTTCTTAGGCCTCCCAGCCTGTCCTCTTTGTTGAATACTGCTTTTTAACCACTGGGGAATGATAGAGGGACAGCTGCCTTATAGGGGGCCGGGAGGAGCTACATCTTTGATGTTGCAGTCGAGTGCCCCCTAGGGGGAACACCCATCTGTAAGGATATTGGGACGACCTGGACTGAATGTATCCCAAAACAATTCTACAGGTGAGTTTCACAGAATTGTATTTTCCCTGGGAAATCCCTTCAAAAATCACAGTTGAACATGTGGAGCGCAAAATGGTCTGGCAATCAGGGTGACAAAATCTCCAGATAGGCTGGCAGCAAAAGGGTTATATCCCAGCCCAAGCTGAAGAAAATAACTGAAGTTTATCGCCCAGTTTTCGACTGGGTTGCTATAGGATAAAAATTAAAATGTAAACCTCCTGCTCAATGCTTTTCTTAGGCATTGTCACCTTCAGCTTGGTATATGATTTTGAGCTGTCACAGCCCTGGTAGCAAGAGTTCAGGTGGAGGAAGAAGCCAAATGATCCCATCCCTGATTTGCATACTACACAACCTTGAAAGTTATTGGGGAACTGCATTACATTTATATTGAAATTTGCTGTACAGCAATAGCCATAAAAGCCAATAGTGACGTGTTCTTTGTAATTAAAATCTGCATATTTAACAGATTCTCTGTAACTTCTGCTTTTTTGTGTGCGTTTTTGTTCCAGTTCCCCGTGTGTGATGGCTCCCATAACAAGCACAATGAACTTACCGGAGACAACGTGGGTCCAATCATCCTAAAAAAGAAAGAAGTATAAATCCGGAAACCATTTTAGAACATGTTTATTTTGTAAATGCATCTCATGTGGCGATGGTGTGTGTGTGTGTTTTTTTTTTTTCTTTTCTTTTTAGTAAGTAAATTTTTTTTTAATTTTGCTCTAATCCTGGATTCTAACTACCTGAATCATGGTGTTATGCTATGATATAGTTGTTGAGGTTGAATATTTTAATGCCTTGATTATAAAGGCATTTAGTTTAGTAACACATTCACAATAAGTCTTACTTTGTTTTGCAGTATTATATTGTTTTTGCCATTTATTTTATTTAGGGCATATCTGCACCAGCTAACGCATCACGTGGCAATTGGGTTCATTTAGTAAATCTAAATTTTCTGCGCTAAGAGCTAAGACAATGCACCGGAATAGCTCTTCAACTTGGTGGGGGGGAGAATGAGAATACTGCCACAATTTTGATATATTTTACCCATAGCCTTCTAGATTTAATGGCTTGTGTTTCATTCAGAACAGACATTTGCCCTTTCAGTGTTGACGCTTCTCTGAGAGTGGAGAATGCCACAGGATTTTGTGTTTTGTAGATATAAAAACAGCACATTTAAAGCCAAATACTAGACATAATCAATTTTACTATGCGTTTCTGTCACTGTGGACTAAAAAAAATGTCACTTGAGCTTTCACTGTTTTACACTTATCACCTTTTAATCATGTTATACATGTCCTTACTGATGGGCTTCCTGTCTGTAGTGACCAAACTGTTGGGGAGGATAAATCTTCACAGGTGGTAAAAAAAAAAAAATGCTCTGTCTCTTTAACGTAAAGGGCGTATAGAAGGATTAGTCCAGGTAATGTTAATAATAAGATGGCAAATGTGTCTCCTCCATTTCCTGCAGGGCTTTGTAGATGCTGTAGAGGGTCTCCAAAGATTGCCCATCCCTCCTTTTGCATTTCTCTATGACCACCCTGAAATGTGGCTGCATGGCTGCCCCTCTCTCCTGGCTAGCCTGGCAAGAAATGGTAGTTGCACTGTTTGTTTCAACCACGGCAGGGGGGGGTGCATGACTTGTCAAGCAGTGCCACATGCCTGCCATGAGCCAAGAATGGAGGCAAAGCCGGCAACTCGGCTTAAGGTATTTAGAGTTGTATATTGTAAAATGTGTTTACATGGTGGATTTTACACTGCTCCTATGGGAGATTAAGACGGAGGACAGACACTTTAAACTAAAAAATATTAGCCTATACTCTTTCCTACCTAGTCCAGTTGAATAAAACTTGCGCGGTCCCAAAATAGAGTCCTGCAGCTTTTGACAGGATTGACCCCCAATGTTACTGACCAGATCAACTCTAGTCATTGCAATGGCAGGGACTTGTTAAGGTTTGGCACACGCTCTCCATTGCAATAAAAGGAGTGGATTGGCTGGCATTAATGTGACTCAAGAGGAGGTGGAGACACGGTGGTCTCCGCAGAATTGTAGTTCAACCAGACTAGGGCGGAAAGACTGCCATTGAGAAGTATTCATGTTTTTGCTGTTTTTTTGTTTTGCTTGGACTGTCCCTTTAAGCAAGCTATTTACTTCTGTGAACCATGGACCATTACTACGACATCATTATTTTCCTTTTTACATACGGTGTGTTGTGGGAACAGTCTGGTAATGCCTGCAGAGGTTTGCTAGATTAACTACCATAGTTTTTTACATGAAGGAAGTAGTGTTTGGGTTAAATATCGTCTCATATTATTATTTATTTTAGTGGTAAAAAAGGGCAATTTTTTGTTATACGTCAACGTTTTTATACGTTTTTTTTTTTTTTTAAAGAGACACTGTGGCGCTCGGTGTGTTGCGTACAACTGGGGTACACAGCAGACATTGAAGGTTCCCTTCTTCATGCTGCAGTGGGATTACTTCAGGCCGCTGGAGTCCTTAGCCAGGATTTGCCCACTGGCCACATGGGAATTCTCTCTCAATTAAGAAATTTCCCTCAACTTCAGGGCTATAGTAAGAGATCCCAGTGTGGCTATAGGTTCTAATGTGTGTTTGTGTAATCTAGTTGCTTCTCGTTTTAAAAAGTAAAACGAAACTGACAGATAATGCAGGATTTAAAACTTTCTATGCAAGGAGCTAGTAGTGACTGCTCAGTCTGAAGAGGCTCTTCCTTCCTCCATAATGGTATACTGCTTGCGCTCCTGTAATTAGGAAAGGGGCCTGAAGCTGGAAATAGCTGGGGACCATGTCATACTAATGGGTTGATGTTAGGAAAATGTTCAACCAATACGTATGCCACTTCTGCCCTCCCTTTCCCTCATATGGCTGACAATCACATGACAGCAGAGACCTGGAAGGGGAGTGTTCCAGGAGCCCGGCACAAGAAAATGTTCAGCACTGGATCATCTGGATGGAAGGGTTACAGTGGGCCTTAAACCAATGCTGAATACTTCTGCGTTCGCTCGTATGCCTGCTAATCACATGACATCAGGGACCTGGAAGGGGAGTGTTCCAGGAGCCCGCCACAAGAAAATGTTCAGCACTGGATCATCTGCACGGAAGGGTTAAAGAGGGTCTTAAACCAATGCTGAATACTTCTGCGTTCCCTCATATGCCTGCTAATCACATTATAGCAGGGACCTGCCAGGAGAGCCAAGTGCATAGACTAAGAAAAAGTTCTGAGCTGGATCATCTGCCTGGGAGCCTTAACACTTCTGCATCCCTCACATGGCTCAGTCACATGACAACTGGTGACCAATGTGCTTTGCGGGGTGGTTAGCACATCGCTGTACTCCCTTCGGCCTGGCAAATGCAAGTGGCTCTATAGTTTATACCATACTGTTGCATTATAGGCTGTCAATGGGAGTGTGGAACTGTGATGACAGCTAGTGCCTGGGGGTGGTATTCTGGCCTCGGTCTGCTGAGAGCAGTTGCAGCTTGGGAAATGCCATGGGACATAGCTATAGACCTGGGAAAGAACTCTGCAAAAGCACACTATTGAGGGACCAGACCAGGATGGGTTTAGCTAGGACTAAGATAAGTTCATTACGCCCTATAGTTGGTTTGCTTAAGTTAAATATCTGATAGACCAGGGGTTCCCAACAGGTGGTACTCGACAAGGATGCAGACCTGTACCCCAACCTGATCTGCTGCCCTCTAGACTGCTCTCAAACCTGATTTGCACCATAAAAAACGCCCCCATTTTTTTGTGGTTCATTCACTTTAAATAACCGTTTTTTTTAGGCGATTGACAATGCTCGCACAGTACTCAGGTGGTACATGATATAATCAAAAATGGAAAGTGGTACTTTGATGAAAAATTTTGGGGACCCCTGTGATAGACTAAATAAATGCCTTAGAGTAATTTTAAAGGAACTATAGTCTCAGATTTGCCCCTCCCCCCAGCAGGGTTTGAGCCTGAATCAGCAATATTTCTTAAATTATGTGCCTTAATCAATTATACTGGATGGGATTTGTCTTAATCATGTAACTTCACAATGCGTTCTACAGAATACACTTTGTATGTTTTAAATGGTTGTTTTTAGTTTGGTTATAATGATATTTAGTTGGGTTATAATAAAACATGTAGTTTGTTTTTTATTTTTAAAGATAAACTTTATCTTTATTTAAAATCCCTGTGTGTTATTTAGATCCTATTAAACTGATCATATGCAAGTATAATGCCATTTTTCCAAATAAGGAGAGACGCTGAATTATCCCAGACTGACTAAAACTGTGTAAATTCATCCAGTATATATAGCTACAAAATGCACTTATAATATATTTTTACGATGTGTGTGAATTTCTCAAGCCTCAAAAGGCCACTAACCTTGTTTCCAGCCAGAGGTTGCGCTACATTTTTTCACCATGGCATGGCATGGCATGCTCCACTATTGAACCCCCCCTTTTCTGCCAGATACTCCCCCCTTGGAAATCAATCCCACAACATATGTTTGTGCCTCCATCAGCATCTTCAGGACTCTTCCATGTGATGTGTGCTCCTACCACCAGCATATCTGAATGGATGGCAGCGAGAGGCACCAAGGGCTGTGGGAGCGAGGACTAGAAACCCTACCCACATGAACATCCCTAATTAGGAAATATTCCCATATCTTCTAACAATGCTGCATTAGATTGTACAATGAATGAGCAGTGCAGTGTTTGGTTGGTGGGTTGCCAGCGCAGCCTGTACAGTGGGTGGGCATCTGTTAACATTGACATGATTTTATTGAAATTCTCATGGTGAATGTGCCCATTTCCTTGCTATCCGTGCACATAGTCCATGAGGCAAGTACACAGGTTAAATGGCCAATAAAGGCAAACTAAAAATAAATACTTGCCTGCCAGCCTGGAGGCTTGATGCCTTGTTATCTTGCAGGCTGCAGGAGTTCTGTTTTGACATGCATAGGAGCACCCATCTCAGAATGCTAGTGGATGCGCATTGATGTGTCCTCTATTGAAGCGCGCACAGCTAGAGGTGAGCAGGGAGTCCACAGATGCAGCGAGGGCTCCAGGAGAAGGTGAGTGAAGCTGGCGATGGGGAGGGGTTCAAACAGTTGGGCATCCCAATTCAGGATCTTCCAAGGCATGGAACTCAAACGGCCCTGAAGTATTTTGGACTTATGGAAAGTGCATTAACATCCATGTCCAGGCAGTAAAAAAAGTCTATACTCCTCTTTCACTCCGCAAAGCTCCGCCGCCATCTTCATACTTACCAGGGATAGAAATCGAGAGATTTCCTTCCTCCAGTGTTGAGAAGACATGAGGGAACCCATCAGGCTGTCTTCAAATCCCCTAACATGTCTACTCCATTCAGTGCTGAGACGAGGCATGCCAAATTCATCTTGGCATGCTTCCCTAATAGAAATGAATGGAGTAGGCTTGTGGGGGCAGTCACAAGACCCCACGGACGCTACCATGAGAGGCCGGGGATTGCAGCTCTTGGAGGTGGGGAGAACGAACAGCCGCTCCCGCCTTCCCACATCTGAAGGTCCTGCAGGCCTCAGCAGCCAGGGACTCTCCTAGTGCAGGGACCGGCGACCATCTATGACTCATCCTGCAGCATTGGATCTCCAGCGCCCCCTCCGCTGCACAAGAGCAGATGCCTAGTAGGGTCTGCTGTGGAGTTACAGTCACTGTCCGGGATGCCTGGTGTCTCCGGATTCCCTTGGCCTCAATACCTGTTTTACCCCCCCCCCCTCACGCAGCCATTATAGTGGAGGCTACAAGAACTCTCCTGGCAGGTGAACTGCACCATTTTCATTGTACATAGCCCTGCATTTCTTCACTCCACTTGCAGTATGTTCCTTATCCATCCCTCACATCATCAGCAGGCGAACTGCCCCATCCCCTATGTACCTTGCCCCCCACCCTGCCTGTGACTGCTCCATAAATCCAGCTGTATATAGTCCCTCATCCACCTCCTCACCCACTACCAAGAGTACCTGAACTCCCCGGACCCTCCTTTAGCTTTGCCCCCCTTTCTCTTCTCCAGCAGATAACTGTCTGACTGCCCCTTACTGCCACCCTCACCCCACTTGAAAAAATCCAAGATTATCCCCCACTGTCCGCTACCAAGTGAGGGGGGCAAGGAACATTGGGCTTCTGGCTCTCCCTCAGGGAACTAGACACCTTTCCTTCCCTGATCTTTTCCCCTTGAGAACCATCTCATTGTCCCCAGGTCACTTAAACCGGGCCTTCAGGGTGATTTAATGAAAAGCCCAAACTCTTAAAAAAACGGTTCCCCAGCATCTAAAATTAATATATTTTACGTTTTTAGTCACTAACTTATTATTCTTTCCCCCACTGGGCTGCAACTCTATTCAGGAATTTAGGATACGGGCGCCGCCATCTTGACTCAGAAGCATCACACTTACTGAAGAGAGGAGAGTGGGATAAGGTACAGGGGGGCGGGTTATAGCTGTGCTTTGCTCAGACAGAGCAGAGCTGGGGTCAGGTAAAGGTCAGCAGTCCCAGAATGCAGAGCAGCACAGTCAGGAGGCACTTCCTGTTTGCAGTCTGCCTGATAAGATGGCGGCTTCCATAAGCCGCCATCTTGGATGTTTAAAGGCACATAACATGCAGTAGATGCAGGTAGGATGATTATTCTAAGTATGTCACACACCCCGCTTCAAGACATTCATTACATGTGGGTATACTGACCTGTAGATGGCGATCTTGCAGAGATGATATCAAAAAAAGGTAATACCCTCTCGGCCCATAAATACCTGGGACCTCCCACTCATTCCCCAGTCTTTCATCTCTGCAGAGGTGAGCAAGTCAGAAGATGATGTCTCCTCCTTGTAGGTAGCCGGGAAGACTCCCGGCCTTCTATTCCTGCCCGGATCCCCTTATTTAAAGTGCTTGCCTCCCAGCCTAAGCTGCTGGTCCGGGCAAAGGTAGTTGGTGCTTAGGAGCCGTGAGACCCCATAACAAGGGGTAGGCGGCTATCCGGGTTGGTGATCCCGGTTTGGGATGCCCCGTCCCTTGGCCCTACCCTGGCATGGATTCCCCCTCTCCCGGATACCCTTAGAGGGGGGGGGCCGGGTCCCTTATGGATTCATACATATTCTTTACCCGCCATCTTGACTCAATCACATTATTGTGTATGTGTGTGTTTTAACTTTATGTGTGTGTTTTTAAACGTTAGGCTGGTGCCGGCGGTCCCGCGGCGCCGGCCTCCAGCGTGCGGCAATGGCGGGGGAGCTGTGTGTGCCCATGAGGGCTTCTTCTCTTCAGGACGGGGGGGCGGGGCCGGGCGCTTGCACGAGCGTCTACGGCCCGCCCCCATGCTGTGTGCGCCGCTTTCAGGCCCCGGCTTCTGGCCGGGAGAGACTGGGGAACCGCGCCGGCCCGCCCTTCTCCTTCTGCACGCTGGGCGCCTTACACATCCCTCCTGCCTGGCGTGCAGTGCGTGGGTGAAGGTCGGGTGAGTGGCCTTTGGCCCTTCAGATGCATCTATTATTAACCCCTTATGCATTGCTAGCATTCTGAGCGTGTGTTCTGTTTGTGTGTTCCAGGTGGACCATTGATCTTATTAAAGGGGGGTTCTCCCAGTCCAGGGTCCCTGGTTAAATTTTAGTTGGCTTCAAATCCTCCCACTCGGGACTTAAAGGGGCATCCCGGGTTGCATTATTGCGTAATTCCCAAAAGAGCATTGTACACATATATATATATATATATATATATATATTATTAAAAAATCACCATATGGAGGCTTCCCCGGATACTGGGCTTGTGCCCCCCTCGAGCAATCCAGGCTGTGTTTGGGGTGTGGGGTATCCTTTTTGGGGGATGATGTATTTCTATGTGTACCCTGTGCGCAACGGTCTATTACGCTGCAGACCGGATCTCAGGCGTCCGGTTCTGCTCCGCCAGTCTCCTCTCCTACCCCCCCTCGCTTGACACGTACGTGTGATGTGGTCATTGGCGGGGAGTTGCAATCTGAGGTGTGTGCCGGATTTGCCAATCTTGAAAAATTGTTTTCCAGTGCCGTTGCAAAAAAGGCCACGGCAAAGAGAAAACATTTGTATACGGCTGCGCAGGCCTTTGATAGAGAGGATTTTGACTCCCTGGATTGGTTTGATTGTTCCCCGCGTGAGGAAGGGGAGCTGTATGAGGAGTCTGATGACTCCGACGATCAGCAGTTTGTGGGCGCTGATACCGAGCAGGGCCAGGGGGATTCTTTGGATACACCTAGGGTCCTGGCTCATATGTTTGAGGTCCTGGCCATTTCTCCCCCCGAGGCGGCTCCTCCGCTGAAGGGGGAGTTCTTTGAAGGGACCAAGCCGAGATTGGAGTTTCCTTATCAAAAGCATTTTGATGGTATCATTCTCAAGGAATGGGAGAGGCCGACGCGGCTTCCGGGTGTCTCTCCGGGTTGGGACAAGAAATATTCCTTTCCGGCGGACGCGTTGAAGCGTAGGGTCGTCTCCCCCTGAGGTGGATGCTCCGGTCTTGGGGTTGTCCAGCTCCTCAGTCCTCCATTCTCCGGAGTGCACTACTCTTAAGGACGGTGAGGATAAACGCATTGACCAGATGGCTTGTCATGGTTTTGCCAGTGTTAGATCGGCCTTGCGGCCGGTTTGTGCTTTTGCGCTTGTATTGGTAGCTGCCAGGTCAGTTGTTAGAGGTTTGTTGACCTCTTACGGGCTTGACCCAGCTAGTGAGGAGTTTGCCGAGCTTAATCGCTGTGAGTTATTTATGTCCTTTGTGCTGTCCGCCCTGGACGACACATTGGTGATGTGTAGCAGGGCTGCGGCCCTGCTTGTGGCTATCCGCCGGTCAGTTTGGTTACGCCAGTGGGCGGCTGATTTTGTGTCCAAAAAGTCGCTCACGGCCCTTCCCTTTGTGGGGTTGCGGCTCTTTGGAGAAAAATTGGATTCGGTGGCAAAGGGAGTTAGGTTACCTCAGCGTAAGAAGCAGCGTCGCCCCTTTCGGGGGGCGGCTTCCCTCTCTCAGTCCTTTCGTGGGGCTAGAGTTGGCAGGGGTTCGGCCTTCCCTTCGTCCAGAGGTGATTCCTGGCCTAGGGGCAGGGGTCGGGCCCGTCCAGGACACAGTTGGGGCTCCAAGCCTAGAGCCGCTGCCAAGCCGGCTCAGCAATGAGGGGGCGCCCTCACCCTTGCGGGTAGGGGGACGGTTGCAACTCTTCTCCCAGGTCTGGGTCCAAGAAGTCTCGGACAGGTGGATTCAGGAAGTGGTGTCTTCCGGTTACAAGCTGGAGTTCGAGTTCCGGCCCCCTCCCAGATTCTTCAGGTGTCGGGTGCCGTCAGATCCTCTGGCCGCCCAGGGGCTTCGGGCGGCAGTAGCAAGTCTCATGGACATGGCTGCCATCTGTCCGGTGCCCCTCTCAGACCGGGGCCTGGGCTTCTATTCCAATTTGTTCACGGTGCCCAGTAAGGATGGTTCCGTTTGTCCCATTCTGGATCTGAAGTTGCTCAACAGGTTCGTCCGTCCCCGGAAGTTCCGTATGGAAACTCTGCGCTCAGCCATCCATTCACTTCGTCAGGGGGACTTCATGACGTCCATAGACATCAAGGATGCTTACCTGCATATTCCAATATTTCTACCACACCAGAGATTCCTCAGGTTTGTCGTGGACAATCGGCATTTTCAGTTTGTGGCTCTTCCGTTTGGCCTTACCTCGGCTCCAAGGGTTTTTACCAAGGTGTTGGCAGGAGTGATGGCCATCCTCAGAGCCAGGGGTATCCGCATCGTGCCCTATCTGGACGATCTTCTCATCATGGCGTCTTCCCTCAGTCAGGCGCAGCTGGATACCAGGACTGTGGTGTCCACTCTGGAGAGTTTCGGTTGGGTGATCAACTATCCCAAGTCCTGCCTCACTCCCTCCAGGGTGGTGGAGTTCCTGGGAATGTCTCTGGATACTTCTCAGGCCAGGGTGTTTCTCCCCCGAGCCAAGGTTCTTCTGATTCAGGAATTGACTCAGCGTCTCCTATCCATCCCCCGCCCGTCCATCCGGCTAGGGATGCGACTGGTGGGATTGATGGTGGCGTCGATCAAGACTGTTCCCTTTGCCCAGTTTCACACAAGGACGCTCCAGCTCCATCTCTTGGCGGCCTGGGACGGGTCCCCGCTGTCATTGGATCAGTCCTTTCTGATGTCCCCCCGGGTGTGGCGTCCCCTTCAGTGGTGGCTGAAACCGAGCAATCTGACAAGGGGCAGGTCCTTGACCCCTTGTTGGGAGACGGTCACCACGGATGCCAGCCTGTCAGGTTGGGGGGGATTTGGAAGGACCTTCAGTTTCAGGGGCTGTGGGGGCCTCAGGAGGCTCACAACCCCATCAATGTTCTGGAGCTGAGAGCCATCAGGTTGGTTCTGGCTCACTTGACTCCTCAGTTACGGGGACTAGCGGTTCAGGTTCGGTCGGACAATCGGACGGCGGTCGCCTACATCAATAACCAGGGAGGGACTCGCAGCAGGCGGGCCCTCAGGGAGGTGTCTTTGATACTGGATTGGGCAGAGGGCAATGTCCCAGGCAGTGTACATTCCGGGAGTGGAGAACACGGAGGCGGACTCCCTGAGCAGGGGGTCATTTCGCCGGGGGGAATGGTCGCTCAGCCCCAAGGTGTTTCAGTCGCTTTGCCACCGGTGGGGGACTCCGGAGGTGGACCTCTTTTCCTCTCGTCACAATCACAAGCTTCCGGCATTTGTGTCTCTCTCTCTTGCCATGTCTCTGAACTGGAGGGATCTGGGGTTTCTGTACCTGTTCCCTCCGTTTCCCATGGTGGGCAAAGTGGTGCGCAAGTTGGCCCTAGAGGGCGCGTCAGCAATCCTGGTGGCTCCAAGGTGGCCAAGACAGGTTTGGTTCGCAGACGTGGTAAGGTTGGCAGAGGATCAGTTAGTTCTTCCCCTTCTGCCGGATCTGCTCACTCAGGGTCCACTGCTCTAACCCAATTTACCAACGCTGGCTTTGACGGCGTGGTTGCTGAAACCTCCATCTTGAGGGAGAAAGGTATTTCTGATGCTGTCATTCAGACTCTGGTTAGGGCTAGAAAGCAGTCTTCCTCTGCCATCTATTATAGGACTTGGAGGTCTTATATTGATTGGTGTGAGGTTAGGGCCTTGCCTTGCAGGGTGTTTTCTATCCCTAGGGCCTTGGAATTTCTGCAACATGGTCTGGACCAAGGTTTGCAGCTTAGTACGCTGAAAGGGCAGGTTTCTGCCCTGGCGGTTTTCTTTCAAAAGTCTTTCGCTCTTCATCCTCTGGTTAAGACTTTTTTCCAGGGGGTTACGCATGTGCGGCCTCCTAGGAAGCCTTTGGGATTTGAATTTGGTTTTGTCTGCCTTGCAGGGTCCTCCTTTTAAACCTTTGCAGGATATTGCACTTTCTACGCTTACTCAGAAGGTTGTTTTTCTGGTTGCCATCACTTCCGTTCGGCCGTGTATCGGAGTTGGCGGCCTTGTCCATTCAGGCCCCTTACTTTGAGAGGCATCAGGACAAGGTTTTTTTTTTTCCTGCTTCGAGCCAGATTTCCTTCCTAAGGTGGTCTCAGCAATGACAAGGAGAGGGTTTTTCATTCTTTGTATGTGGTTCGCTGTGTGAAGTACTATTTGGTGGCTACTTCTCCTTTTCGTAGGACTGACGCCCTTTTTGTGGTGCCCTCTGGGCCTAGGAAGGGTTTAGCTCCTGCCAAGTCTTCCATTAGTAAATGGATTCGCCAGACCATTGTTGGGGCCTATTCTGCCAAGGGGAAGGTTCCCCCTTTTTGTGTTACTGCTCATTCTACTCGTGCTGTTGGGGCGTCCTGGGCCTTCCAGCACCAGGCTTCCGTTGAGCAGGTTTGTAAGGCTGCTACTTGGTCTTCGGTTCACACTTTTTCCAAGTTTTACAAGGTTGATGTTCAGGCCTCAGCTGATGCTGTTTTTGGCCGCAAAGTTCTGCAAGCTGCAGTGGTTTAGGTTTGTGCCTTGTTGCCTTGTTTTTTGGATCCCCGCCCTTTATGAACACTGCTATTGGATACTCACCTGTAAAATAGGTATTATAAGTATGTCACACACCCCGCTTCACCCTTCCCTTTTGTATTCTGGATCCTCTACATGGTGAACCTTTGTTGGTTGTAATTGGCTTCCCTGGTCCCTTGATTTTACTGCTATCTTTATACTGGGGAATGAGTGGGAGGTCCCAGGGACCTTTTTTTGATATCATCTCTGCAAGATCGCCATCTACAGGTCAGTATACCCACATGTAATGAATGTCTTGAAGCGGGGTGTGTGACATACTTATAATACCCATTTTACAGGTGAGTATTCACAAAATGGTATTTTTAATGTGGACAATCTGTATATACAGGGTGTGGGAAACATATAAGATAGACTCTTATTCAGAGTGAAGGTCCGCTTTAAGCCCACTACTTTTCCATTCTGAGATCACTACCCCTTTCCCTACACCACGCCGCCCAGAGGACCACATGTTCAGGGATTTAAAGTGGACCAACACCCAGGATTTTGACTATCCTGGGTCTTGGTCCACTTCGGTGGGGCACCCCCGATCGGGGTGCCCCGCTGTGTGAAACCCCCCCAATCACCCGAAAAACTCACCTCTCCCCGCTCCCAGCGACGACGGACAAGAGATTTGACAGTCGCGGACAAGCGGCTCCTCCGCCGCCTCCCGCGCGTCACTCTTGACGCGCCCGCGCCGGCCGTCTGTGAATGGTGATTGGGGGGGTTTCACACAGCGGGGCACGCGCACGTCTAGAGGGGCGCGAGGGAGGCAAGGTAAGGGGATTTGGGGTGTTTGGGGGGGTTTCACCCCGCAGGACATCCCGATCTTGGATGTCCCGCGGGGAGGGAGGTGATCGGCCTGGGAATCTTATAGATTCCCGGGCCGATCACGGGAGGGTGATGGTCCACTTTAATGCTGAAATGTTTACTGTTTAACCTTACACATTCTTTCTTCACACAGGAATCCTGCTGAAGCTGAGTCATTTACATACCTTTTCCTACAGGTTTAATATACACCAATAGCACCACCTAGTGGCCTCTCAGTTTATTTATCTATTTTGTTGATAATCCACCTCCCTGTAATTCCAGTCAAGCCACGTATTCACACTATTCTTAACAGAGATCAAGCATAGGAAGCACCCCTTGTGGTTCTGTTTAATATTGCCTGTGTTTTGTTCTTTAACTGCCATCTCCAAAATTCTTCTCCCTTACTTTGATAATAAATTCAACAAGCCTCACAAAACTCTAGAATCTTCACTAGAAAGTATAGCCTCCACCTCTAGGAAAGTAACAGAACTTAAGCAGCAAGTCAGTGACCTAGAGGACCAACTCATAGCACAAGCTACAATTGCTGAACAGACAATTCTATCCACCTCTATATCAGAGAAAATGGACGATCTAGGGAACAGATCAAAGAGATCCAACCTGAGGTGTCTGGATATACCCGAGAAGGTCAGAGGTAATGCCTCGCTTATTTCCTTTCTAACAGTGGACCTGATGGGGGCCCTGGACCTGGAGTCCTGCACTGCTAGAAGAATAGAGTTGGTCAGGAACCTCAGGGGGGAAATAGCTGGTCATGACCTGATGGTTGAAGGCTGGGTGGTCGCCGCACTAGTAGGAGGATTCATGTCCTTGTTTGTCCTCCCCCTGCACCTAAATGATTAATCCACTGAGCCAGAAAGACCCTCAAATTAACCCTGATAGCAGTACCATATAGAAAAACCTTCAAATGAATATCCTGGAAAATAGCTGGCCTCAACAACCCCATAAAGAGATGTAAAGTTCTCCAGGAGCTTCAAAAACATCGCCCTAACATAGTCATCCTGCAAGTGACACATTGGCAGTCTAAGTCACAAAATTTCTTGAAGGCCCAATTGGATGCACAAAGTAGATTCATCCTCCTAAAAGTGGAAATTGCAGAAACACAATACTTCCTTCTCAACTTATGTGCCCCCAAATCTGACAATGCCCCATTCTATACAAAAGTAACACAACTAATTCTGGAGCAAAATCTACCCAATTTAATAGTGGCTGTCATTTTTAATGCAATGATCATTCCAACTCTTGACAGATCCACGCCCTTGTCTCCTCAGATATCCTGTTCTATTGCACCTGCTATTGAATACATCTTTGGTTGATCAATGGAGACTGATTCACCCTACAGAACGAGATTACACTTGTTTCTCTATATCACATAAAACTCTCTCCAGAATCGACTATATTCTCATTGTAGAAAACCTCCTAGTCGACATCACTGACCCTAAGGTCTACAACATCTTAATCTCTAATTTCATATAAAACCTGTCACTCCCTTTTTTAAAACCAGGAGGTGTAAATTCCCCATGTACCTGGTTAACTCCCCAGGATTTGTGGACAGATTGAGGAAGGGATATGCTGATTTTTTGGGATGAAAACCTAAACCACCGGGACACACCGATTCTGCTGTGGTCCACGGCCAAGGCTGTCCTACGAAGGCATATCATTTCTCAAACCATAGGTTTGACCCTTGGAAAACTGGAGGCGGAGTTAGAGCTTTGGTCTCATTTGCAGTTATCTTACCTAAAAAGAGCTCATTAGATAAAAATGGTGACTTTCCCTAAATTATTGTACATTAATCAATCCCTGCCCATTTTACTGACCCAAAATTATATTCAAAGAAATTCATCTGGGGATCCAAACATAACAGCTTAGACCAAGGAGAGGTATGAACCTCCCTAATCTAGAAACTTATAACGTGGCAGCCCTCACACGCTATCTTAAAGATAAACAACACAGTCGGATATACAGATCCAATCATAGACCAGAACTTAATCCCACATAGCAATCTCCTTTAACGTCTACATTCTCACAAATCTTGCTTCCTGTCTCTATACAATCCAACCCCCTTCTTTTCGCAGTGTGGCACAAGCTCCGAACACATTTCAAATTGAATAGGACCACCTCTACTTTTCTACGCTCATTAAACAATCTGGATTTCCCATTGGGGAGAACAGCATTGGTTAGAAAATGGTGCTGTGGCATGGCAGATGTGGGTTTCCTGTTATCCGTTGCTTCCAAAGCTCTTCTGCTGTTTGACCAGGCTAAATCTAAATATCTGTGTCTGCTGAGGATTAGGCAATAGCCCAAAATTATGCCTAACAGGTAGTGCAATGGATGACTAAACTAGACTGGGACAACCCTCTCAATCGAGTGCTGCGAGACAGGTCTTCAATCTATCAGCTGATCGTCTTTAATACCTCATAAATTATTCTCCCAGTGTTAACACAAACTCTGCACTATTTTTTCTTATGTCATTTTCCTAAGTACATGGTGTAACTATACTTGTTACTTATTTTATTCAATAAAAAACATTTTTTAAATAATTTTAAATATTACAACAGTAAATTATACAAACAGTGTCTCTTTTCTATTTATTTAATATTAAATATCCACTTTCGTGCCAAGCCATTTTAGACTACAGTCTCACTGCATGGGCCCACTTGGGTAGTGCGTATAGTCTGCTTTCCTACATAATATCATTGGATTACATATAACATCCTGGAAATAGTTTGCACAAAATGCTGAATGATTTGTGGGTGTGTCAAAATGCAAACATAGGAGAAGGACATTCAATATACCATATTTTTTGCTCCACAATTTTGCTGTGGGGGTTGCTGCATCCTATGGTGTGAATGTTTGTGTGAACGGGAGTGCAAATGCCTCACCTTACAGCATTTGCAGGACTGTTGATCACGCTGCCGCAGCTCTAGCTCTGGAAGGTGGGTGTGGAATATGCACAGTCAGCACCCATCCTAGAAGTAGGATTGTGGGAACGCGATTAGTGGCGTGGGAGTTAAGTATTGCGTTTTCTATGTTTGTGTATGTGTGTGTGAGGAGCACCTAGACATTGGAGGACTGGCAGGCACAGAGCAAGTGTAAGTTTAGCAGCTTCCTGCCTTTCGGGCCTCCATTGTGCTCCCTCCTCACACGCAATTGAGGGGGGCACACAGCCTGTAATGGGAGATGCTACACACTGCTTGTAATAGGGGGGATGCTGCACACTGCCTCTAATGGGGTTATTCAGGGGGATTCTACACACTGCCTGTTAGGGGGTGAGAATATTATTTTTCATATTTTCCTCCTCCTGCGTCTTATAGTGCAAAAATACAGTTATGTTCATCAGCCTGGTGCTTTGCTATACATATGTATGAAAACTATTTATAAATGTACAATATTTTATACATATTTATACATATTTGTACAATCATAAAAACAACACTGTGAATGTTCCGTTGTGTCAAGAAGGATGATATTTCTCCTCAATTGTCCATGGCCATTATGGTGCAGAATACAGGCTCAGACTGGAGCAGAGCCTTTTGTTCTGCTCCCAGCTTCTATGGATTCTTCTGATTACAGGCTTGTGTCTGATTTTTGCAACATCCTGGGTCCTGTTAGACCAATTATTATAGCTCCAGTGGGTGCAGTTATTTCAATAGCCAAGAAAGCGATAGTCAGTACATACATGCCATATTCTTCTAATTGACTGTTCCCAATGCTTCTGGCCAAATCCAAAGCCACAGAGCCAATAGCAGCCTGGAAAATAGAAGCCACAAACATTAATAAATAAGCTGGCTAAAAACTACACAAATGCTTAGCTTGCGCTAATCCCAGTCTACAAATAGCACTGAAGTTTACAAAGCTTTCTGTACCCCACCCACTGGGAGAATTCCTGATTTAATAGAACAGCGATCAAGCAACAGCATTCCAATCAAATTGATAAGCTGTCCAGGGTAGATCTGATCTTCTCTTCTAGTCCCTGGTCTTATTCCCCGTTGCCACCACTGCAGCCAGGCCTTGCTCCTCCAAAATGTTACAACAGATAAAAGGAACTTGCTGTCAGGGTGCTAGGAGGTGGCAAACTGGGCATTCGACCAGGGCCCCCAAAACCAAAGGGTCCACTGGCTTCAGTGCCAGATGATTAATCAGGATGTTGATTATAAAGCTCACTGCTGGCAGCAGAGGAGAAACGGAAGCTCGTTAAGGTTTCCAGGGCAGCAGGAGCGTCTGGAAGCGGAGTGGCGGTGCTGAAGAGCAGCTGAACTGAGGAGGCAGCGGAGCATTGGCTGGTAACTGCAGCCTGAGTTGCCTGCTGACTGGAACAATGGCCAGGCGGTAGCAGGTCAGCGTGAGCAGCATCCAGAGTGTAAGAGGGATCTCTGTATCAGCAGCAGGCCAGCACATGGACCATGAGGCACCTGGAGAAGGAAGACTCCCCTCCGGAGATTCATCTCCCCTCAGTTAGGCTCTGTCCCTTTTTCGAAAATGACCCTCCATTATGTTCCCCCACTTCAAGGTCTCACTTAGATACCCAATAGATATCCTCCATGTTGTCTCTCCATAGGCCCACCACTCCCTTCCCTATGCTCTATGTTGCCCCCCCCCCCCAGAATCTACAACACCCCTTTTTTCGGACATGACACCCCTACCATGTATCCCCAACCAAACGTCTTACTCTGATACCCTACAGAACTGAATTGAGAACTCTATTCTGGACTTAACCCGATCCTTCCTTCCCTCCTAGGTGTTGCTCCAATATCCAGGGACCCCGCAGCAGTGTCATTCTGTCCTTCTCTAATGCTACCCTCTACTCTTGTGCTAGGACCCCCGCCATGTGGCACCTGAAATGGAATGACTATCTGGGTGGATGGGACCGGGTACAAGAGTTCCTTCCTCCTCTAGTTATTGCTTTCCTACTTTCTACCTCCACTCTCCCTTTTCCTTGCACTAAGACCCCCCCACCAAGTGGCACCTGCAATGAAATGGCTGCCTGGGTGAAGGGGACCTGGCGCAATGGTTGGCATTTTCCCCCCCTCTCTCACAGAGCACAGTGACAAAACTTTCAGCGATTAAATAGGATCATTAGCCACTGCCAAGCCATTTGGTCTAACTAATCTAATTTGCTAATGTACGTAGACACAGAAAATGTGGGTTTGTAAAGGTTCATTGTAGAACTATGTTGTGCTCTAAATTGCATAATTTGCGATTTGCCCAGGGCCTTCATTTGTCTGCTATAAAGCAATCACCAAGAACAATATCAAAACACACAAATAATTAAAAATGGATAAACTTACATAAATATTTTGTGTATTTTATGGTCACTATACCTGAACTGTAGCTTTGGGAATCCATGCCAGAGAAATAAAAATCCGTTCTTTCAAATTAAAACCTTTACAGGACACTAGTAAGAAGGTGGCAACTATCCACACTATTAGTGCTATTCCTACTGTTGCAACGCACAAACCTTGAAAAAAAAAAAAAAACAACAGGTAATATGAATATTGAATTCTAAGGCAACAGGGAGATGTGTGCCTAATAAATGGCATTTCACTACAACTAAACAGTTTTTTTGAAGGAAATTGTTATTTGACATCAGGCAGTCAGGTTGGCTGGAGTTCTCTTCAATATGCAAAAATTTGAGAAAACCAAATGTCCCAACAATACTATGATGTTGTTCAGTGGAAGTAGGGGTTCCTAGCACTATTTCGGTTTCCCTGCATATAAAGGTGTATGCTTTTTCTAATTACAGACTGATAGAGGGGAGGCAACAGGGAATACCATATTTGCTGCATTTCAAGATATTAAAGCTTGCGACAATTACTAAAAGTATAAATATAACATTATTTTTTAAATTACATTATCAACTAAAAAACTATGAGGATCAGCAGTTCCCCAATTTGATAAGCAGCCACACACCCATCTGTCACACCAGCTCTATTCATGGGTCACATGGGTTTCTGTAGCCATTTTATGTAGTTTTATTTGGCTGACTACTAGAAAAATGGAACTAAATACACTTACCCAAGGTCCCTGGATTTAATGAAGCTATTGATATTTCTAATCCAATTAATCCAAAAAGCAGTGGCTGGAAAATATCCCACCCAATAGATATTACATCATCAACCAGGCCCTGTTTATTAAAAACAATAAGAAGATTATAATTATATCATATTATTATGAATTATCTTCTTCTATAATGAGGTTCAACCACCACTTAAAGCAGAAGCTGGCCTTCCCCTGGGGCATTCCGGTTCGGAATGCCCCGCTGTGTGAAATGCCCCAGGGCATCCATAAACACCTGCTTTTCCAAAGAAAGCCATCTGCTATGACTATGTTATTTGGCAAACAGCTCTCAATAATTAGAATAGGGGGTGCTCGCTGCCCTAAGTGTGTGAGCACTCCCATCCCAGTCATTCCGTTAGGCAGAAGCGCACACGCTGCTAGGGTCACAGGGGATGCCCTCCCCTTTGTCGTCAATGTGTGTTGTTTGCCAAATTACATAGTCAAGGCAGACGGTTCTCATTGGAAGAGAGCCCGCACATGCACCATTGGAACAAGGAAGAGGTGAGTAAATAGCAGCTTTTGTAATGTGAAGGGCTAAACAATGTTTACATAAAAAGCTAGAGGACCATCTTTTCCCACTGCAGGTTGACCAAAAGCTCCAACTCACAAACCCATCTGGCACAGATGAGGGCCACAAAGAAGGACATATTCTGTAATGGAAATGGTTGAAGTGCCCCTAAAGCACTTGTGTGCCCCCCCTAAAATGTTTTGATAAATGATTTCTCCACCTATCATTTTTGAAAAAGATTGAACAAAGCAGAAACCTGATCTTTGGAGGTTCTCAGGGAAGGGATCAGAGAAAACAATCCTCGTTAAAAAAAAAAAAAGAAAAGGATATCCTTAATGGAACTGTATCAAGAAAACAATATTAAATCTTCATATAAACATGCTAGAGAGAGAAGAAGTGACTTATACACCAAACTTCTTCTGTTAGAAATAAAGTCCAGGGGGTGACCCGACTACAGAATGCTTTGCGAAGTATGATGCTTTTATTTTGAAGAGGTGAAAATTCATATATGGTCCCATGTTACTGTCAAGAGCCAAATACCAAGAGATTGCAGTCCCCCCCCCCCCGCCCACTGTAAATCCGCTAGACAAATTAGCACATGGTAGCGGGCTTCTTGTCCTTCATGTCCACTGTCTCTTTAGTTACCTATTGCTGAGATAATACCAGGATTGGCACATCAATGCTTTTTAAAACCCTGCATACCACATGCAAGACCCCAAGGTTGACAGCATGGCCCATTCTATTTAGTGAAATGGTCAAAGATAGGAACCAGCCTAGGGGATGAATGAACAGTTTTAAGTCTACTGTGAGCCAGTAACAATATGCTGTGGAATTCCTAGTTACTCTCAGACTAGATTAGGACATCCAATGACACAACTCTTCACAGCCACTAGGCCTGTTGAAGAAAAGCATCAAGCCAAAGTTCACCTACACCATCTCTACATAATGCACTGTAGTGGCCTTTTTGGAAAATAGACCACCCCAGCCAAAAAAACAATCATAAATAGTGAAGGGCAGAAATCTGGACTGGAGTGGGGGTCTACTTACGTTCCAGCTGACATTTAATGGTGCTCACGTTATCAACTGTTCCCATTGTTTGCTGGATCAAAGCAGGAGAACAAAGTCAGTGGCACAGAGTGTAAGATTTATCCATGAAACACAGCCATGCTCTGTATCTGTAACACAAGCAAAACTTTGTTCTTTTTGGATGCTGGAAAAGACTGACACTCACTTTCTGTGGTAGGATTATTTGCCTCTAAAAGCAGTCAAGTGTCCAGCCTTAAATTGGCATTCGAATATTGCATGGTATACAGGTAACTTGTGACTCACTCATGTGCAGTGTTAACAGTGTAATGACAATCCTATGGGCCCCAGAGCAAAACTCTGGACTGGGGCCCCCTGCCTCAGTGTATAGTGTAGGAGAACCCCCCTCCTCCCAGAGCCCAATAATTAGAGGTGCTGCAGCCCCTCCCAGGTACATAATATAAGGCAGTGAGGCAGAACCCTCATTCACCCAGAACCCAACTGTTCATTTGCAAAAAACTTGACGGGCACAGTGACGTGTCCATATCAGCTGGAGCTGTATGTGAGGAGGAAGCGGCACAGCTATGTAATGTACAAAGAGGACATTGAAGGATGGGCAAGCAGGGAGGGAGTCGTACTCACAAGATGCTCCTTCATGTTGCACTCCATTCAAGGTGGCTCAGACAAGTAACATAAGCGATCACCTGATGCCTGTGTCCCTTGTCTGGACTGCATAAGGCAGTATGTCAGCATGTCAGAGCCTCTTTTGAGGATGAATGCTTCCTATCTCCACCTCTGAACATAATAGCTGCCTCTTTCCCTCCTTTACATGCACTGCAGCAGGGCTCCCCGGGAGGAGGGATTTAAAGCACCCAGTGCTGGTGGTGTGAGGAGCATGGTTTCGGAGCGGGATTTGATTGTTTTCAGTGGGCAGCACACGCTACCACATCCCCTGCATTCTCGGTGGCATGCACATGCTTCTGCCCCAGCCATTCACCATTGAAGGCAATCAGAGTCCTTTACCAAAGGATGTAAACATGGCAAAGGGCTCTGATAGGACAATAGTCCCGCATGTGCCTTTGAGTGAGAAGAGGCAAGCTTTAATGGGTGAACTGGGTTCCACACAGTAGGGCACAGAACAAAACTCGTGAAACTCAAATTTGGCCTCTTAATAAAGTGATATTGTGGAAAAAATATAATGCAGGTTAACTTATGAAACCATAGGTTTATTAGTACCTTTTCTCCTGACCATCCTATGCCTCCTAGAAAAGCCATCACCAGTGTACACAGTCCTCCGGATCCCGGAAAACCAAAATATAAGCTACCAAACACTGAAAATATTGAAAGTTAAAGAATGAGGTAGGATCTCTTCCATTTCACATTCTCCTGTGCAGACAATAAAAAAATTAAAGGGAATATGGGTACATTAACAGTGTTATTAGCACATTATAAAGTCACATAATGAAGAAAAAACCCCAAGAAAAGTCCGGTTGCCATCCCCACAACAACTTCCAAAACGCCTCTGATGATACTGTGCAGGGTGGAGCCTACAATAATAAATATTTTTTTAGATTATATTCTTATTTCTCAGCGGAGTTATTCTTTTAGTTTCATGTTTTCTTCCACATTATTGACTAAAGTCTGAAACAAAATGTTTTATTTGCCCAAACAATTCCTGTTTTATAGTTCTAAGAGGACAGTGCCAGGCTGGGCATTCCTAAGCACTTTAACTCCAACAGTGGCAACTTACTGGTTGCAAAGGAAAATTAAAGGCTAACCACTAAATGTATAGTTATACTATTGAGCACTGCACAGGTACAGGTAATTTTTTTAAATAATGTATAACAATGACCCATTAGTCTAACAAAACTCCAGGGCCGAACGATTCCCTATCCCTAAATCAGGATGCCTGCTGTGTGAAACCCCATCGGATTGCTGGTATACTCACCTTATGGGTGATCCAACAGCACCGCACATACCTAGGCCTTGACATATCCCCTACTTCCCTTGGCTGATATGTACTCCTGCACTCACACACTCTTGCACACAGCCATTCAGATAAGCTGGGCTCAGGAGCGACTCTATGCCACTCTATGCCGGGCTCAGTGGGCAAACCATGCATGTATCATGTATGGTTTCATGTATAATAAATAAATAATTGCATATATTTTGTTATAGCAAAAGGTAGCTGATTCACAATCTAAATTCTGTGTCTGTAATCTGTTTAGCTTGATTTAAGCAGCATCTGTGAACATATGATAAAAAAGGTGGTCTAGGTTTTGGGGTCATGCATACTCTCTGCTGCCTGAGATAGAGAGAAAGCACCGCATGCACTACCGAAACTACCAAGATTTATGTGTGCCGTTTCAGGGATTTTTTTATGTGTGCTGTGGGGGAGTTGGCCAGTGACTGACTAAGGAAGGCTGATTTGGGCTTTTGCATGTGTTAGCTTTACAGACCACTTTTATCTTGTATTATATATTGTAGTAGGCTGACAGCCTATACGGTTTTCTATCGGACATTCTGCTTGTGGGGAGTCTTCCGAAGGTAAAAATAGGTAACAATGGCCACAAGTGAAACTATTAAGAATCAGCAAAGTGACTACCTAAAAAAGGTTTGGTTATATTTTGATTGGTTCTGTCTTTTTGTGACTTACCTGATGAAAATGCCATTCCAAAACAGGTGTTAAATCCAGTCATCGCCAGGATGTCATCAAAGCTTCCAGCGGCCATTAACAATGTGGGAACTCCCTTATCCACCCCATAGCCTTGTGTCTGAAGAAGCAGCATGGAAGGAACTTTTATTTGTAAGCATTCATGGTTAGTGATAAATACATTAAAAGTGCTGATCTATAAACCACTAGCAGTTACCAGTATTATTTGTATTATTGTTCTTTTTTATATATAGCACTAGCTTGTTTTGTAGCCCTGTACAAAGACGTAATTACAGACAGTAAAACGTAGACTATTACAAACAAGACACTACAGAGCTCAAAGTGAATGCTATGAAACCAGGATCCAAAAGTAGAAAGAACCCTGGCCTTATGAGCTTACAGGCTAATGGGGTACAATATTCACTGATCAGCTAGATCCTAGATGAACTATTTGCAAGTAATGCCCTAGGACAGGGGTACTCAAATGGCGGACCGCGGTCCGAATCCGGACCGCAGACGCCATTTGTCCGGACCGCTGCCCAGGGCTGGTGTAGTGTCAAGGCCACATCAGCCCGGGATCCGGCGGTGCCGGTGACAATTGCCGGCCGGGGCTGTCAGAGCTGGGGGCGGGCACATGGGCGTGTAGTTGAGTACCCCTGCTCTATGGCATAGCTCCGTTCGGGCGCCGCTTGATGACGCGCTGTCTCCTCCTCCCGCGGCTGCCCTGGACTCAATAGTCGGGCTGACTGGATATTGAGAGGGCTTGGTATCCTAATAGCTCAGGCATCACAGAATATCAGCCACTCTGCTCTCTCTTGATTACCACCCCATTTGCTGTTGCATTATTAGGGAGTGCCCTGTTTCTTATGTAACACCTGGCAGAAAACTGCAGCAATGCTGAAAGCCAGACATGCAGTATACAGTATATAGAGTGTATACAAATGTGTGCTGCGTGCCAGTGAAAGTAGCATTTGAGGAGGTGCCTGCTGGTTACACCCCCCCCCCCCGGACCTTCATCCCACGGCAGACCCTGGTAAGTGGACCTCCACTGAAAGTAGTTGAGTACCCCTGCCCTAGGATATGGTATGTATGTTATTCTATATTTGCAATACCCAGTTTTAATGCATCTATCTTTGCATACCTTTATTAAAGGATTGTACTGATCTATAAATATCAGTGATGGTTAAGTAACCAGCAGTAGATGCTCATTTATTGCATTCTAAACCAACCTTAAGCCAAAACATTGTATTAAAAAAGTCAATGTCCAGGCAGGGGCTTCAGTTTTTCATGTTTTTTTTCTTTTAACCTTTATTTTCTTTCCCAATCTTCCTGGTTGTTTATGTGTTCCAAGAGTGTGTTTGCAACAACATTAGGACAGTCTTACAGATTGCCCTTATGCATTTCAGGGTGTAATCACAGTCTTTGGATGAGCTAGGAGGTAGGGGAACATGAATGAGGGCAGCATGCCATCATTCAAGGAGAGAGCTGAGGGGGTGTCCACTTGTCATACAGACAGACAATTTAATTGGTGGACAAGCTCTGAGGGTAGAGAAGGCAGGGTCTGGGGAATGCTGCCCAAATTCCTCTTTCTGCCCAGGATGCAGAAAAGCCTACATCACTAAATCGTCGGCTTTGTGTGGACAGACTGAAAAATATAGTATGTAAAGTATATAAAAAAGTATATAAAAATACATTACCCAATCATAAATCCCCATGCTAGAGGTAGTCCCATCATCAGGTAAGAAAGAACAGCAGCAGAGCATGCTTCAATGGTACAAGGGCCAAGAGAAAGTCCTAGGCACACTGCTTTGAGTTTTCTTAGAGCCTAAACATTAAACAATATTTAAAATTGTACACAAATCAAGAATGCACCATTTTCAAAAACAACATCAGCCCCAATTGTCCCACCAGCCCCAATTGAACAAACATGTTCGTTTTGCATATAATTAAGACTGATTATGTACAGTAATAGACAAGCCGTTATTTCTAATATTTGTGGATTCCATAACTACAGGGTTTGTTCCGATGGATTGGCGCTTGGCAAATGTGGTGCCAATATTCAAAAAGGGATCTAGGGAGGAACCTGGGAACTACAGACCGGTAAGCTTAACATCTGTGGTGGGCAAGCTGTTTGAAGGTCTCTTAAGGGATACTATCCTGGAGCAACTTGGGGAAAATGACCTTATTACTCCATATCAGCATGGATTTATGAGGAATCGCTCCTGCCAGACAAACCTGATCAGCTTTTATGAGGAGGTAAGTTCAAGATTGGATCAGGAGGAGTCATTGGATATCATATTGTCAGGACTGTACCAAACACCCGTCTGTCTTGAACTGGTATCCCCCAATCTCCACCGCCACTTCCGCCTATAGACAAGCCCCCGCTTGTAGGAGACGCGGGTAATGCCTCTCCCAGTCGGTTGCCCCCAGGACTTATAAGGCGCAAAGGATACCAGCTTAAGGTGCAGATAGATGTTTGGCAGGGAATCCCGAACGAGGATGCCGGAAGGCAGAGTCCGAATTACAGGCCGAGGTCAAACCAGGAGGTCACGGGGCGTGGTATCCAGAGGAGGTAACGAAGGAATGGTCGAGGCTAGCCGAGGTCAAATCCAGGAGGTCACAGAGCGCGGTACAGAAGGGTCAGGCAAAGGCGTAGTCGGGCAAAGCAGGAGGTCAGGGCAGGCAGCAAGCAAGAGTAGTCAAAGTCCAAAAATCCAAAAGTACACAAAGTCACAGCAACGCACATCCAGAACCCAGAAGCTATAACGGGCAAGGGGATACTGGAGCAGTGCAGCTTTATAGGGAGAACTGGCCAGTGGGGAACAGGGGAAACGGAGGGAACAATTGTGTTTGGTGCATACACTAAAACGGGAGTGGTCCCAGGAGCTGGACGGCCCAGGCCAGACAGGCCGACCAGTCCCTGGGCTCACTCTAGGATCAGGTCACGGATTGGGTGCTTTAAACTCGCCCCCGGCGGGCGCGCTGGGGAAAGCGCCGCTGGGAGGCATAAAGAAGACGTTGTGGATCGGGCGCGCCCCCGCCGGGAGGGGGAAGCGCCGCAACGCGAGGGAGCTCGGCGGGACCGCGCAGCCGCGCAGAGCGGGCTGCGGCGCGGCCACCGACACCATCCCGCGCCCCCGACCCCCACAACAGCGCTGAGGAGCCAGCACACCCGGGGAGCGTCGGGCAGCAGCCAACCGGGGACCACCCGACAGCGCATCGCGGGACCAGGGACGGCGACGAGGTAAGTGCCTAACATTACCCCCCCCCGAGGAGGGGCCACTGGACCCTCCAAGCTGGGTTTCAAAGGATTCTCTCTGTGAAATCTCTTTACCAAATTCTGCGCATGAACCTCTCTGGCCGGAACCCAAGATCTTTCTTCCGGACCGTATCCCTTCCAGTCAATTAGATATTGAAGAGAGTTTCGAAAAAAGCGAGAATCAAGAACCCGGGCAACCTCAAACTCCTGATGCCCATCAACTAACACAGGACTAGGAGGACTATTAGATTCATGGTTTTTTGCAGGCTTAAGAAGTGAAACATGAAAGGATTTACAGATTTTCATGGAAGAAGGGAGGGCCAACTGATACGTAACCTGATTAATTTTTCGTGTTATGGGGAAGGGGCCGATAAATTTAGGGCCTAACTTAGCGGAGGGCTGGCGTAAGGCCAGATTCTTGGTTGAAAGCCAAACCCAGTCCCCCACCTCATAACCAGAATTAGAAGAACGTTTACGATCTGAAAATTTTTTTTTGTTGAAGAACAGCCTTAGTCAGATGTTGCTGGATTTTATTCCATAACCCCGGCCATTTGGACACCCAGTCATCCAAGGAGGGGACACTAGAGGGTTGGTCCGAAAGGGCTGAGAATTTCAGATCTTTGCCATAAACACAATGGAAGGGAGAAACCCCTGTGGAAGAATGTGAAGCGTTGTTTAATGCGAATTCAGCAAACGGCAGGAAGAAAGCCCAATCCGTCTGAGTATCAGCCGTGAAACAACGCAAATACTGTTCTAAAGATTGGTTTGTTCTTTCGGTTTGCCCATTCGACTGCGGGTGGAATGCCGAGGAAAGAGAGACGGTGAAGCCCAGCTTAGTACAGAAAGCCCTCCAAAACCGGGAGACAAATTGGACCCCCCTATCCGAAACAATGTCTACCGGGATACCGTGGATTCTAAAAATGTGAGTGATAAAGAGTTGAGCTAAGATTTGAGCTGTGGGAAGCTTTTTTAAAGGGATGAAATGCGCCATTTTGCTAAAGCGGTCCACTACTACCCAAATGACGGTATATCCCTGGGAAGGGGGAAGATCCGTAATGAAATCCATGGCCAAATGGGTCCATGGAGAGGCAGGAATGGGCAAAGGTAGTAGAGGACCTTCAGGGGAGTGTCTTAAAGCCTTACTTCGAGCACAGACCTTACAGGCTAGGACAAATTTCTGTGCATCGCTCCTAATGGATGGCCACCAAACTTGGCGGGACAATAGAGCAATAGTTTTCTTAACTCCCGGATGACCCGCTGTTTTAGTTTCGTGAAAATGAGACAAAAAGGCAGTGCGGAAAGGAGAGGGCACAAACTGGACCGACTCAGGTTTTTCAGGTGGCGCTTCGGCCTGAAATTGAGCTAGGTCAGGAAGTTGGGGTTGGATGGCGGCTACCACCAGGGAGCGGGGTAAAATGGGAGAAACCAACCTTTCAGGTGAGTCGGAAGGAGAGAAACTCCGAGACAGGGCATCAGCTTTAGTGTTTTTGGATCCAGGCTTATAGGTTATAGAAAAGTTAAACCGAGAAAAGAATAAGGACCAGCGAGCCTGTCTAGGAGTTAATCTCTTGGCAGATTGGATGTATTCCAGATTTTTATGAGCCGTAAAGACCGTGACTGGATACTGAGCGCCCTCCAGCCAGTGCCTCCACTCCTGAAAGGCTAACTTGATGGCCAATAATTCTCTATTGCCGATATCGTAATTTCTTTCGGCCGCTGAGAATTTTTTGGAAAAGAAGGCACATGGATGGAGGCGTTCAGGTGAGCCGTAATACTGTGACAAGACTGCCCCAACTGCGACTTCGGAAGCATCCACCTCCACAAGGAAGGGTCGTTGCTCATCAGGGTGGACTAAGACGGGTGCGGCACTAAACACCCTTTTAAGATTCTCGAAGGCCTGGACAGCATGAACAGGCCATACTGAAGGGTACCCGCTTTTCTTGGTCAGATTGGTAAGAGGTGTAACAAGGGCAGAAAAATTTTTAATGAACCTCCTATAGAAATTAGCAAAGCCCAGAAACCTTTGCAGGCCCTTTAGATCCCTGGGCTGTTCCCATTCTAAGACGGCCTTCACCTTAGAAGAATCCATGGATAGACCGGACTTAGAGATAATATAACCAAGAAACGGAACCTCTGACACTTCAAATTGACATTTCTTTAACTTAGCATATAAACAGTTTTCCCTAAGTTTTTGCAGGACCAAACACACGTGTTTGCGATGTTCCTCAATGGACGAAGAAAAAATTAAGATGTCGTCTAAGTAAACGACCACAAAACGGCCAAGATAGTCCCTAAAAATTTCATTAACAAAACTTTGAAAGACCGCGGGGGCGTTGCACAGGCCGAAAGGCATTACTAGATACTCATAATGCCCTTCAAGGGTATTGAAGGCCGTCTTCCACTCGTCCCCCTGCCTAATTCTAATGAGGTTATAGGCCCCCCGGAGATCGAGTTTAGAGAAGACTTGTGCCCCAACCACCTGTGTAAACAGACCCTCAATAAGTGGTAAGGGGTACTTATTCTTTATCGTGATGTTATTTAAGCCCCGATAATCAATACATGGGCGAAGTCCCCCATCTTTCTTCTCCACGAAAAAAAAACCCTGCCCCTGCTGGGGAAGATGAAGGCCGAATAAACCCCTTCTTTAAGTTCTCGGCAATATATTCCCGCATGGCAAGGGTTTCCGTTCGGGTCAAATTAAATATTCTCCCTCTGGGAGGCATGGTACCTGGGAGAAGTTCAATAGGGCAATCCCATGGTCTATGGGGAGGAAGTTTGTCTGCCGCCCTTTCCGAAAAGACGTCAGCAAACTCTAAATAAGGAGTGGGGACCCCAACCGGTGCTAGGTGCGCGACCCTAAGTGGAAATTCTAAGCAGCTCTGAAAACACTGGCGACCCCACTTAGTGATTTGCCCTGAGACCCAATCAATTTGGGGATTGTGCTCCTGTAGCCATGGCAATCCTAAAATTAAAGGGGTGCTAGGCATACTTAATACCAAAAAACTGATAACCTCAGAATGATTGGCTCCCACTTTGATTTGCATAGGAGGGGTTTGGAACTGAACTAAACCCCCGGCCACAGGAGTGCCATCAATGGCTGAAACCCGGATGGGAGTCGGCAAGGGCTGGACCACGATTCCTAAAGTCAGTGCTAGTTCGGAGTCTAGGAAGTTCCCAGCAGCTCCTGAATCTAGAAGAGCCTTTAGATTCAAATACTTAAGGTTAATCTTAATCTGAACTGGAATCAGAACTGGAGACGATACTTGAGGAGATACCTTACAGCCTAGGAGGGCCCCCTCGAAACCCCCTAGGCTCTGGAGTTTCCCGCCGGCTTCTTTGGGCAAAGTCTGACCATGTGGCCGGTTCCCCCACAATACAGACAAAGCCCCTCGGATAGACGTCGCCGCCTCTCGCCTTCAGTGAGCCTTGTGGCACCAAGTTGCATGGGCTCATCCGAAGGTTGTACGACTGGGACCTCAGACCTTGAGGCAGACTCGGCATGCGACCCTTTTTCTAGGCGCCTCTCCCGAAGCCGACGATCAATGCGGATGGCAAGGTGCATTAATTCGTCTAGGGTCTGAGGTTCCGGGTGGTTCACCAAGGTGTCCTTGATAGCATCGGCCAATCCTAGCCGGAATTGGCCGCAAAGAGCAGGATTGTTCCAACGGGAATCTACCGCCCAGCGCCGGAATTCTGAGCAATAGTCTTCGGCTGGACGGCGTCCCTGGCGAAGAGTACGTAACTTGGCATCAGCTGTGGCCCCCTTGTCGGGATCATCATAGAGAACCTCCATCGCAGAGAAAAAGCTGTCCACAGAGAGGCGAGTAGGGTCCTGAGCTGATAAGCTGAAGGCCCAGGACTGAGGATCTCCTTGGAGTAGGGAAACAATCAAGCCGACCCTCTGCTCTTGTGACCCTGAGGAGACAGGACGGAGCTGAAAGTATAATTTACAAGAGTCCCGGAAGTTGGCAAATTTTGCCCTGTCGCCGTGGAATTTTTCGGGAAGTGGGATTTTAGGTTCCACAAACATTGCGGCCGGAGTCCCCTGAGGACTGGGGACGTTAGGAGCAGGACGGTTCTCCTGAGCCGCAACCCGGTGAGCCAGGTGCTCCACTGCCGCTGTCAAGGCTTGCACCTGCTCCAGGATTTGGTCCATTCTGATGGCCCGTTATAATGTCAGGACTGTACCAAACACCCGTCTGTCTTGAACTGGTATCCCCCAATCTCCACCGCCACTTCCGCCTATAGACAAGCCCCCGCTTGTAGGAGACGCGGGTAATGCCTCTCCCAGTCGGTTGCCCCCAGGACTTATAAGGCGCAAAGGATACCAGCTTAAGGTGCAGATAGATGTTTGGCAGGGAATCCCGAACGAGGATGCCGGAAGGCAGAGTCCGAATTACAGGCCGAGGTCAAACCAGGAGGTCACGGGGCGTGGTATCCAGAGGAGGTAACGAAGGAATGGTCGAGGCTAGCCGAGGTCAAATCCAGGAGGTCACAGAGCGCGGTACAGAAGGGTCAGGCAAAGGCGTAGTCGGGCAAAGCAGGAGGTCAGGGCAGGCAGCAAGCAAGAGTAGTCAAAGTCCAAAAATCCAAAAGTACACAAAAAAAGTCACAGCAACGCACATCCAGAACCCAGAAGCTATAACGGGCAAGGGGATACTGGAGCAGTGCAGCTTTATAGGGAGAACTGGCCAGTGGGGAACAGGGGAAACGGAGGGAACAATTGTGTTTGGTGCATACACTAAAACGGGAGTGGTCCCAGGAGCTGGACGGCCCAGGCCAGACAGGCCGACCAGTCCCTGGGCTCACTCTAGGATCAGGTCACGGATTGGGTGCTTTAAACTCGCCCCCGGCGGGCGCGCTGGGGAAAGCGCCGCCGGGAGGCATAAAGAAGACGTGCTCGCGCGCGCGCGCGAGCACGTTGTGGATCGGGCGCGCCCCCGCCGGGAGGGGGAAGCGCCGCATCGCGAGGGAGCTCGGCGGGACCGCGCAGCCGCGCAGAGCGGGCTGCGGCGCGGCCACCGACACCATCCCGCGCCGCCGACCCCCGACCCCCACAACAGCGCTGAGGAGCCAGCACACCCGGGGAGCGTCGGGCAGCAGCCAACCGGGGACCACCCGACAGCGCGTCGCGGGACCAGGGACGGCGACGAGGTAAGTGCCTAACACATATATCTTGACTTTTCTAAAGCATTTGATACTGTGCCACATAAAAGGCTGGTACAAAAGATGAGAATGCTTGGACTGGGGGAAAACGTGTGCAGATGGGTGGGAAATTGGCTTAATGATCGGAAGCAGAGGGTGGTTATCAATGGAACACACTCAGATTGGGTCACTGTTACTAGTGGAGTACCACAAGGGTCAGTTCTGGGACCAATTCTCTTCAATATATATATAAATGACATTGGGTATGGATTAAACAGTAAAGTCTCAATCTTTGCAGATGATACTAAGCTGAGTAAAGTAATTAAAACAAAGGAGGACAACAGGCAACTACAAACAGATTTAGATAAATTGGAAGCATGGGCAGTTAAATGGCAAATGAAGTTTAACACAGATAAATGTAAGGTTATGCACATGGGAAGGAGAAATCTGTGTCATGATTACACATTAAATAAAGAAACACTTGGTAAAACAACAATGGAAAAGGACCTAGGGGTTTTAGTTGACAATAAGCTCAACTGTAGTAATCAATGCCAGGCAGCTGCTGCCAAGGCAAATAGGATCATGGGGTGCATCAGGAGGGGCATAGGTGCTCATGACCAGAACATCATTTTACCCCTGTACAAGTCACTGGTCAGACCCCATATGGAATACTGTGTACAGTTCTGGGCACCTGTGCTTAAAAAGGACATATCAGAACTGGAGCGCGTTCAAAGAAGGGCAACAAAGTTAATAAAAGGAGTACGGGGGCTAGAGTACCCGGAAAGATTGTCCAAGTTAGGCTTATTTAGTCTAGAAAAAAGACGATTGAGGGGTGATCTAATAACTATGTATAAATATATTCGGGGTCAATACAAGGATCTGTCCCACAATCTATTTATACCCCGGAGTGTAACCATAACCCGGGGGCATCCACTAAGGTTAGAGGAAAGGTGCTTTCTCCACCGACATAGGAGGGGATTCTTCTCTGTAAGAGCAGTGAGACTATGGAACTCGCTGCCAGAGGAGGTAGTAATGAGGGATACATTAAAAATGTTCAAAAGTGACCTTCCTGGCATGTAATAACATTTCCGGCTATGGCTACTAGACCACTGGAAGAAGTTAAACAGGCTGAACTGGATGGACTAAAGTCTTTATTCAGCCTTACATACTATGTTACTATGTTACTATAACCACTTTAAAGTTCAGTCATAGATTAACCCCCCTCCTCTGGTGCTGAGGAAGGTAGGGGGCAGGGGCGTTACAGATATCCTTATCGTTGCATGCGGTCCAGCCACTAAAGGGTCGTCGTTCTTTCTTTGTAACCACCCCCATCCTGCCTCAGTGCCAGAGGGGGATGGCAGGGCAGGGATGAGGAAGGTTTATCTATGACTGGACTTCCGCTTTATTGTTGCTGACTGTGACCTAATTGCAGAGCTTATAGTGAACCTGTCACCAGGAGTGCTCAGAAGTCTCAGTCTCAGTGCATGTGACCACAGGTGGATGTCTAGTAAAAATCAAAAGGCTGCTATGACTTTTTTTTTAAGATTGGGCCATTTCTGCTAATACGCTGAGACGTGCACATAAAAAAAACAAAAATGTTAACTGCTGTGCATTAGGGGGCGATTGTTCTGGCACACTCAAAGTATTCCCATTGTATAGGGCAAAAATAGCTATAGGGCCAGAGTAATTTATGTTAAAGTTTTCATGTTCCTCATGTCCTCTGTGATAGAAGTGGCAGGGCTGGTCATACAAGCACACTGTGTGAATTGCATTAGATTGAGATGAGAGTGTGGAGTGTTCCATTTCAGCACTAACATAGGGGGTGTCAACTAAACACAACATCAGGGGGAGGCTCTGGAGGCAGAGGAAGTAAAAATTCACCTTTGTTTCTGTGACTGAAGCAAAGAGACTGCTTGGGACTGACACTGCATTAGGTAAGCTGCCTGACATATTATTTTAAAGTTTACCTGGTCAAAGCCCAACTTCCTGAATGTGCTTAATCAGAAAAGAGCCATGGTTGCCCCAGATGGGGGACACTAAGAACACTTTTGTGCCAGCTGCCAACCAGGATGAGATTACTCACAAAATCTTACAAGGCCCACCAGCTGGCCTGCTTCTAACATTTAAATCCCTGGACCACTGACATATGGCAACCACCAGAGTCTGTCCCTTGAATGTATGCTCCCCCTTTTGCCTGGTAGCTGGGGGTCTGTGGGGTTTAACAGGTTAAATTAAAATAAGCAAAATGATTTACCTTTGGATCAAGTCCAAGTCCAGCTCTAATCAATATGATGGTTAAAGCAATATTCCTGAAAGCTGCAGACCATGTATGGCTTATCTTCACTTGGTCGGTTACAATGGGGATATTTCTTAGAAGAAAGCCAGCAAGGAGCATTCCTGAAACGAAAATAGAACCAAGACTCGTCTAAATCAAACCAGACTGCTGTTTACCTACCCCCAATACTGTGAAAATGTGCTAAAATATTGCAAAACTCCAGCAAGAAATGTACAATGAGAGTTTACAGAACATTTCCTTTTAGTGGTAAAAGCTAATTATACACAATAAATTAGCTGGGTTATTAATAATCTAGGACTAATCTAGAGTGGCTTCTGAGAACACCAGTAGAGGTGAACAGTCTTTGTTAAAGCGGAAGCTTTTCACTTTCCCAGGTTTTGTTCCGCACCCCCGGGGCATCCCGATTTGGGATACTACACTATGTGAAACCCTCCAGATCAGCGTGTGCAGACTCACCTCTTCCCGGTCCCAGTCCAATGGTACCTGTGCGGGCTCTCATCCAATCAGAACTGCTCGCTGAAGTGACATAATTCTGCGTGCAGCTTTGATTAGTGTGAACGAGGAGCGAGAGCGACCACATCGCTGTCTTAAGCATACAAAATGGAGGTCAACGCCAACGTTGCATACAGAACATGTCTGTTTACACTATTTTAGTTGAAAGTGGCACATGTCTAAACTAAGCAAAATCTTGTTGTCACGGTTTATATCCTGTTTGTGATGATTTCTTCTCTGGAGCTTAGACATCTTGGTCACATAATTATTAAGTTATTGCTGGTGAGGAGATAGCCAAAGGGAAAAAGGGGAAAGGAGATGGGTCCTGCAAGAATTCCTGGTCAGAAAGTGTATAAAAACTTTCGGGATTAGATCAGCAGCACTCTCGACACAAAGGATGGGACTCTGTTCTTTTCTGTGGATAGGCCCACTTGATTGTTCTCTTATCTGACACTGTGGTTGATGATGTAGCATATTAGAGGTGAGGTAAGTGGGATATCTTTGATTATCCTTGATTTTATCTGATTATATAGAAGTATTTAACCTTTGATTACAGTTGGCATAAAAGTATACTTCAAATCACCTGAGTGTATTTTATCATGTTAATCACTTGCAGTTGCATACGTTTTTTCAGTTGGCAATACAACAGTTCAGAACAGTTCTGCCATATCCAAAAGTTATATTGGTATCCAAGCTTCATGGAAATTAGATACATACAATTGAAATGTCCACGTATTTGTTTTGTTTAGCTGATGTGTTTCACTCTGAGGTGCTGGGCTTCCTCAGAGCTTTATAAAACATACATTTTTGTTATACTGCTTTGTTGTATTTCATGCAGAAAGGAGGTGTATTGTATTTCTCAAATCCCTGACTTTGTAAATTATTAGAATTCAGAAAAAGAGCAAACAACCAATGCTGCTCTAAATCAGACCTTTTAAAAAAGCCTATAAAACCAGGGGACAACATGCTCCAGTAGTGAAAATGCTGCACAGCCCACCTGGTGCTGTCAGACGGGCAAGAGAGTCAGAATCACAATGTTTATATCCATAGAAGGACTCTGCAGAGGCAGCTTGATTGTAAACGCAAATCTGCACTGAACAGCATGGGGACCTCACAGCAACACAGGAGTGCTCAGGCACAAACTAAAATCTCATGTAATGATCAGAATAAACTTGCCTACTTGCATCTAGCCAACCAATTAACATTGTAATTCAAGAGAGATTATTTGAATAAGGTTCAGGAGGGAAGAGTTTTTCAATAGAAACTTAATGATAGAACCAGGGGCACAACCTGAAGCGAGTTGAAGATATGATCAGGAGCTATGGTAGAAAAAAATATTTTGCAGAAAGAGTGGTAAAAGCTTGTAAGAAACTTCCAGCAGAGTTAGATAGTTGAAGTAAGTGAATTTAAACATGCCTGGGATAAGCACACATCTATTCTACGATAAAGACTACATATACTACACGCAAAAGGGCAGACTAGATGGACCATATGGTCTCCTTCTGTCGTCAACCTTCTATGTCTATATCATAGGTGGATTGCCACCCCCTGCGCATTCCCACTAAGCCAACTTTGGGGGTGCAGGGTGCATGATTCAACAGTGGAAGCAGAGTCTGTACTGTTTCTGATTCTGTTTCTGATTTTCTGCTACAGTGATTGGGTCTAAAACATTGAAGAACAATCAAGCTCTGTGCAGCCTGTTCCAGGTGCCCCACTTCTGCTGGGATCAGTTGCCTTGTGTATTTTTTTAACCCCCAAGTTGGACACAACACAGTGGGAGGAATAAGAAGGGGTATACTCTAGACTGGAGGTCCGCTTTAAGGGAGTCAGTTAGTGTCTACCATGAATTATGCTCCTAATGGAGGTAACAGATGGCTTCAGACAATGTTTGAAATATAATTAAAATAAAAATGTCAAATCAGGTACAGCTGGGTTGTGTTCTAATTTTAAGGCAGCAGAACACTTCACAAACTTTTTTGTCTATGGGTGTTGTGACCACATCCAGGCAGTACTGAAGAGACAGCTCCACATATCAGATGCTAGTCTAAGGCCTTTTTCACATCTTCCCATTTGTGTCAGACCAGAGGAGGATGCGGGTTCTCCAGCTCCACTGCTCCCATTCCCCAGGGTTGGACAGGATATAGTACTACCATGTGAAAGAGGGTCAACTGCAAGAAAAGACCCCTGGAACGCTAAGTCTCTAGTCTGCAACAAAGGGAACTTTTTGCACCACTCAATATTTGACTGTAGTTGTGATGTTCAAGGACATATTTATATATCTGCAGTTATCCCAATGTTGAGCTTGTTTGTCCCTGCTAGCTTTGTGCTGCTAGCCTGTGATGCAGTCAGTTCCAGGCCCTACCCACTCACATTAAACAACTATTTTCTGCTGATCACACGCGTCCTTCTGTATGGACAAAGTGCAAAAATAAATGTAAACTTGGTGGACAAACCCGCTCAGTTTCAATTTACACATTCCCATTCAAGCTGTGCTTCATAGCGCTGGACGACATGCTTCTCAGAAGCTGTAAGAGCTCCTGTCATGTTCCTAATCTCATGTCTGCACATTAGACTACCCAGGGGAGGTAGGAGGTGGGCATAACACCATGGAGGGATTTCAGCGAGATTAAAATAGCGCATTTCGGTCTCAAATGATATTTCATAATGGCGTAGATGCGGCTAGAGCTGCATTAGTTACAAGTGGCTAAGCATCCAAGGAGCAGAACATCTGGCTGGATTTTATGTGGAAATGCAGCTGATTTTCAGAGAGCTGCCCAAAATATGTAGTGTTCACAGCTGTATCATTAAGAAATATACATTTAGTTAAACACGTAGAATAACTGTAGACAGTTTTTTCAAATAATGAACCAGATATTAAATAAAATAAACCATTGTTTCCTAATTTTCATAAAGGTGGAACATTATTATTATGTGCGCCAATCACATACACTTTTTTGTTAAATCAAACACTTTCTGAACCAAGAGTTAAAACATTTTTACATACCAAGCAATGGAGGTAATGGAGGTAGATTTGGGATCTTGATAAGACTGACCAGTTTACTGCCAAGAACAGCACATAGTAGCAGAACAAGTATTCCAAAAAGATTTCTGCCAGGCAAGCATTCATCACCAGTTATGGACCAAAGAACTGCCCAGACTAGTGCCACCATGATAACTGTGAAAAAAATGTGTTAGAACAGTGTTAGCAAAATAAAGTGGTACCAGGCAACTTAATATGAAAAATGGATAATTCCAGATACCATTGGTGACTGAAACAGAAAGAAGTCCATGTGGAGGCCAAGAACAAAACCTTTTTATTTTCATGCAGGTGTCTGATTTGCTTTTGCTTTGAGGCAGCTTCTCCTGCTCGTTTTTGCTGGGCAACAATGCACTTACTTCCTGAGGGATCATTTCATCTGCTGCTTTAGACTTCTCAGAAAATGCTTCCTAGAGAAACACAGAACAGACAGTTACTTTACCTCATGTCAATTTAATGAATACAACCCACCAACCCCCAGAGGGACATATTTGGCCCTGAATGTACAATGAAACTACAGCTCTGGGGAAAGGCATGCCCTGGCATATGAGAAGGAATCCCTGGATGCGGTGACTTGTGGTGATGAGGAGTCAGCCCACTAGGTGGCGTAGCCAACTGGGTAAAAGAGAAGGGTTGGAGCTGGAGAGCACGAAGTGCAGAGACGCCAGTAGGTTTGGAATTTACATTTTGTATATAGATAAAACACATTGTAGACAACCCTTGATTTAGTGCCAGGTTTGCTTTCAACCATGCTGTTGAAAATATGGGGGGAATTAAAGTTTAGGGCGTTATAGGTTAGGCAGTGGAATAAAGTTTGTATATAAAGACAAGGAAGACAGCTACATGTTTTGTTTAAATAAAGAGTTTCATGTCAAAGTAGACCAGCAGAGGTGCATTGGGAAAGATTAAACCAGTAGATTAGTGTAACCACAAACAAAATGAAAAATTCAGCAGTAGTGCAAGGAATATGAGATCCTAGGTAGAGAATGGAAATTAACAGCCAAGTCAGTAACAGTCAAAAGTTTATGATCAGGGCCAGAATCTACATCTTATCATGGAGATTCCAATTTAAGTCTCACGAGCATTGCCATTACAGTCTGGCATAACACGTCTGTCTGTCAATGGAAAAACCGATTCCTCACTGAGCTCACCTTTAAAGTGAATCTCTGTCACAATAGAAATGCTGCACTTATTAACTAACTAAGACTCTTGATAATAATAATAATGGGCTCATATGACCAATGTATGCTTACACATACTAAGGAATCTGTTGCTTGGTTTTTAACCCATCTGTGCAACACACAACATAACCGTACTAGTGAACAGCTTTAGTGGCCCACACCAGTGAACACAATTAGGGTCAGTGAGTGCAAACACATGCCCAGAGCAGTGGCCAGAATGCCTGGAGTGGTGGCATACCCTAGCCATGGCGCCCAGGGAGCAGTTGGAGTTAGGTACCTTGCTCAACAGCATCTTAATCATGCCCCAGCTAGGAACTGAACCTGCAACCCTCCGGTCACATTGATCCCATAATCATCATGGCAGAGTTTCTAAATTAAAGTGATCCTATATCCAGAGAGGAAGTTTATATCTTCAACCTCTATCCTGAGCCCGTTGCCCAAACCAGCCAGTGTTTCATTTTTGTTTTTTACTAAAGCCTTTGCCCAAGATTCTTAACAAAACAAACTAGATGCAGTCGGCCATATTGCTCCCCAGCCGAGAAGCCCCACCCCTGGGGCTTTTCAGTGATGATACATTCAGTTACAGTACACACAGCTCAGCATAGGGGAGCACTTTAATCTAACTGCTATTATGTTACAGTTTAGTTACAACTGAACAAATTAGCATATGACTGCCATTCCCATTATACTGCTTTCTGTTTGTGTTATAAATGTTGGGCAAAGGCTTACATATAAAAAAAACACCGTTTTTTTTTAACACTGGGCTGGGAATAGAAGGCGACTTTTTTCTGGGTTTAGGACCACTTTAAGCCTTGGAAAACATACATCATTGTATGGCAGAGTGGGGGCACAGATATTTTTTATCTTTTCATATCTGCATATATACAGTCTTTAGTGTATACTCTTCAGTCTGAAGTTGTGAAGTTATCCCAGCCAGTAAAGCAGCTTTGTGTACAGCCTCCTCCCTCAAAGACATCACAAGAGAGGGGCAGAGTGGGAAACAGAATCATGCATAATTTGGACTAAGCCAGTGTAAACCCTATGCCATTCTTTCTGTCTCGCTGAAGTAAGTGATCAGTTTGTGCAGGCTTTGGAATGTTCAAAGGAAGTGGACATTAATAAAAGACTATATAAAATGAGTTCAAAGGGGGCAGCAAGGTGCAGTTACCAAACCAACCAATAGGATAAGGCATATTCTGGTTGGTGACTCAACAATTAGAGGTCTGTACTTTGGACACAATATAGATGAGCTAAAGGAGGTGACGTGTCTCCCAGGTTAATAGGGATAAGAGACGTATTCTGAATATTATCAAGGCTGCAGGCAAAAATAACAGAGTGGACATTAGGCTACATCTTGGCACAAATGATTTATCCCAAAAAGATTTTTTGTTGTACAAAGGGACTTACAAAATTTGCAAAGTAACAGGTTTTATCACATTTTCTGAACTGTTTTGCCAGTTTGTAATCAGGAAATAAAGGCTCTCTGCATTGCCAAGTTCAAAGTGTGGTTACATCAGGGGTGTGAAGATCTTATAGATTCCCGGGCTGATCAGCGTGGGTTTTGGTCCACTTAAACCTTACACATGCCCAGCAGCAGTTTTCTGTGTGTAGAGGACAGACTTGGTTTCCGAGTACAAATAGTAACAGATTGCCAGTAGTGAAAAGTAAATAAAATACCAGCCAGATAAGCTCAGAACCTTGAGGATAAACAATAATATGCCCTTTTAAAAATTCTATTGAAAGTGGACTATGTAATTTAAACAATACACATACAGTTAATATAATATTTCATAAGTAATTGTTCATAAAAACAAATGGTTATTTTCAAAATTACCTTTGCTATATGGTTTGTAGTGGGTGACTTCATGTTTGTTTCCAAAATGATCTGAGGTATCATGTTCAATGTGGTCGTTTTGACTACAGGGGTCTTTATGCTCCATTCTGGAAACCTAAAAGAATGCAAATAATGATGTACTGTAACATGGAATGCATTGCAGTTATGTGTATGTGATGGTGAGCAATCTGCACCAAAGCTGAAGCTGGGACCTTCACTGGCAGGTCAGTCATCCAATCACATGCAGCAGTGTGACTGTACTAGTCTGACACTCAAGTCCAACTGTCACTCAAGTCTATGGCTACCCTGTAGAGCCCTGCTCGCTGCCAATCAAGTTGTTTTATTATTTTAACACCCAAAATAGGGTTCTAACACCCTTAGAATAGGGTGGAGGAGGGCTGGCTGGATGTAGGGCCAGCTCCAGGGTTTTGTGGGCCCCCTGTGCCACGTCACATGCCCCGCCGTGTTAAACCTCCTGGGGTCACCAGTATACTCACCTCACAAATTAATGCATGGCAAAAAACTCTGTTTGTCCACAAAGCACGGCATAAAGATTGGATTGGTTTCCCTTCCCCTGATGCGTGTGCTTCTGCGTCTAGCCTGTGGACTGGGCACCTGTGCATGCATCAGCCAAGAGAAGCTGGGGATGCCTCCATGGCCCACACATGCACTGTGGCATACCTTCCAAGTGTCCCTGATTTGGAGGGACTGTCCCTCTATTCAGTCCATGTCCCCTGTCCCTCGTTGTTCTCATTTGTCCCTCTTTGAGGTGTAACATGCAGATCTGCATCAATAAATGATTAATTTGCCTATTCCAAGTGTTTCTATTGTTACACTCTCCTATCTATCCCTCAATGAGGGGGCGTGGCATGGGCAAATTGTCCCTCTTTCCCACCCTGAAAAGTTGGGAGGTATGACTGTGAGATCACTGGCGAGTATACAGGTGCTCCCAGAGTGTTTTACACAGCCATCGATAGAGAATTAGCCTGTGCTGGCCTCCAAAGCTGATTAAAAGGGGTTTTGAAACTCTTTAAAGAGGAACATCCACCTCTGCGGCCAGTCATGGAGTCTTAAAGACTTCAGGGCTAGTTGATTACCCCTCCTTGGGGCATTTCAAATGCGTGAAACCCCGCAGACGTACCTTTCCATTGCTCCCACGGCACATGCTCAGACTCTCTTCCAATCAGTGCCTGAATACTAATGCCCAATATAAGGCCCTGTTTGAGACAGAGCTCTTGCATATGTAGTTGGGAAAGTACCCCCCCCCCACCGCCAGCATCGACTATCTTCAGTGAGCAACAAAAAGTGCAAGAGGAGGCAGAAAATGAGAAAGAGGAAGGAGAAGATGAGAAAGAGGGAGCAAGAGAGGACAGAAAAGGGGGCAAAAGAGGAGTTTCAGGCAGGCAGGTAGCAGCATGATGTAGCAGCAGGAGGTGGCCGGGGGCAACTTGTGGAGAAAAATAAAGGCCCGGCTTACTGAGGCTGTGGCACTGCTCTACACCAACATGGCCACCACCGATTACATGCTCACGCTTCTCCCGCAACAGTGAAGGGGGGGAATATGTGTGCACCTGTATCATCCGCTCCTGCTGTATTAATAAAAAAGTAAAGATGTCCCACCTGATGAAAAAGGGGGCGTGGTAGTGTACCCTGCTGTATTAAAAAAAAAAAAATGGTCCCAACCAGTGATCCCCGCCCTAGGGTGCCCGGCCCCAACACGTGACGGGGTTCATCGTCCACTGAGGCTAACCCTGGCTGGGTTATTACAAAAAGCTTGGACTTCCTCTCTAACATTTAATTGTTCATTACAAACTTACAAATCTATACCCTTGGCAAGCACTCGCAGGCAATGTGTTTCATGGAAGTAGAAGTGACCCCCCCCCCAGTTCCCGTAGAAATAGGATTTACAGAAAAGTTAAGTGTAGAAAGTAGTGTCCCATATTAGGGACTGGAGCTTTAAAGTGTAGGTATTGCAGAACAAATGTCCAGTCCAGATTTGCATTAGATTTACCTACCCGATATTTAAATTGGAAGCTGCAAACTTAAAGCGGAAGATTAAACCGGACCAACGCTCTTATAAGAACCAGGGCTCATATGCATCCCCCGCCAGGACGATTCAGATAGCTCCACATAAACATTCATTTATATTTTTATAGCTCCTTCTGTGGGTGATTTTACCCTCAAAATGGCTTCCTATGGAGATGCAGGTAGCACGCAAACAGGAAGTGCTACTGGGTTTCCTGCTGCTGTGCTTTGTAGGCTGCAGGCCTCCTGACAAGAGGAAGTGCTGATAGGTTTCGTGCTGATATGCATTGTGGGTTATGTCGGTTAAAGTCTGGCTGCAGCACAGCTGGGAAGCTGGGAAAATAAGCTTCATGGGTGCTTCAAAATGGCCACTGCCAGGATAAAATCGGTGAGGAGGCATGTCACCTTGGGGTGGACGCAGGAGCAAATGTAAGTGCTAACAATGATTCCGTATCATGCAAATAGATGGCGGAAGTTTTGGGGAGTTTTCTTTTTGACTGTGCAAGGCTGTCTGTCCAGTTTAAAGTGGACCAAAACCCACCCTGGAGTCTATGAGACTCCAGGGCAGGAATACTCGCTCCCCCCCGGGGCATATAGCTTCGAGATGCCCCGCTGTGTAAAACCCCAGAGGTCACCCGTAAACTCACCTTCTTTCTCAGTCCAACGACGCAAGCGTCTGCATTCCCGCTGTCCCTTTAGCAGGGAGCATTTCCATTTGTTAATGGCTGGCACGGGCATGCTCCCTGTAAAAGGGTAGGGGGGATGCGGCCGCCAACACGCTTGGATCCGCTCGCCTTAGACAAGCGCTTGGACAAAGGGGTGGGAATGGATTCGAGCTCGCTGACTGGATGAGAGACTGCGCATACGCCAATGGACCAGGGCAGAGTGAGTGAGATCAGGTGATCTGGGGGGTTTCACACAGTGGAGCACCCCCGATTGGGGGCAAGGACCAAGAGCCAGGATAGTCAAAATCCTGGGTTTTGGTCCACTTCTAGCTTACCAATGTATTTGGTTTACCCCTGCTCCACACTGTGTACTATTTCTATTTAGGAGACCAGAACACCTTCTTTCACTGGGCAGTAGACACTTTATGATGGTTAAACATGTAGAGGTATGCTAGACCTACCGTACCTAACCTGGCCCAATCTATGCAACCTAACAATCTTTTAAATCAAGTATTATCAGAGAGGCCCTAATATAGTCATTGTTTTAACTATATTTCTTGCAGGTTTCCCTGTTCATACACTTTGCACTGATGATTGTTCCCCAATAGAAAACTGCTTTCCACTTTCCTCCTGTAACTTTATCAACAAAAACCAATGTTCCTGTCATTCTGTCTGCTTCCATTTTCTTCTATTGAGGCACAAGCCTTTTCTCTATCCCCCTCTCCCAGAAAAGGAACCACCAGGCAGTGGAGAGGATGGACACACAGGATCAGGATCCCTTTGTTTTAACAAATATAAAGGGGATCCTTTGTGGCAAAACCGAGTATAAATTAAAGTGTCACCTGGAAAATTCAGGTAGCCCTTGCAAATGTCATTTGAACACTTCAATTGTACTTACCTAAATACTTACTCTGTTACAGTTAGTCCTGGAATTGGTGAATTAGTGACAGGTAGCAATTAGGGGGGTAACATTGCAGCACTTATTTCAACGATTTGAAGGTCAATAGGAAGGACCTGAATGACCAGTTATCCTGAGAATTGTGACGATTTGTACAGAACTGAGTCTACTTGCCCAGAGCTAATTTGGCAGTCTTGTTTTTCATTCTTTTTAACAATGTACATGAATTTGAAAGATTTTCTAAAGATATTCAAGGCTTTCTTTTTGTTTAGCTTTCTGTACATTTCACACTTACAGGGTTGTACCAATAGCCCTTATCACAGATGTCACGATTTCATGGCCTGATGGCCACAAGAGTTAGGGGTGTGTGTAGTAGTAAACCAGTTCAAACACTAGAAGCTAGTGTCTGCCAAGAGACATGGTGCCTGGGGAGCACACTCCTCACCCTTCCCTGCAGGATTGAACTGCACCACTCCCCATTGTTAACTGCAATGTGAACTGCACCACTCTTACCTGATACAGAAGAAAGGGGGAGTCACGTGGGCTGGTGGTCAACTGACCTACCACCCTAGGGTTTGAATACAGCTGACTGGAAACTTTTTAGGGTAAATTACTTCTTGAAAGAGTGGGGGGCTGCAAATATTTTTTTAATGACAACAACCTATAGAAGCTATAGGGTCAACATTTCCTGTTAAATAGAGGCCTCTCTAGCCAACAAAATGGGTGAAGTGATGTGGGCGGGAATTAAGGAAGGCAAGAGTAGGTGGAACAGGTTGGATCAATGGGAGCAGTTGTTTTTCTGGGGCAAAGTAAATATCCCAGTAGGTGCCATTTGGTGCATGTTTTTTTAAATGTAGCTATCAGTTTGACACCTATACTAGTTACTAACAAATCTTTCCTTTAATATCTTACTGCCTGTTTGATCATCACTGTACATTGAAGTTTGTTTACCCTATAGGTATCAAAAAGTAGTGGCCAGCACAAAATATTTGGTTCCTGTGACAATGATCCCATGGTCTCAGTCTAATACTCCCACATACACACGTGGTTATTCTGTTAGATAAACCTGCTTGGTCACTGCAGACAGAAAGTCAGCCCAAATCTATACACTAGAGTCAGTGAAGAATACTTTTATTTTTTCACTAATGCCTTCTCCTCAATCCAAAACCATATCTCCCAACTGTCCCTGGAGGGACTGCCCCTCTTTTGAGCCCATGTCCTCCTGTTCCTGGTTCTACATATTTGTCAGGTGTAACATGCAGATCTGCATCAATAAATGATTCATTTGCCTATTCAACGTGTTTCTATTGATGTAACTATTACACCCTATCATCCCTCATTTAGGGGATGTGGTTTAATTATAAAATTGTCCCCCTTTCCCTCCCCGAAAAGTTGGGAGGTATGCCAAAACCGTTGCAATGCACACTGCCAGTGTAGGCCATAGAAGTCTGTGGCAGCATCATTAATATGCATGGCATACGCCGCTGATTAGACTAAAGCGTCGGACTGGGAAAGGTAAGTTTGTATGGGCAATCTGTGGGTTTCACACAGTGGGCTATCCCAAATCAGGGTTGCCCGCAGGGCAAGGAGCAAAAAGCAGAATAGTCAAAATCACCACTGATGCCTCTGGGGCATGCTGTATGAGCCCCCCCGATTACCCTCAAACCCCCTTACCTTTCCCAGTTCCCTCACTGTGATTGCAGGCTGCTGTCGCATTGCCAGCATCCCTGCAGCTGTGCACGCTCCTGGGCCCAGCCATTTAGGTAGGCTGAGCATGCGGGAGCAAGAACTACACAGGGGAGCTGGGGATGCAGCCGGCACTCCCTATGTTGCTGTGTCGTTCAAAACAACTACTTTATCCTAATTTGGGATGCCCACGGGGCAAGGACCTGTCACAAGGATAAATCTGGCGATAGTTCCGTTTTAAAGAGGAACATTTGGGATGCCCTGGGTGGAAGCAAGCAGCCGCTTAGGGTCAAAATAATGGTTGTTACTTTCTAAGACTCAAACTGACCGAAAAAGGGGTTGTGGTTGCTCCAAACTTGATCTACTAATCTCAACACTTAGTGTGTGACCAGGAGAAGTAAGGTGTGTGTAGAACACAAGGCTTGATTCATCAATTTCCAAAACCCAAGAATGTGGTGGACACCAGACTAGATACATTGATATCTAAGAATCAGAATTAACTTATGTGGCCTAAGCATGTGTAGGAGCTGTGCATGCTCGCTGGGTTCTAAAGTCTCTAATGTTGGGCTTCCACATAACAACCAAGGTGAACTTAACCCAGCAATATAGGCAAAACGACTACATTAGCATTGAGATGATTAATTGCTTTTTTTTTTATAGATAGCCTAGTGATTGTTTAGAAAAGTTGCCTCGCGTATGGTCAGAATGAGAGCATCTTTGGTGGCATTCCAGTCCTGCATGATGTGTACAAACCGGTCTCTGCTGCCTAGGAAACCTGAACCATCAAATGAGAAGCAGAGAAAATGGATGTCTGGAGTGACATTGTCTGTATGATAGTAAAGGGCTTGTGAAGAAACACTGTAACAAGAAATGGCGAGTAAATAATACAGGAAACACTCACCACACACACAGCACTCCTCCCAGGGCCAGCATGCAGCTGCGGCTGTCTTTTTTTAGCTTGCTGTTGTCGTAACAGAAAGGAAGGCTTAGCCGGATGAAGTCACGCGGGAAGGGGGGAGCGAGGCGAGGTTTACTAAGCTGAATAACTGAACTATTCATCAGGCTGTCTCTATGGTGAAAAGGGAGGAGCACAACAGGCAAGGTAGGGGAGGAGGTGACTACAGTCATGTGTGAACCTTTGTCATGAAAGACAGAAGCTGAAAGAGCACCTAGTATCGTATTGTTCACACTGGAGTCGCTACCACTGTAGAAGACTGCCTTGCAGACCAGGTTTTATTTGAAGTGGACCTCTAGTAAAAAAAAAAAGGAAAGCTTAGTAAATTGCTCCCCTAAAGCATCCTCTGGCAATCAGTGATGTAAGCTATTTGCGAGGACTTAACCATATGCAAATATTGTGGAATAGCATGCAGATTCCGTGCTCCTAAACAACATGGGGAGCAACCATCTTGATTTACACCTGAGAGCCCTGCTTGTGAAAAACTCAAAATTGCCTCAAAGGTCTGTGAAACCATCCCTTTTTTCTGTCCAGAAGTAATAAGCTATCAGCTGTAATGACTCATCATTGCTCTACTCGCAGCAGCGATCTCCATTTTAGATACATTGATGAAACTGTCTGAACGTTCTGCTGCTCCTGCACGATTAAGAGAACATGCAGAAACAAGATAGCAGCTTCCGCTTACAAAGAATTCCTTCAGCAGCTGTTTATTCAGTGTGTGTATATGTGTGTGTGTGTTGAATGACAGACAATCTATCCCCTGTTTCTAAGGCTTATATCTCTCTCAGTTTGGTGTGAATTGCTGCTGGCAAAGCTCCCCCTTCATGATCATGTGTAAGCAGGACTGTCAGATGTGTAGTAAGATGGTTCATGAGTGAGGGGAGTGTTAGGGTCCCTGTTAACCAACACCATACCTAGTACTGGAAGGGTTTAGATGTTTAGATCCGCTTCAAAGAGGAATGATTTTCCAGTTTTCCATCCATGAACATATGGCACAATGAAGTTCTATCACTTAGGTAACTTTATACTCCCCATCCAGGCACACACTACCCCCCCCCCCTTATCCTCTGTGGGATCTGTGTGGAATGAGCCATTTTAAAACATTTCAAAATCACTCATTATACCAAAATACCTAATGTAAAGGCTCTGGCTTTGCCTCTTGCCTCAATTTCTGGATGTAGTTCTGATCTGTATCTTACATGCAATACCTTCTTTCCTTTTCCATAGTACTGTTAAAGAGGAACAAAACCCACCCAGGCCAGCCCACCACTGGCCTTCCCCCAGGGCAACCAATGTGATATGTTTGCCTTGACTACATCTTCATAGTCATAGCAAATGGCTCTCTTTGTAGAAGACCCCACACATGCGCCCTTGGATCCAGGAAAGGTGAGTGAATACTGCCATCCTGGGGGGTGTCACGCCAATTCAGAATGCCCCTAGGGAACAGACCAATGTCAAATTCCAGGGTTTTGTTCCACTTTAATTATGTTTTGAGCCCACAATCAAGCCAAAGTTAACTGCAGTGCCTCATAGTAGATGTGTTTTAGCTTCACATCAATTCACCAGCTTATAAGTCCCGCAAATCACAAGCTACTATCATGGACATGGAATGTGGCTTCATGGAGCTTAACCATCCAGTCTACAGTCCAGACCTGGCTGCCATTGATGTCTCTTTCATAACTAGAAAACATTTTGGTGTGGGCAAGGATTTCCTGATGATAATTCAGTAATAGAGGCAGTAACAGGGTTCCTGCAGCCCCCAGATTTCTCCATCTGTTCTCGGGTATATGATCACTGCAGGCAAAGTGCAATAACAGCGTTGAGGTTACAATTACATTGCAAAGAAGAAAGTTCAATTTTCCGTTGTATATTCTGACTTTCACTAGATTTAACCAAAAATGTTGATCAGATTTTAAAATTGCTAAATAGTTTCTGTGGGTACCCTAAAAAATGTTGGAATGTTACTTTCTGGTGATTAGTAAAGGTCAATGAGATTCGATACACGAAAGACTTAAATTCCTCTCTTACAAATAATGCTGAGAAACCACAGACAAACCTGGTTTTACTGGTTTAAATGTAGGACATCTCCGGGGTATATACCTCCCAGTCTTTGTAAACAGTCAAAGGTACCAATCTTTTCTTTCAGAGCCTCAAATCTTTAACCGCACCTTCAGTATCATTTAATGAAAAGCCCAATCCCTTAACCCTTTTGTTGCCAAGCCCGTAACACCTACGTGCTGGCTTGGCTGGGCCTTAAGTGCCAAGCCCGTAGGTGTTACGTGCTTGACTTTCCTCGCTTGTAGTTTAAAAAGTAAAAACAACAAATACTCACCTGACCCCTTGTTGGATCCGGCCGGGTCTCCTCTTTAATTTGGTGCCATCCGATCCCCCGTGGGGGGTCGGATGGCTCCAGGAGAGCCCCCGGAATAGGACGCCCCCCCCCGCTTCTGCAGCAGCAGCTTCTAACTGTAAAAAAAAATAAAAATAAAAATGACATTCACTTACCTGTGTGTGCGCTGGCTCCCGCTGTCCCTCCTCTTCACCTGGGGGGCCTCCGATCCCCCCCAGGACTTACCGATCTTCAGGAGAGAGCCTGGGAGGCTCTCTCCTCTCTTCTTCTCGATGGCGGCCGCCATCATGCCTCTAAGCCCCGCCCCCTTGGGGGCGGGGCTTATGAAGTCATCCCGGCCCCGAACGGGCTTCAGCTTTCTCAGCTTCTCAGATGCCGGTGATCGGCGCTGGGGAAGGAGGTGACAGGAGATCCTCTGATCTCCTGCCTTCTCCTTCTCTGGATGCCGATCACCGGCATCTGTCAGCTGAGCGGCGAGGGACAAGAGCTTGCAATCGAAGGTAAGTACAGTAAAAAAAAATTTTTTTTTTTCTAATAAAATACTTTTTATTATTGTGTCGTGGTTTTTTTTTTTTTTTTAACAGTTAACCCTTTGTGAGCTGGTAAGGGGTCCATGAGACCCCTTATACCAGTTCACAAGGCTGGGGGGGTGGCAAGTCACCTGCCCTAGCGGGTGGCTTGCCATTAACCCCCGCACCCCCATTACCTGCCTCCCCAAAGGCCAGGGGGGGGCAGAAGAGCCCGGGCCCACATAGGCTATGTGGGCTCGTAGGCTGCAGGGTGGGGGGGCCACCAAAGCTGGCCCCCCCACTCTGTGCCTACAAGCCCCCATAGCTGGTCCCGGGCTGGTTACTTTGGGTAAGGGGGACCCCACGTCATTTTTTTTTTTGGATTTTGAAGGGTTTTTAACCCTTCAAAATCCAAAAAAAAATGGGGTCCCCCTCCCCGGGAAGGGGGACCCTATGTCATTTTTTTTTTTTAATTAACCATTTGTCATCCAGCAGCTATAAAAGGCTTCTGGGCAGGAAAGGGTGTCTACCTATACATATGTGGTATCGCTGTAACCGGGAGAAATTGGGGTTTCTCACGCAATAAGATTTTATTGACAAACTTACATTTTTTATTACAAAAAAACTCTACAAATTGTAAAAAAATGTTTTTTTTTTATTTTTTTTCACACATTTCACCCAAAAAAATTGAGAATACACCTAAAAAATACAAACAAGACATTTCATGTTAAAGCCCAGACTCTGTTGAAAAAAACAATATATAATTTTCCTGGGAAATCCCTGGAAATCCCTTAAAAAATGACAGTTGAATATGTGTAGCGCAAAATAGTGAAACATCGTCTGGCAACAGGGAGTGGCAAATGCTGCAGGTAGGCTGGCAGCGAAAGGGTTAAAGTGAACCAACCATTTTGACTATCCTGGGTTTTGGTCCACTTCCCCGGGGCACCTCGATCGGGGGTTTCCCGCTATGTGAAACCTCCCAGATTTCTGTAAAAACCTCACCTCATCCCGCTCCTACGGCGCAAGTGCGGCCGCTCGTCCAATCAGCGTGCTCGGAGCCGCTGTGGTATGCGCGTCAAAGCGCCGTCAAACCCCAGCGGCTCTGAGCATGCTGGCAGCCGCATCTCGCGCTTCCCTCTAACAGGGAGCACGTCTGCGCCGGCCATTCACAAATGGCCGGAACGGGAACCTGCCCTGCTAGAGAGAAGCGCGAGATGCAGCCACAGCCCGCACATGCGCTGTTGTACCTGGAGTAGGGTAATGTTAGCAGGGTTCCAGTGGGGTTTCACACAGGGGGGGCATCCTGATTTTGGATGCCCTGCGGGGAGGGAGCGAAACGGCCTGGGAATCTTATAGATTCCCGGGCCGATCCAGGAGGGTGTTGGTCCACTTTGAAAAACGATTCCCCAGCATCTAAGATATACATTTTTAGTTGCATACTCATTATTCTTTCCCCCCGCTGGGCTTCAACTCTGTTCAGAACTCTAGGATTTGGACACGACCATCTTGCCTCAGGAGCATCACATATTGATGACAGTAGAGAGGTAAAAAGTACAGGGGGGCGAGTTATAGCAGTGCGTTGCACAGACAGAGCAGAGCTGGGGTCAGGAAAAGTACAGCAATCCCAGAATGCAGAGCGGCATAGTCAGAAGACACTTCCAGTTTGCAGGGTGCCTGAGACTCCAGGGCTGCCACCTTGGATATTGAAAGGCTAATAAAACGTACTAGCTCATCCATTCAGTGAGGCAAACACAAGTAGTGAGTGTACACATGCTGGAGCGGCGCCTGGAGTGCAGTTGGGGGGTTAAGTGCTGAAGCAGGTAAAAGAGAGGGGGAGGGCATGCAGTCCTCTTTTATTCCAGCCCTGGTTTCTTCTGAGGCAACAAGAAACAACTTGCTTAAAACAGAAGGTACTCTGACACTGGACATCAACTTTAATCAGGATGCTGGATCCACACCAAAACCTACATGTTCTTGAAGTGAAGGGCAACTTTCTCAAACTTTTTCAAGCTCACTTCCCCAGTTCCCCCAGTGCTGCTGATGGGGTCTGATAGAAAAGTTGCTGCTGATGGGGTCTGATAGAAAAGTCCCCAAAGGGAAAGAAGTAGCCCACCATTGAAACTATAGGGTCCCTCATGTTTTTAATATCATCGATCTTACGAAATCCACTGTGATCCAAAATGAGCTGAAACCTGCAAACTCAGAGATAATCATATAGTCGGTAGTTGTAAAGTAGAAGTAAATGAATCACAAGACAAGTTGCAATGGACCAAATTCAGTGCAGACAGAGCTATTTAACAGCCCTACAACTAGCATAGGGCCCAATGGTGGTTAAAACTAGGAGATAAATTACAGGTGTTACCTCCTAACTCATGCAAGATATCTTCAATGTATAATACAATTATGAAACCTCCTCACTTTTTAAAAAATAAGAGCCCGCTGCAAAAAGTGTTCTGTTACACCCCCCCAGCAAATCTGCATCCAGCATACTCAGCATGGACCTAGGCCGGCTGTGCAGCTTCTAGGTAGTGATTAACCCCTCATGTATCAGGCTGGGGTAGGGGATCCCAATTCCATTTTTGTCATTTTATTTCCATTGAGAATTCATTTTTTTTAGCTTTATTATTGTGTCTCAACACAAAGTGTGTAAAAACTATTATCTAATATCAACCCTATTGTTAAAAGTGCTGTAAATACAAAGAACCCTAAACTACCCTTCTTTCCCAAGGGACAAGTCTCAAGACAGAGGATAGGGATACAACCTCTGGAAACATTGTAGAAAAGAGAGGTTCGGACATCCTGGAGTACTGCCCTAGGGCCCCCCCCCCCATAGTAGACTTTGGGCACTTGCGATCATGTTTGCATCAAGATTGCAAGTCCAATCTCTATAACTTTGCAATCACAAAACGCAAATTATAAACTCTTGATCACATTTGCGCTAGTCATTTCCTAGGAAATCACTAGTGCATATGCTCTGGTGTGAACCCAGCCTGAGACTGAATAACGAAGGTGTGTGAGCAGCACATTAGTCTAACAAAGAAATACGGTGTGTGTTCAGAACTTGGCTCAATAAACTGATTCCTAAGAATAAAACTGAACAATGTAAAGTCATGTAAAGTCTGTACATGTGTAGCCAGCTTGGAACTATGCATGCTGGCTACCTTTGAAGGTCCTCAATCTTGTCCTTACACACAACATGGAAAATTATATAATTTAAGGGCTTTCTGTCTAAATTTGAATTGAGAAGATAGATTACTTTGCATATACCATGTACATCACTAGAGATGAGCGAACTTTAGAAAAATTCGATTCGACTGATTCGCAGAATTTTCCGACAAAAATCGTTTCGACCCGAATTTATTCGCGATGAATCGCTATTAAAAACGGCTATTTCTGAGCCTCAATAGGGTTGTAAACCATTCTGCCTTGCTGTAACACACATAGGATGCGTGCTGGGCTAGTGAAATAATACTTAAAATAATTAGGACATGCAGATCAGAGGCATCGCTATTAGAATCGCAGAGCGGCACAATTGCAGAGAGTTGAGGTGGCATTACTATGAGGGGCCCCTATATTGCCTGAAAAACACACCCTGGAGCTGGCAGAAGCAGGAGCCCAAATATTGGCTGAAAGACTTCCTGGAGTTGGCAGCAGGAGCCCAAAAATTGGCTGACTGACACCCTGGAGTTGCAAGCAGCAGGAGCCCAAACATAGCTTGAAAGAGACACTGGAGTTGGCAGCAGGAGCCCAAAAATTGGCTGAATGACACCCTGGAGTTGCAAGCAGCAGCAGCCCAAACATAGCTTGAAAGAGACACTGGAGTTGGCAGCAGGAGCCCAAAAATTGGCTGAATCACACCCTGGAGTTGCAAGCAGCAGCAGGAGCCCAAACATTACTTTAAAGAGACACTGGAGTTGGCTTCAGGAGCCCAAAAATTGGATGAATCACACCCTGGAGTTGCAAGCAGCAGCAGCAGCAGGAGCCCAAACATTGGCTGAAAGAGTCACTGGAGTTGGCAGCAGAAGCCCAAAAATTGGATGAAAAATTGGCCTAAAGACATAAATATGTTTTGCACCATTTGGAAGTGTAAAACGTGGCACCATGCTGAATCTAGTCGCATGCATCAGGCATTGGTGGGTGGCAATCCTGGCTGATCCATCCCTGATTCATTTTGACAAAGGTGAGTCTCTCCACATTTTTAGTTGACAGACGAGTTCTACTCGCCGTAACAATGGCCCCCGCCGCACTAAACACCCGCTCAGATGGCACGCTACTTGCCGGGCAGGACAGCTTTTCCAGGGCAAACTCTGCTAGTTGCGGCCACAAGCCAAGTTTGGCTGCCCAGAAGTCCAGCGGATCCTCAAGGTGTGTTGGCATGGTCATGTCAAGGTATGACATGACCTGCTGGTTGAGGTCCTGCTCCAGGTTTTCCTGCTGCTCATGAGTAGCCTCACTATGCGGGTGTAGAAAGCTACTCATTAGCGACTGAAGACTGAGGCTGCTGCTGATGGAGCTGCTGCTGCTGCTCCTGCCAACCCCCCCAGCAGCCATGGCAGTGGAAGGTGAGCGCAGAGGTCCCCCCGAGTCAGACCTGGAGAGTATGGACCATGGCGCAGATAGGCATCGGCCAACTGACTACGTAGAATGTCTTTGTAGTAGTGCAGTTTGTCCTCCCTCTCGGCGGGTTTAAAAAATGCCCCCATTTTGTGCCGGAAGCGAGGGTCCAATAAAGTGGACAGCCAGAAGTCATCCCGCCGACAAATGGAAACAATTCTGGGGTCACTACGCAAGCATGTGAGCATGCTTCCTGCCATTTGTGCAAGTGACTCGGAGGGACTACCTGTCTCCATCTCCACTGCATACTGCCACGGTGTGTCCGGGTCCTCTGTCTCGCCTTCCTCAAAACCCTCTAGCTCCTCTGGCTGCTCCTGCTCCTCCTCTCCTGTCCGCTGATTAGATAAACCAGCCATTTCACCAAGCCTAAACTGTGCTTCACTGTGCCCCTCCTCCTCCTCCAGTTCAGCTCCAATGGGGTTCATGTGGCCGTAAGATGTAGACGCCATGTCTCCAGTGCCCTGACCAGCCATGGTTACCAACATGTGCTGTAGTACATGAAGCAGTGGAATCGCGTCGTTCATCCCGTAATCCTGCCGACTGACAAATAAAGTGGCTTCCTCAAAGGGCCTGAGCAAACGGCAGGTGTCACGTATGAGCTGCCACTGGTTGACATTGAAGTTACACAGGGGAGTCCCCCAATCCGCTTGGATCATCAGGAAATCCGTGGGTGGAAACATCGCAAATCAGACTATGTTGGGGGATACCGTTCTGACACTGTAGCTCAAGAAGGGTGTGTTTGGCGGTGTATGAGTGGCTGAAGTGCATACAAAGTTTCCTTGAAGTTGTTAGGATGTCTTGCATATGAGGGGAACACTTCAGAAACCGCTTGACAACCAGATTGAAGACGTGAGCCATGCAGGGGGCATGGGTCAGCCTTCCTTGGCGCAGCGCAGACAAAATGTTCTTCCCATTGTCGGTAACCATGGTTCCCATTTTAAGTTTTCTTGGAGTAAGCCATGTTTGGATTTCCTGATGAATAAATTTAAGCAGTTCCTCCCCTGTGTGACTCCGTTCGCCAAGACAAACCATGTGAAGCACTGTGTGACACCTCCGTGCCCTGCATACATGGTAGACTGGAGGGGCACTGAGACTTGAGCCTACAGTGGAGGGTGAGGAGATGGCGGAGGATGAGGAGGCTGAGTCGCACGGTGTCACAGGCCCAACGGGCAGGGAGCGCGGAGGCCGAATCGGCGTGACCTGTCCAAGTTGCTGCTGCTGCAAAGGGACCACATTCACCCAGTGGGCCGTAAATGACATGTACTGTCCCTGACCGTAGTTACAGCTCCAGACGTCGGCGCTGCCATGCACTTTGCTACACACCGACAGGCTCAAGGACTGGCCCACCTTCTGTTCAACAAAAGTATGCAGCGCTGGTACTGCCTTCTTGGCAAAGAGATGACGGCTTGGGACTCTCCACCTTGGCTCGGCACAAGCCATCAGTTCTCTGAAAGGTGCAGAGTCCACCACCTGAAAAGGGAGCAACTGCAGCACCAGCAACTTGGACAGGAGCACATTCAGCTTCTGCGCCGTAGGATGAGTGGGCGCATACTGCTGTCTCTTGGACATGGCTTCGCTGATGGATTGCTGGCAGAATGCATGACTTGGAGGAGGAAAAGCAGGAGCGACAGAGGATGGTTATGATGCACAGCTGCCTTCGGCTGAGGTGCTGGAGCCTTGGCTGGCAGAAATTGGGAGCGGCGTGCTACTTGGTGAGGAAGCAGGCTGGACCACCTCTTCGGAGCCTCGGTTCTCCCAGGCCGCTTTATGGTCACGCATCATATATTGACGCAGGGCCGTGGTGCCAACATTTGGACCCTGGCCACGCTTCACCTTCTGCCTACATATCTTGCATGTGGCCATGTTACCCTCCTGCGGATGCTTCAGGAAAAACTGCCACACTGCCGAGTAGCTACTTTTCCCACCAACAGGCCTCACTGATTCACTGCTATTGTCGTCAACTCCAGGAACCCCTGCTCCACTACCTCCCGATAAGGTAGCCTGCAGCACAGCAGGTGCTCTACCCCGGCCCCGGCTGGCTTCAGGCTTTACAATTGTGCCCCCATGCTGAGTGCCAACCATGCTGCTAACACCTTGCTGCCTGAGCTGCTGACTCCGGGGCAACCTGCCCCCTCTTCTCCTGATGATGATGATGAAGCCCCTTCATCACCCGGCTCCCAAGTGCGATCGGCTTCATCATCATCATCACCGAGTTGTGGCTGTACGTCACTGATGTTCTCGGTTTCCTCAGTGTCTGGCGCAGGAGCTGGAAAGCTCACAACATCCATGACACTGTCCACATCACTATTTGTCTGCCGAGCTAAAGAAGCCGCCTCCATTTCATGGCTGGGCAGTAGCTGCTGACTGTCCTCTATCTGATAGTCCTCCTCACTAAAAAGTGGAGCTGAACCCAAAGCATTGGATACGTCGCTGGGGGAGGGAACAGCGTAGGACAGAGGCAATGGGAGGACAGGGACTGCTCTCAGGCATGCCAACTCACGGTTGTGTCAGAGGAACCTACCGACCCTAGACCGGGGGTCTCAGACGTAACTTGTGATGATGTTGATGAGCACGTTAACCAATCTACCACGGCAGATGCGTTACTGGTGGAGACACGACCGCAAGCAGATACTGGCAGATCAGGTCTCTCACCGTGACTCCTGCTGCTACTCGCCCCTAGTCTGCTGCAACCTCTGCTTGCTGAATCTTGGCCTCTGCCACTCCTCTTTGAACATCCTGGCACTTGTCTGCCTGACATTTTTATGTATTTGCTTATTTAGTATGAACAGATAGGGTGCAAGGTGCAGCTTTGGGGTGCCCTGCGGCCTGGTTTATTGAAAGCAGTCAAAAAGGAAGTGCAAACTGAAGTAGCTTAATGAAGCTGATGCTGAACAACGCTTATGTTGTAAAACAGATAGGGTGCAAGGTGCAGCTTTGGGATGCCCTGCGGCCTGGTTTATTGAAAGCAGTCAAAAACTAGTGCAAACTAAAGTAGCTTAATAAAGCTGATGCTCATCAACGCTTATGTTGTATAACAGATAGGGTGCAAGGTGCAGCTTTGGGGTGCCCTGCGGCCTGGTTTATTGAAAGCAGTAAAAAACAAGTGCAAACTAAAGTAGCTTAATAAAGCTGATGCTGATCAATGCTTATGTTGTATAACAGATAGGGTGCAAGGTGCAGCTTTGGCGTGCCCTGCGGCCTGGTTTATTGAAAGCAGTCAAAAACAAGTGGAAACTTAAGTAGCTTAATAAAACTGATGCTGATCAACGCTTATGTTGTATAACAGATAGGGTGCAAGGTGCAGCTTTGGGGTGCCCTGCGGCCTGGTTTATTGAAAGCAGTCAAAAACAAGTGCAAACTGAAGTAGCTTAATGAAGCTGATGCTGAACAACGCTTATGTTGTATAACAGATAGTGTGCAAGGTGCAGCTTTGGGGTGCCCTGCGGCCTGGTTTATTGAAAGCAGTCAAAAACAAGTGCAAACTATAGTAGCTTAATAAAGTTGATGCTGATCAACGCTTATGTTGTATAACAGATAGGGTGCAAGGTGCAGCTTTGGGGTGCCCTGCGGCCTGGTTTATTGAAAGCAGTCAAAAAGCAAGTGCAAACTGAAGTAGCTTAATAAAGCTGATGCTGATCAACGCTTATGTTGTATAACAGATAGGGTGCAAGGTGCAGCTTTGGGGTGCCCTGCGGCCTGGTTTATTGAAAGCAGTCAAAAAATACCATTTTGTGAGTACTCACCTGTAAAATGGATATTGTCAGTTTGTCACACACCCCGCTTCCCCTTTAATTCTTACGATCGGGTTACTCCACCGGCAGGTGGCGACGTTGCAGAGAGAAGTCTTGAAAACGAGCCCCTCCTGGCCTACATATACCTGGGACCTCCCACTTAACACCCAGTGAATTCAAACAGCAGTAAGACAAGGTACCAGGAAAACCAACGGTAACCTCAAAATAAAACAAAGGAAAGCTTCACCATATAGAGGATCCAGGATACCAAAAAGGGCGGGTGAAGCGGGGTGTGTGACACACTGACAATATCCAGTTTACAGGTGAGTACTCACAAAATTGTATTATTCTCAGTGTGTCACACACCCCGCTTCCCCTTTAATTCTTACGATCGGGACATCCAAAAGCAGTGTCCACAAGGGATGGGTATCCGAAGGCAAAATGAAGCATAACTTAAACGACTGCAGTCTGCAGAACCTTGCGGCCAAACACAGCATCCGCTGAGGCCCGCACATCAACCTTGTAAAACTTAGAAAAAGTATGAACAGAAGACCAAGTAGCAGCCTTACAAACTTGTTCAACAGAAGCTTGGTGCTGAAAAGCCCAAGATGCTCCAACAGCACGAGTAGAATGAGCAGTGAAACGAAAAGGGGGAACCTTCCCCTTGGCTGAATAAGCCCCAACAATTGCCTGACGAATCCATTTGCTAATGGAAGACTTGGCCGGAGCCAAACCCTTCCTAGGCCCACAGGGCACAACAAAAAAGGAATCAGTCATACGAAAGGGAGAAGTAGTAATCAAATAGTACTTAACACAGCGTACTACATCCAAACAATGCAAAACCCTCTCCTTGTCATTCTTAGGCTTAGGACACAAGGAGGGAAGAACAATATCCTGATTCAAATGAAAAGCAGAAACAACCTTAGGAAGAAAGTCCGGTTTGAAACGAAAGACCACCTTGTCCTGATGCCTCTCAAAGTAGGGCGCCTGAATCGACAAGGCCGCCAACTCCGAGACACGCCGAACCGAAGTGGTAGCCACCAAGAAGGCAATCTTCTGAGTCAAGGTAGACAGAGCAATATCCTGCAAGGGCTCAAAGGGAGGAGCCTGAAGAGCAGAAAGAACCAAGTTCAAGTCCCAAACCGGGAGCATTGGCTTCCTGGGAGGCCGCACATGCGTAACCCCCTGTAAAAAAGTTTTAACTAAAGGATGAAGCGCAAAAGGCTTTTGAAGACAAGGCAGAAACCTGCCCTTTCAAAGTACTCAGCTGGAGACCAGAGTCCAGCCCTGATTGCAAAAAATCCAGAATCCTGGAAACCGAAAAGACCCTACAAGGCAAAGATCTAACCTCACACCAAGGGATATAGGCTCTCCAAGTCCTATAGTAGATGGTAGAAGAAGACCTCTTTCGGGCACAGATCAGAGTCTTAACAACCGAGTCAGAAAGACCCTCCTCCTTCAAGATGACGGTTTCGGCAGCCAAGCCGTCAAACCCAGCGTTGGTAAATTGGGGTAACACAGCCGACCCTGAGTGAGCAGATCGGGCCGAAGAGGCAGAAGATCTGATCCACCGCCAGCCGAACGATGTCTGTGAACCATACTCGCCTTGGCCACCTTGGAGCCACGAGAATGGCGGACACCCTTTCCAGAGCCAGCTTCCGTACCACCCTGCCTAGCATGGGTATTGGAGGAAAAAGGTACAGGAACCCCAGATCCCCCCAGCTCAGGGACATGGCGTCTACCGCCAGAGCCAGAGGATCCTGGGAGAGCGACACGAAGGTCGGAAGCCTGCAATTGTGACGAGAGGCAAACAGGTCCACCTCCGGTGTCCCCCACCGGAGACACAGCGACCGAAAAACTTGAGGATGGAGAGCCCTGCTCAACAGATCCGCTTCCCTGTTTTCCACACCCGGAATGTAGACTGCCGAGAGACAAGGAACATGGGCCTCCGCCCAGGTCAGGATCAGGGACACCTCTCTGAGGGCACCCAGACTGTGAGTCCCTCCCTGATGATTGATGTAAGCAACTGCTGTTCGATTGTCCGAACGAACCTGAACCGGAAGGCCCAGAACATGCTGAGTCAAAAGAACAAGAACCAGACGGATGGCTCTCAGTTCCAGAACATTGATGGGCAAGTGGGCCTCTCGAGGTCCCCACTGCCCCCGAAACTGAAGATCCTTCCAGAATCCCCCCCATCCCGAAAGACTGGCGTCCGTGGTGACAATTTCCCAGAGAGGAGTCAGGAAAGACCTGCCCCTCAAGAGATTGGTCGAGACCAACCACCATTGAAGGGACTGCCAGACCCGGGAGGACAACTGGAAGGGCCGATCCAACGACCGTGGTCGCCGGTCCCAAGACGCCAACAGATGAAGCTGAAGCGTCCTTGTGAGAAATTGAGCAAAAGGAACTGCCTCGAAAGAGGCAACCATCAACCCTACCAGTCTCATCCCCAGACGGATGGACGGTCGAGGATTGGAAAGAAGGAACCGAACCAATTCCTGAATCAGACAAATCTTGGATTGAGGCAGAAACACCCTGTGTTGACAAGAATCCAACCGCATTCCCAGAAAGGACACCACCCTGGCCGGGGCGAGGGAGGACTTGGTAAAGTTGATCACCCAACCGAAGCGTTCCAGCGTGGAGACCACCGTCCTGGTGTCTGTCTCCGATTGATTGAGAGAAGGAGCCATGATGAGAAGGTCGTCCAGATAAGGTACGACACGAATGCCTTGAGATCTGAGAATGGCCATCACCCCTGCCAGCACCTTGGAGAACACTCTTGGAGCCGAGGTAAGGCCAAACGGAAGTGCCACGAATTGAAAATGCCGATGCTTCATCACGAACCGAAGAAAACGTTGATGAGCCTGGAAGATGGGAACATGAGGGTAAGCATCCTTGAGTTTCCATGCAAAACTTCCGAGTACGGATGAACCTGTTGAGGAACTTCAGATCCAGAACGGGGCGAACCGACCCATCTTTCTTGGGGACTGTGAAAAGATTGGAGTAAAACCCGAGGCCCACCTCCAAGTGCGGCACCGGCCGGATGACCGCCATTTCCAGGAGATTCTTTACCGACGCCAGGAGCCCCTGCGCGGCCAAAGGAATGGTGGGCACCCGAGACAGGAAAAACCGTGTAGGAGGGTAAGACTCGAACCGGACGACACCAACTCCCGGATCCATCTGTCCGGAACCTCCTGGTCCCAAACCAGGGAGAAGTGTCGCAATCGTCCCCCCACCCGCACGGGTGAGGGCACCCCCTCATTGCTGAGCGGGCTTACCAGCAGGGCTTGGCGCCCCAGGACTGACCGGGACGGCCACGGCCCCTCCCCCGCTTCCAACCTACACCCCTGGTAGCGGGAAAGGAGGCCCCTCTGCCTGCTCTGACTCCCCGAAAGGAGGGACTAAAGGAAGTCGCTCTCCGAAAGGAACGACGAGGCCTCTTGCGTTGAGGCAACTTACCACCCTTGTGAACTGAATCCAATTTATCGCCAAACAGGCGCAAACCTACAAAAGGAAGAGCTGTAAGCGACTTCTTAGAGTTAAAGTCCGCCGTCCACTGGCGCAGCCACACCGACCGACGAATAGCAACCAACAGGGCCGCGGTCCTGCTACACATCGCAAGCGCATCGTCCTGGGCGGTCATGACAAAGGAAATAAACGATTCACACTGCTTGAGAGAACCAAACTCATCACAAGTGGGATCAAGACCTGCGTACAGATCCCTAATAATGGACCTAACTGCCAACAGAAGCAGCGCCGAAGCACACACCGCCCACAGAGCCGATCCAGCACTGATAAAACCATGGCGAGCCAATTGATCAATCCGACGATCCTCACCATCCTCAATGGTAGTAGTGTCAGGGGAGTGCAACACAGCCGTGTTAGACAGCCCCAGCACAGGGGCATTGACGTCAGGGGGAACAGACCAAAGCTTCACCAAATCCTCCGGAAAGGGATAACGCTTATCCCAACTAGGAGGAACTCCAACAAGGCTCGTGGGTTGTTCCCATTCCTTAAGGACAACCCCCACAAAGTGTTGTTGCCTGGGAAACACCAAACGCGGCTGGGGCACATCAAACAACTCACCCTTTGGCGGGGGGACCGCCTCGGGCGGATCCAAAGCCAAAATTTCAAACATTTGAGCCAAAATGGAAGGAGTGTCAAGGAACATCCCCGCAGCCTGATCGCCAGCGGTACCAGCCAATTGCTGGTCTGCAGGCTCGTCCGACTCCTCAAGGAGTTCCCCCTCCTCAGCAGGGGGACAATCGGACCAATCCAATACTTCAAACACCTCATCCTCCAGAACAGGCGATGGCGGAGAAAGGTGCTTCTGCTTAGCCGTAGCCTTCTGAGCCACCGCGGCGGAAACTATTTTCTCGAGGTTGGCCAATCGAGCACACACCTCGGATTGCGAATCCCCACCTTTGACAACGTCACACGGGGTCCGGAATAGGTGGGGGGGGGTAGGAGATGACGGACGTTGCGAGGAGCCAGAAGCCGGATTGCCGGACAGGCGCGCAATATTCTGCTGTGCACATGGAATACATATTATGACATCATCGCCTGGGAGCGGAGCCCCACAACCCCCACACAGCCTGGATAGCCCCGAAGAGCCATTTCCGGTAATGTCGGAAGCCTCCATATGGTGAAATTATGGCATTCGCAATAACCCATTGATTTACGCATTAAGCAACCCGGGATGCCCCTTTTATAATTAAAGTCCCGGGAGTGGGAGGAATTTTAAGCCTAGGAGAATCCCAAATTTGGAGAATAAGACTAGCCAGGTATATCAGACCGGGAGACCCACTGCAGTGAGGGGATCCCAGAATCTGTAAGGGAAAAGAGACCACAATCAGTCCCCCAAAGAAAGTTTACCAGCATGCGCCACAAATATACACCAAACAGAATGTAATGGTAAAACATATAAACAATATATCCATACACAAGCAAGAGAATATATACAGCCCATTAAAAAAAAATATACATATATACATATATAATTAACATGTGCCTCCAGGAGGGGGAAGCCATACCAAAGTGACAGACTTCCAGATAGGCCATATCCCCCAAATAAGCCCTTACACTAACCTGTAGCAGAGTGCCTTCTGTGGGCTCCCGCAGACCCTAGTCGCAGACGGCCCAAGCACGCACCTCTTCCAGACACTCCACACCGGAGCGATGAGACGAAGGGAAGGCCAGCAAAGCGCACGAAGCGCTCCGGCCCCGCCCCCCGTTAACGTAAGCACGGCGCGGGCCCCGCCCCCTAGACAACGAGCATTGCGCCCGTACTACGAGCGAGGCGGGTGCCAGACACAGGCACTCCACCCAGCCGCACACCAAACACAACACAGCCCCAGCACAAAAACCGCAGCCTGCCCCTAGACAACGAGCATAGCGGACACATGGCTACTCCATACAAGAGCGTGTCCTCCCCCGCTCAGAGGACTGCCACGCACAGCTACTACAATACTAAGCAGTTTCACAGAAAAACATACCATACATCCTGGCCAGCATAATATTAAAAAATACCCCCAAACGCCAACCCCCCCCCCCACACTAAGGGAGAAGGGACCAGGCGAGGGAAGGCAGGCTAAAAGGGGGAACCGGGACGGGGCATCCCAAATGCCGTCTACCATTGCCCAGCCAGCAGCCTAGGCTGGGAGGCTTCTGTTATCTATCTAGGCATACAAACAATTGACTGGGCAGAAATAGACCAAGAGGGGGGTGCCGGGGTTTGACCCCGGCTACCTGCAAGCAGGAGACTTCTTTCTTCTGTCTTGTCGCATCTTGCAGAGAGAAAACACTGGGTGTTAAGTGGGAGGTCCCAGGTATATGTAGGCCAGGAGGGGCTCGTTTTCAAGACTTCTCTCTGCAACGTCGCCACCTGCCGGTGGAGTAACCCGATCGTAAGAATTAAAGGGGAAGCGGGGTGTGTGACACGCTGAGAATAGGAAGTGCAAACTGAAGTAGCTTAATGAAGCTGATGCTGAACAACGCTTATGTTGTATAACAGATAGGGTGCAAGGTGCAGCTTTGGGGTGCCCTGCGGCCTGGTTTATTGAAAGCAGTCAAAAACAAGTGCAAACTGAAGTAGCTTAATAAAGCTGATGCTGAACAACGCTTATGTTGTATAACAGATAGGGTGCAAGGTGCAGCTTTGGGGTGCCTTGCGACCTAGTTTATTGAAAGCAGTCAAAAACAAGTGCAAACTGAAGTAGCTTAATAAAGCAGCTGATGCTGATCAACGCTTATGTTGTATAACAGATAGGGTTAAAATAGCATGTGCCTTGGGATGCCCTGCGGCCTGGTGTATTTTAAGCTGAACAGAAAATATTAACACTAATCCAATTATGAGAAATGCTTTTGTTTAACAGATAGGGTTAAAATAGCATGTGCCTTGGGATGCCCGTGTGGCCTGGTGTATTTTAAGCTGAACAGAAAATATTAACACTAATCCAATTATGAGAAATGCTTTTGTTTAACAGATAGGGTTAAAATAGCACGTGCCTTGGGATGCCCGTGTGGCCTGGTGTATTTTAAGCTGAACAGAAAATATTAACACTAATCCAATTATGAGAAATGCTTTTGTTTAACAGGGTTAAATAGCATGTGCCTTAGGATGCCCGTGTGGCCTGGTGTATTTTAAGCTGAGCAGAAAATATTAACATTAATCCAATTATGAGAAATGCTTTTGTTTAACAGATAGGGTTAAATAGCATGTGCCTTGGGATGCCCGTGTGGCCTGGTGTATTTTAAGCTGAACAGAAAATATTAACACTAATCCAATTATGAGAAATGCTTTTGTTTAACAGATAGGGTTAAAATAGCATGTGCCTTGGGATGCCCGTGTGGCCTGGTGTATTTTAAGATGAACAGAAAATATTAACACTAATCCAATTATGAGAAATGCTTTTGTTTAACAGATAGGGTTAAAATAGCGTTATGGCTAAATAGCAGAAAGGGTTAAATAGCATGTGCATGGCATGCACAGTGTGCAGCTGTATTTAAACCAAACCAAATATATTAACAGTAACCCAGTAATTATAAAATATGAATCAAGGGCAGCACTAGGCACCCTGTCACTGTGACTTGTATGCTGCTGGATTGTTCCAGTTTTAAATCTATCTTTCCCTAGCTCTGTCTACCACTCTAAATCTCCCTAACTATCTGTCGCTCTCTTTACCTATCTGTAACTGTCTCTATCTATCGCTAACTCTCACCTAACTATGACTGTCTGTCTCTCCCTGCAGCTAGCTCCGTTCTGTCTGCAATGCAAGTCTGAACTGCGCAAAAGGAAAATGGCCGCCGCTTTATATAGGACGGTGACGTCACCGGGCTTCCTGGCTGCTGATAGACTGCATGTGACTGTCCCATCGTCACTTGCCCCTGGGGACATGTCTGAACATGTCCGTCCACCATCCTAGAATGCCTGTCATTGAATTTTAAGGAAAACTTCGATCGATCGAATCGCCGGGAAATTCGGATTCGTTCAGAATCGAATTTTTAGTTTAATCTCTTTTTATTAAGATTTTCAAATATAAAGACAAGAAACAATACATGTACAGAAGAATAAGCAATACAGACATAGAATCAATCCGGGCTCCCTCACCACCCCTGCCTCCAGACGCAGCTGGGGCATCATCAAATCCCCCGCCCCCTCCCGACGCGCCACCCCTATAACACATTTTATAAACTGACGTACATTGTGCTTACATCTCGTACCTCCGATGGTGAGAGTCAGAATTACTGAGTTAATCAGTCAACATTTGTAGTGAGGAAAGTGTCACCCTCAAAAGATGTACCCTACGTCCTAATGGACACGTGGGGGGAGGCTATCTGCGGATCCACCGCGGGGCACATGTATCGATCAGAGAAAGACCTGGGGAGGCGAAATGAGACGAGACAGGGGGAGGGGAAGCAACCCATCATGCAAATAAGGGTTGAATGAGGGAAACCGGAGAGAAGGCAAGACAAGAGGGGAAAAGGAGAAAGAAAAGAAAGAGAGAGGGAAGGGAAGAGGGTGGGGAAGATAATGGGAGGGAGAGGCGGGACGAACGGGGTAGGTGGGAGTAGTGCTGTGAGAGGGACCTCATACCGACAGATCGCCCCAATCCCCCCCGCAAGGCATATCAACTTTGGCCCACGTCAATCGCCATGAAATTCTTCGCTTCGTCAGACTCTCTGAATCTGATCCAATTCATCCAGGTTGTCCAGTGCGCCTCAGTTCCCTCTCCATCGTCTGTCACCAACTCTTCCATCCTCAAGATGTGGTCCATTTCAGCGAACCATTCCGCTAAACTTGGCGGGAGAGGGGACTTCCAATGTCTGGGGATAATTGATCTTACAGCCGTCAGGAAGTACTTAAGAACTAATTTCTTAGCCTTGGCAATGGAGCCAGGAATCAGGGAGAGCAGTGCTACTCTCGGATTGTTCGGCACCACAGATCCCTCCACCTCCGTATGGATCTTGAGAACCGTATCCCAGAGCCTCTTGATCGGGGGGCAATCCCACCAGATGTGCAAGATCCCTCCTCGGGGTGCCCCGCATCCCCAACATGCGTCTGATCCCCCCCGACGAATACAAAGCAATGTCCATTGGGCACCTGTACCATCTTGTGAGTACTTTGTAATTTTTTTCCTGTGCTGAACTGGCCCCCGCAAGCTTATGCGTCAATGTAAATATCTTCAGAGCTTCTTCCCCTGTAATCGGTATCCCCAGGTCCCTCTCCCACTTGGACATGAATTCCAGCTCTGAAGTGTGCCTCACGGCTATCAGTATATTGTAAAAAGCTGATATCACGTGTTCCAGTGGCTGCGACTGTGTAAGGCACTCCTCCAGGGGTGTCAGGGGTAGAGATACCCTGCTGATGCGCCCTCCCGAGGCAAGGAACGCCTCAAGCTGCCAATGATGTAACCAGGACAGATGGCTACCTCCATTCTGTGCCCTAATTTCTGCTAGGGAGGGCAACCTCCCTCCTGACAAGATGTCACGTAGCCTAGTATCGTCCGTCTCTCTCCAGATCAGGCATCGGGAGGTGTTCTGTCCCGGTGCGAACTCCGGGTTGTTAAACAGTGGAGTGAGAGGTCCAGGCCTAGTTACCAATGCCCCCTGCCGTTGCAATCTATCCCAGCTGGAAAGAAAATGCTGGGTCAGGTAAGGGAACCCCTTTCTGCCGGCATCCCCGGCGGTGGAAACCCAAGGGAGGGAGCACGGGTTAAACCCCAAAATATCCCTCTCCAGCTGGACCCAGAGCTTGTCCTCTCTCCTGTACGTCCAGTCCGCCATCCTTGTAATGACAGCCGCAGCATGATAAAGCCTTAGGTCCGGGGCCCCGGTTCCGCCAGCGGCTTCCGCGAGCCCCAAATGAACTTCAGGAATTCCGCCTGTATTCATTTGAAAAAATGTCTGGGAAGCATGATCGGTATTGTCTGAAAGAGATACAGAAACCGGGGGAGTATATCCATTTTCAGAATGTTGATCCTGCCAAACCACGAATATCGACCTCTATCATATTTTGTAAGGTCTAAGTGAACCTTAGCCTTTAGTGCCTTGAAGTTTAGCTCATAAAGGTTGTCCAAATCGGACGGGATGAAAGCACCAAGATATTTTATGGCGGTGGGTTGCCACTTAAAGGGGAAGCTGCTTCGGAGCCTCTCCACCAGGTGGTGCGGCAGAGTAAGGTTCAACGCTTCCGACTTTGCGTAATTAATGCGGAAGTTGGACAACTGGCCAAACCGTTCAAACTCCCTCAGAGCCGCAGGGAAAGATATGGCCGGGGACGTTAAGTGGAGGAGCAGGTCATCCGCAAAAAGCGAGGCCTTGTATTGTCTCCCTCCACACTCAATCCCCTTGATATCTGGATTGTTCCTGATGGCTATCGCTAAGTGCTCCATAGTTAAGATGTACAGCAGGGGTGAAAGAGGGCAGCCCTGACGAGTGCCATTTGTGATTGTGAAGGGGTTTGATAGCACTCCGTTGGCTCCCGGGCTGAGGGTTCCTGGTATAGTGCCAGGATCTTGGAGATGATAATAGGGCCCAAGCCTATCTGGGAGAGGGTTGCCCTGAGGAAGCGCCAACTCACCCTGTCGAATGCCTTCTCTGCTTCGCAGGATAGAACACATGCCGGTATGCCATGTTTGTGAACAAGGGCGATGAGGTCCAAGAGTTTATTGGTGTTGTCCCTGGCTTCGCGGCCAGGGACAAATCCTAATTGGTCCAAATGTATCAGTTGGGGGATCAATGGTTTGATTCTGGTGGCTATTATTTTTGCGTATAGTTTTAAGTCGACGTTGAGCAAGGAAATGGGCCTATAGCTGCCGCACGACGAGAGGTCCTTGCCCGGTTTAGGAATCACTGTAATTGTGGCTTCCAGGGCCTGTTTTGGAAAGGGGCTATCTGCCCCTATGTGATTGTAGGCTCTCACCAACCAAGGAACAAGCTGGGGGGCCAAGGCCTTGAAGAATCTCGGAGTGAAACCATCGGGTCCCGGGCTTTTCCCCGCAGGAGCCTCCTTGATGGCTTTCAGGACCTCCGCCTCTGTGAACGGCACTTCCAAGTCCGTAGAGGAGTCTTCCGAAATAGTTGGAAGTGGAGTCTCTGCTATGTAATTATTTATATTCACCTCCAACGCTGCAGCGAAGCATGGGAAAGGTCTGGTTGAAGGTTTTACAGGTTGCTGTAAAAGCCTCTAAACTCTTCCGGAATCTTAGATGGGTCTGTGACGTTCTCTCCTCTTCCCGTGCTGATGCTCGGGATGAACGTAGTTGCCGATCTGCTGTGGAGCGACCTGGCTAAAAGCTTCCCGCACTTATTTGCGTGTTCATACATTGTAGCACGTCGCCTGTCTCTATACCTGAGATGGGCTTGATCGTAGAGTTTGAGCAATTTATTTCTGTTGAGCGAAAGCTCAGCGAGCAATTCCGGTGTGAGATCTTGCTTATGCCTAGACTCTAGATCGCTGATGGTTTGCAGTGTCATGGTGATCAAGGCTGTTTTCTCGCGTTTCAACCTTGAGCCCTCTTGAATAAAAATACCCCTGAGAACACATTTTAATGCCTCCCACTGGATTGCTGGTGTGCAATCATCCCGTTCGTGATCGGCTGCAAAGTTAGTGATTGTCTCCTTCACTCTGCTCATGCATGCCGTGTCCTTCAGGAGGTTATCATTTAGGTGCCAGTTCCAGCATGTCGGCGCTGCGTTTGGCAGGACAAACGATACGAAGACTGGCGCGTGGTCCGACCACAGAAATGGCCCAATGCGGGACTCGGGGGCATGATGGCTTAGGAGTATATAGTCGATCCGACTATATGATCCGTGCAAGGGTGAGAAGTACGTATAATCTCTAGCCCGTCCATGTTCCAATCTCCATACATCCATCAACTGCATGTCATGCAGCGCCTTCTGCAGAGACTGCAGCTTCCCCAGTGACACTGAAGACTTTCCAAATGAGGAATCGAAGGAGGGATTCAAAGTGAGGTTGAAGTCTCCCCCAAGAATTAAGATTCCGTCAGCGAACTCCTCCAGTCTCCTGAGATACTTCTGGAGTGTCCCAGCCGGGTCGTAATTTGGTAAATACATATTCGCCACTGTGTAAATTTTTTGTTGTATCTGCACCTTGAGAAAGACGAATCTCCCCTCTGGGTCTGTTAAGTGGTCCACCTCCGTAAAGGGCAGGGATTTGTGAATCGCAATAGATGCACCCCGTGACTTGCTTTTTGGGTTGGTACTGTGGTACCAGGATGTAAAGTATCTATGACGCATGTTAGGTACATTACCTTCCTGAAAGTGAGTCTCTTGAAGGAGAAGAATACCCACTCTTGGCTTGTGCAGATCATAAAGGACCTTGGAGCGCTTTTCAGGGATGTTGAATCCTTTATTGTTCAGAGAGCAGACTGTCAGCTTAGCCATCCCAAGCGAGAGGCGCCGGACCAGGGACAAGTGCAGGGTAAAACAGCAACCAAAGATGCCCGGTGCACCACCCGGCAGGGGGCGGGAGGTGAAAGCGGACGACTAGGCGGCGGGAGGGAAAGGCAAGGCCCTAGGAAGGGCTAGAGAGGGAGGGTCAGCAGAAAGGAAGAAAAGGAAAGGAAAAGGAAAAAAAGTAAAAGAGTGGTATGGTTAGGGCTAGGTGGTCAGGGGCAACGCACCAGGAAGAAGTAGGGTTGGGTAGGGGGAAGAAATATATAGGGAGGTTGTGATAGGGGAAGGGGTTAATCAGGGTAGCGGGGCACCGTGGTTAGGTGCGACCGCAGTGAACTCTATTGCGAGGGGCCTCGTGGTGCACAAGAACCACGAGTACCCTCGTTTCCCTGTCTAGGGTAGCGCCAGCAAAAAATGGCGCAAAACCCAAGTAGGGGCTCCTAGTTTTGGGAAGTGTAGGACGAGAACAGCACAGGCGTAGGAGATGCACACACTGAAAAACATTGGCACATCATATACGGACTAAGGAAAGAAAACATTTTTATAGCTTTATAAAAGGCACAAACAGCAATGCAACATTATGGTGTCTTGTGAGCATGAGGTCCAGAGGGGGCATCCGAGGGCGCCACGCATAGGCGCGGGGGAATGTCCCCCACGTCCCACCACACCCCACCACATTGGGCGAGGGGGCAAGGAGTGGCGGTCCCGGTCACCGCCCTCCCCCGGGGTCAAAGGCATCCCTCTCACCAAAGTCCAACCACCGGGCCCCGGGCCCAGAAGACACATACATCTGTCAGTCAATATTAACGTTTTTTTTTTAAATTTTATTAGGCTGAGTAGCAGCCCCGGAACAAGAGCAAACAACATTTCAACTCTTTATACTGTAATATTTTAAACCTGTAGGCGCCGCCCATGCGAGGGAGTACACCCCGAAACGGGTCCGGGTGCGGCGTCCAGCCGAGCGCCACCCCCCACAAAACACCCACAGCCACCCACCAGGCCCGATGTCAAACGAGGAACCAAAACGTTTTAGGCACTTATTAACATTGTGATAACGGGCAGAACCCCTCAAGCCGGACCCCCCCAAGGCAGGCGCCCCCCCACTCCCACCCATCTCAAATTCTCCTCTCTCCACCAACACCCCCTCGAGTCTCTGCAAATCCCCGCCCCCAAACTCTCGGAACCCCGTACCTTCTTGTGATGTAGCCTTCCCTTAAGGGGGAGAGACCCGAAAAACAGCAAGTTCCCACGGGTTCAGCAGAGGGGGACGGACGACGATCGTTCATCTGAGCTGGTGGAGCAGTCCTCCGCTCCATCAGGGGGCCAAGGCGAGGGACACCCCGGGCCCCACGGCAAAGAAGGGTCACGGCCCCGAGGTGATTTCTCTTCTTCTAAGCTCTGTTACCGGGTAGAGGTTCTCGGCGTCTCGGGACCCCCCCCTGCCCCGCCAGGTGGTCCAGGCGGTCCCCTCGCTCTCGGCCCGTCGCGCTGGGGCAAAAAGTTGTTGAAGTTGTTCGGCTGTTTTCAAGGCAAAGGATCTTCCATTCCGGCGGACAATAAGGTGAAATGGGAACCCCCACCGATAGGAGGCTCCCTGGCGCTGGATCACCTCCAGCAAGGGTCTCATTACTCGCCTCATTTGAAGTGTCCTGGAGGAGAGGTCTGGGAGAACCGCCACGGATGAGCTTTCAAATCTGATTGGTCCTTTCTCCCACGCCTTTCTCAGAATGTCCTCTCTAGATTTGTAATAGTGAATCCTGCAGATCACGTCCCTGGGCCGCTGCGGATCCGCTGGTCTGGGGTCAAGGGCACGGTGAATTCTGTCGATGACAATGTCGCTTGAGGGGGGGGGGGAGCCCAGGATCATGCCGAAGATGGCTTTAGCTGCGTTTTCCAGGTCCGGCTGAGCGACCGACTCCGAGAGCCCGCGCAGCCTCACATTGTTGCGTCTTCCTCGGTTCTCGAGGTCGTCCAGGCTGAGATACAGGGCGGAGGTGTGTCTTCTCTCTTCCCGCTGCAGCTGCTCCAGGGCCGCCACTCTCTGGGTTAGCGCGGACTGATCTTGCTCAATTGAGTCCACCCTATGTGAGACTTCAGAGATAGAGTTCTGCAGCGTGCTGAGCTCTCTCCGGAGGGTGTTCTCCATTTGTGAAATATATCCATCAAAATCTGATCGGGAAGGAAGCTCCCACAGGGCGTCCGAAACGTTGGAGCGAACTACTTCAGCTAATGCCGCGGGGCACATGTTGCAGCGCCGAGGGCATCCCGTAAGGGAGGACCGCAGGTGCCTCTAACGGTATTCTGCTGCCATTTCGGGGGGGAAGGGCTTCGGGGGACCAACCACCATCCCATCCCGAGGGCCCCTCACTCCAAGCCCGCTCAGGAGACAGGTGGTTCAACTGTGCTGCATTTCCTCCCATCATCTCAGGGGCATCCCAAACTCGTTCCGCGTGGGTGATCGGTGACGCGACATATGGCCGCTGGATGCGGGGGGCGTCCCGTCTCTGGGCCCCTCCCAAGTGGCCAGTTGGGTCATGTTGGGGAGTGGGGCATCCCCTCTCAGTTCCGTCCTGTATCTGTACTGGAGCCCATGGGTTAGCGAGGGGGCTCAGTTTGCATACTGCAAATGAATTTTGGTCAGGGGGAGAACTTAATCCCTCTCCCCCTGCCTGACAGGGCTCTGTTCTCTGCCCTGGGAGACAGCTGCTCTGTGACTCATTATATGTCACATTATGAGTCAGGGCCGCATCTGCGCACGGCCCCTGCTCTTCCCCGGCCACCTCCTCCGTCTCCTCTGGGGCCCCTGACAGCTGGGGTGCAGGCGAGAGAGCACTCCCCCCCTCCTCACGGGCAGGAGAGGCCCCGCCACCACTCCCCGCCGCCTCCCTCACCTTCAGTGTCGGCACCGCTTCAGTGCTCCCCGTGGCCGCCGCCGCCTCCTTCGCCTCCCGCAGTCTGCCCTGCGTGCAGGTAGAGGCAGACGCTCCTCGAGGCTCCTGTACGGGTTCCCTGGCGTCCGCCCGCTTCAAGGTAGGAGACCTCGGTTCAGCCCCAGCCCCCTCCAGTGTCACATGCGCGTTCCTCCGGTGAATTGCCGCCATCTTGCTGGCGCCTCCTTCTTCTTCCTCCCGGCCCGCTGCTCCAAAATACGAGCGATGGAGGCCGGCTTCTGTCTCCTGGCTGTGCCCGAGGGCTTCCTGCACCTGGGCATCTAGGGATGCGGATCGCTGAGTGCCTCAAAATGCTGTCCGGGATGTCCCTGTGCAGAGCTCCAACTATTTGCTGCCTATTCTGCCATCGGCCAGCCACGCCCCCCCCAGAATCGAATTTTTCCTGAAATTCGGAACGAATCCGGGTTCGTCCGGATCGATTCGCTCATCTCTATACATCACTACAGAAGATGTCGCTATATAAATAAATAATAATAAATGAATAGATTACTCAGTGGTTGCTCAGAAAATTTGCCCAGTGTATGACCAGCATAATAGCAATTTGCTGGCACCTCAGTCCTGCACATGCCTGCTCATAAGATGGATGATGATGATGCACACAAACCAGCCCCTGATACCTAGAAAGCCCCATCTACTAGATGAGAAGCCAAAAACATGACCGGCATGGCAGTAAATGACTTGTGGGGAAACACTGTAACAGTCTGAACAAGTAGCTTGTCATGCCAGGAATCACCACACACGTGCCACTTCTCCCAGGGCCAGCGTGTGGCTGCGACTTTCCTATTTTAGACTGCTCTTGCTGTAAAAGATAGGCTTATCCAGAAGTCATGCAGGGAGAGGGAGGAGCCAGTTTATCTAAACCGAGCTATAGATTAGACTCGCTCTGTGGCGATAAAGAAGGAACACAGGAGGCAACAGGGGTGTGTTGCATTCTGGGCAAAGCTGGTTTACCTGGTTTCCAGGAACAAGTATTTTCCATTTACGGAAATAAGGCTAAAGGGAGTTATAGTATGTAACCCACTGATCTTTGCAACCACCCTAAACCCTTATTCACCTGGCAGTGTTTTACGATTTCCTGTGAACTATTGATCTCTATCCTATGACTCCTCCTAATTATTTGATAGATTAGTCTGCCACCAGCATGCACCTTGATGATTTGGTGCCCTTGTAAAGATGGGAAGAGATAAGAAAATCAGCACCTAGCTGGTGGTAGAAAAGACTTGCATGGAGCAGAAGATTGACCTCTATTTATGAAGTCTTGAAGTCTGTTGAGTCCGTCAGGTCTTTTGCTGTCTATAGGCAGTTGAAATATTTATAAAAAGGGTTGGACAGGGAGACCCCAGAGAAAGTAATTTAAGTCTGCTCGGAATGCTGCTAGTAACACCCTTATCCAATCCCTGCCACCCTAGCACCCCCTAGCCAAGAAACCCTAAACTCATGCTTTGCATCTCAAGCTCAGCGAGTGAAGGGATTCTCCCATTATAATGACATTGCGTAGTCTGATGTCGTCTGACAAATACCATATCAGGAACTGCATGGAATCCATTTCAGGAGCAAAGTTTAGGTTACCTAGTAGAGGTGATAGCAGTCCTGGAACATGAGCAATCTTATAGTTTTGTAGAAGCCTAATCCAAAGTGTAGGGAGCTGTTGAGTTAGGAATGGCAGATGTGTCTTTATGGCCAAGTCCAGATGGGGTGTCCAAGAAATCGCCCCCAAATTAAGAGGCGAGATATCCTGCTCTAATCTCACCCATTGTTTGTCTTTGTCTCTGTGCACAAAGTCAGAGATTCTCGTAAGGATGGCGGGTGGCCATGTGGTAACCTTTTAGGTCAGGGGCAGCCGCCCCCCTACATTCTTTGGTCTGGCCAGGACATTGAATCTAAGGCAAGGTTTCCTGGAGCCCCAAATGAACTTGGTGAAGAACGTATGGAGTGACTTAAAGAAGTGCCTTGGCAGGATTATGGGAATGGTCTGAAATAGGTAAAGAAACCATTGTAGAAAATCCATCTGCAAGATATTTATTCTCTAAAACCAGGAGAATGTTCTCCTGTCATGAGTAAGGAGATCTCGCAGTGTTTTTAATTTGAAGTCTTGGAAGTTTAGGGCAGTTGTGAAATTTGATGGCACCTGTACTCCCAGGTAATTAATGGACGAATGTTGCCATTTAAATGGAAAGTTTCCTTGAAGTCTACCTATCACGGTTTGAGGTAGGTTGGTGCTCATCACCTCTGATTTAGACTAGTTAATCTTGTAGTTGCTAAGACGGGCAAAGCATTCAAAGTGCAGCTGGAAATTAAATTTCAGGGGACGTTAGATTTAGTAAAAGGTCATCAGCAAATATGGCCATTTTGTATTGATGTCCCTTTACTGTGATGCCTTGGATTGAAGAATAGTTACAGATCGCGACTGCTAAATGCTCCATGTACAAGAGTGGGGACAGGGGGAAGCCCTGCTGAGTGACATTACTTATGTGAAAGGGTCCGATAGAACCCCATTGGCTCTCACCCTAGCAGAGGGCTCTTGGCACAGGGTCATGATTTTGGAGATTATAACTGGGCCCAGGCCAATCTGCTCGAGAGTTGCCCATAGAAAGCGCCAGTTAACCCTGTCGAACAACTTCTCAGCATCGCATGAAAGGAGACAGGTTGGGACATCCCTCGCTTGTGCGAAGGCAATAAGACTGATTAGTTTATTAGTGCTGTCCTGGGCTTCGCATCCAGGAACGAAGCCTACTTGGTCTAGGTATCAGGGTCTGTAAATCAATGTTGAGAGGGGAAATTGGGCAGTAATTGTCACATAACGAGGGGTCTTTACCTGTTTTAGGTATTACCACAACGGTGGCTTCAAAGGTCTGAGGTGAGAAAGGGTGCTCCTTGTCAACACAGGTAAACACTCATGTAAGGAAGGGGGAGAGTTCATTTGTAAAAGACTTATAGATGCTGGGAGTAAACCCATCTGGGCCTGGGCTCTTACCAGACGGAGAGCTCTTGATGGCAGCGAATACTTGTACTGTAGGGAGGGGCATCTCTGCTTTATTATCCAAGATGTCATCTTCCAGCAGCTCTGTGGCCACCGGGCTGAAAGTTGTAAAGTTTGCTGTAGAAGATCTTGAAGACTTCAGGAATTTCAGCTAGATTAAAAATCATTTCTCCGGGCGTGTCCTGGACATGGTGCTGTGAGGCTGCTTTTCACAGAGCTCCGGCACATGGGCCTAAATTTGATAGAAATAAGCAGCATTCCCTTACTATTTGCCCACCCAGACATCATGGGCAGAAGAAAAGCCACCCTGAAGAGGGGTAAAGGGGGCAGGCCAGGCTCCCGCAGCCGCTGGATCCGGGACTTCACTGACTCACCACAGGCGGCTGGCGGCGGCAAGATGGCGGCGCGTGGCGGGTCGTCCTCAAAAGAGAAGGAGACAGACCTGGGGGTGTCGGCCCCCGTGCGACTGGCGGAGAGGAGCTGCGAGGCTGGAGGGGCTGCCGCGGATGCCAGAGGAACAGAGAAGGTGAGCGGCGGAGTACCGCGTGACACAGGCGGGGAGACACGCTCGGCTTGTCAGGAGCGTGGAGAGGAGAGGCGGCGCGCTGCCCGCCCGTCACAGGCTGGCGCCCCAGAGGAAAGCAATCGGCTGCGGAACCTGTCGAGCGGCGCCCTGACACCTGGGCTGTCGGAGCGGGGCTATACATCGTGGCCTGCTGGTCCGGAGGCTGTGGAGACAGACTGCCCGGGAGGACACAAAATGGCGGCCAGAGGTGAGCGCGGGATGGGACCAGGGGGAGGCGATGTGGGGACAGAGCTGCCCTCCCCAGAAATGCCCAGAGGGACGGGAGATGCCTGGGCTAGACGCCAGCTGACTACGGGGTCTCAATCAGGGGAGATCATAATGGCCACACCAGATTCCCCAGCCGGGCCCCAGAATGAAGCCCCCTTACGGAGGAGACAGGCCGCTTCCCCCCTCGCCCGGGATGCCCACATGGCCGGGCCACAGATGAGCCCCCAGCCCGGTGCCTCCAGATCCCTACCAGCAAGTGAAGTGACTGTCAGGAACTCCCATAGCAGATCCCCGGCGGATGAGAGGCCCAGAACGGGGCTAGAACGTTTTGCCTACCTGCCCAGACAAGAGGGGGGGCAAAGCAGTGCACATCATCCTGGTATCCCAAGCGAGGAGAAGTCATCCCCCCTGGAGGGCCTGCCGCAGCGACAACCAAGACCCCGCCGACCAGTCCCCCTGGAACCGAGGGTGATCATTGGCTCCCTGGGGGCTGGCCCACCCAGCCCGCCGACGTCCCCGTTGCTACCATCGCCGACGATCCCGTGGTCGGGGAATGGCCCAAGCCCGACTGTGATGTCGCCGCCGCAACCATGTTTTTCGCCAGAGCCAGAAGTGGTCCCGCTGATCCCCTGGGTACCACTCTCAGAGACGAGAACACTGAGATCGCCACCGGAGACGCTGGGCTCGCTGGGTGCTGTTGACCCTGCGCCCTCCTGCCAGACCAACATCCACATGGAAACAATCTCGTTACTGCGGGGCCTCCCATCCAAAGCGGACATCGAGGCCCTAATAGCGAAATACGAAGAGGCCCACAGACGGGAGTTAGGCGAGGTCAAGAACCACATGCGGGCAGTTGAAGAAAGAGTGGCTGGTCTTGAGGCGGAGGCGCCCTCTGTGTCGAATCGTCTGCAAATGTTGGAAGCGAGATGCGACATGCAGGAGTCACTGTTGCAATCTCAGATGCTACATATTGACGACATAGAAAATAGAAGTCGCAGAAATAACCTGCGCCTGAGGGGCATCCCGGAGGCATCCACGGGAGAAGATCTCGCCCGTATCACGACGATCATCCTAAACACTGTGCTGGAAAGAGACTTGACCACCCTGATAGAATTGGACAGGGTGCACAGAGCCTTAGGGCCGCCTAGCACAGACCCCTCGAGACCTCGGGACGTGGTTTGCAGAATCCATAGATACACCTTGAAGGAAGAGATCACTCGTAAGGCCTGGAGAAAAGGCAATGTGGACTTTGATGGCGCAAATGTTCAGATACTTCAAGACCTCTCTAAACGCACTCTCCTGATGAGAAGAGCCCTGAGACCGCTTTTAGAAGTCATCACGCACAAAGGGGGGACTTATAGATGGGGATACCCCTTTCACCTAATTGTTCGCAAAGACGGAGGCACCTTCCTGCTTAAAACGCCAAGGGATCTCCCTGACGTGTTCTCTTTTCTTGGCTGCGAACCAATTGACGTGCCGGACTGGTTGGCAGTGAGGTTGCCGCCCTCTTCGATACCCCGGACTGGCGCTCGAGGGGGCCCTGTCGGCTCGAGAGGCCGCGGAAGACCGCGACGTGGCCGGCGGCAAACCAGACCGTACGACGTAGAAACATGATCTGGTGAACCCCACTCTGTTTCCCCCCCTGACGGGTTGCTGGTCTGTCGCCCCCCCGCCCGGGAGGGCATCCTCAGAACTCTCGGGATTGCCCTCTGACGGGCCCTGTAAGATGCTTGGCGAACAATGTGTTGCCTACGCCTCGCCCCCTGTCCACTGGGGGTGCTCTCCGTGGGCTGGGGGGTCCTACTTAAGAGGGGTGGCTGACTACCTGTTGTAAGTAAATGCCATTTTGTTTTTGTTTACGATGTTTCAGGCTGCATTGCTCTCACAAGCTGGATTTGCTGCTTTTCAACGGCAAGGCTGGTTGTCTCGGCAATCCAGCCTATCTATATAAGGCCTAGTGCGGGAGGGAGAGACTCTGGTTGCATCTCCGTGCCGACAGACACTCTTCCCCCCGATAGGGCCAGCTCGAGGTTCCTTAGGAACCGCCGAGCTTTGTTTTCACTCCGTGTAGGATTGTTAGGAATTCTCTAATTTGGTTGCATTCTTGTTTCCCCCCCCCCCTTTCTTGTTTTTTGTTTTCTTGATTTTAGTGGTGGACATTTTCTGTGTGTTCCCTCCCCACTGTCCCTTTTTCCTCTCCCCTCTCCCAATCCCCAAGGGCAGGGCAAGACTTTTGAGGGTTGTAGGGCTCTATAATCTCCGAAGTGGCCGCTGCCGGGTTTTCTGGAGGGCGCTCTGACATGGCGGGAACTACAATTGTCTCCCTTAATACCAAACGTATGAACACTCCTGAAAAACGGTCACTTGTTCTAAGAAACCTGAAAGGCCTTAAAGCCCAGATAGGCTTCCTGCAGGAGACACATTTTAAAGCATCCAACCCACCCTCCTTAGGGGACAAATACTTCCCTAGGGCTTATCATAGTTATTCACCTGACTCTAGATCCCGTGGGGTCAGCATAGTAATCTCAAGGTCCTTGGCCTGGGAATTGGTGGATTGCAAAGCAGATGGGGAGGGCAGATGGCTGTTGGTGAAGGGGAAAATCGGGTCTGAAGTCTACACTTTGGCCAATATATACGCACCGAACACGGGACAAATTCCCTTTATAACTGGTGTCCTAGAGACTCTTGCAGACTTTCGGGCTGGGGAATTGATACTGGGCGGGGACTTTAATCTGGCCTTAGATCCATTGCTGGACACATCTAAGGGGGGACCCCACTTTGCTTATGCCAAACTAAAACACCTTAGGAAGACCCTGACTCTATTTCAGCTGGTAGACCCCTGGAGGATTCAGCATCCGAACACAAGGGACTACACCTTTTTTTCCCACCCGCACACCTCTTACTCAAGGATAGACTTGTTCCTGGTGCCTCATACCCAACTAGCCAGAGTCATTGACACCACGATAGGAAACATCACACTATCCGACCATGCTCCTATCTCTATCACGGTGGCGGATCCCACCCCTGTCCCTAGGTCCTGGTCTTGGAAACTGAATGGGTCACTGCTGGAGGACCAAAGTGTCTTGGAGGTGATTCAAAGAGATCTTAAGCACTACTTTGAAACAAACTCTGGTCCAGAGGTTTCTCCAGGTACGCTTTGGGAGGCCCACAAATGCGTCATTAGGGGGTCGTTCATCAGTCAGGGGGCCCGGATCAAAAAAGAAAAAATGGAAGGCATGTTGAAACTTCTTGCAGAAATAGGGAGGCTCGAAGGGGCACATAAAAAGTCCCTGTCGGCCGCGCTCCTACCGACACTTACTGCCCTGCGGGAAAAGCTGAAGACGGTATGCTGTGACAAGCTGAAGGCTCAGGCGGTTAGATGCCGGCAGGCCTTTTTTGAATCTGGGGACAAATGCAGCAAAATGTTGGCGAGGGCCCTGAGAACGGAAAGGGCGAAAACCTATGTTTCCAGGGTGGTGGATTCTGGAGGGAGAGTGGTGCAGAGAATAGAAGAGATTGCGGAGGCTTTCCGCAAGTTCTATGGAGATCTATACAACCTGCCGACCTCTCGGGATGGGGCCCTAGGCCAAAAATGCGCTCAGTATATTGCAAATTCAGGCATGCCCAGGCTCCCCGAGGAGGCTGTTCTGGAAATGGAAAACCCAATATCAGTGTTGGAGCTGCAGACCGCTGTGTCCGAGGCGACTCCGGGAAAGGCGCCCGGTCCTGACGGGCTGCACATCCAATACTACAAAAAACTATTTCCCCTCCTGGGCCCCCAGGCTCCTCTCCATGATGAACTCTATCTTGGAGGGGTCCCACCTCCCGGGTGATACATTGCGGGCCCATTTAGCGGTGATCCCCAAGGAAGGAAAGGATCCCACCCTGTGCGCAAACTACAGGCCGATCTCTTTACTCAATACGGATATTAAATTATTCGCTAAAATTCACGGATTGCTCCGCATCTGCACACGGTGGTCTCCCCGGACCAGGTGGGTTTCATGCCTCTTAGAGAGGCTAGAGACAATACCACTAAAGTCTTGAACCTGATCCATTTAGCGCAGAGCTGGGGGACTCCCGCCCTGTTGCTCTCTACCGACGCCGAGAAAGCCTTTGACAGGGTCAATTGGCAGTTTATGAGGACGGTGCTTAGACATATAGGTCTGGGCCCAAACATGCGGCAGTGGATTGAGAGTCTGTATGGCTCTCCCTCGGCGTCGGTGAGAGTTAACGGCTGCTCGTCGGGTTCCTTTGGGATCTCGAATGGGACAAGACAGGGCTGCCCCCTGTCACCGTTGATATTCATATTGGTGCTGGAGCCCTTTTTGTGTGCGGTGCGCAGCAACCCGGATATTAAGGGACTAGGCGACACCTTGGGTCAGTATAAGGTGGCGGCGTATGCCGATGATTTGATTTTCTTTCTTACCGGTCCGGAGGTCTCGGTGCCCAACCTAATGAAGGAACTCCGGGAATATGGGATTCTCTCCGGCTACAAAATTAACCTTCAAAAATCTGAGGCTCTCAATGTAAATATCCCTGAGCACAGATTTAGGACGATTAAAAATGCCTTTCCACTCCGCTGGGCCAAAGAGAGTATTAAATACTTGGGAACACAGATTAGCGGGGATCTCTCTAAGATATATTCCCTCAACTTCCCCCCGTTATTGAGAGACTTTGCGACAGAGACAGCCAGGTGGAATAAGGGGAAGCTTTCCTGGTTTGGGCGATGTAATGCAGTCAAAATGACCCTGCTTCCCCGGCTGCTCTATTTACTACAAGCCCTCCCGGTGGCTATCCCGCGCTCCTATTTTCAGAGGATCCGTGCGATCTTCACTGACTTCATCTGGGCGGGAAAGAAACCGAGACTTAGAAGAGAGATCTTAACTAGGCCGAAGGAGCGGGGAGGGATGGGCCTGCCGGACCCCTTGCTCTACCAGTCTGCAGTACACCTCTGCAGGGTGGTGGACTGGTGTATCCACGGGCATCACAAGCAATGGGTAGGCCTTGAGCAGGGTTTCCTGGAAGTCCCAATCCAGGGGGCTCCGTGGTTGGCGGGTGGGAGTACCAGTTTGGGAAGACAACATCCCACCATTGGTCCTACGCTTGGGATGTGCAGGTCCATGTTTCAACGACAGGAGATATCTCCATCTCCCTCCCCAATGTATCCGGTCCTGGGCAACCCGCTTTTTGCCCCGGGTTGCGGAGGACACAAGGTGAAGACCTGGATTAGCGCTAAAATGTATAGGGTTGGTCATTTTCTTGTGGAGGGGAATTGGGTGAATCCAAATGAAGTGGCGCAAAGGTTGGGAATCCCTAGCTGGTCGGCCTGGCAGTGTATGCAACTCAGACATTTCTTGGCCTCGCTACAGGAGCACAGAGGGAGCAGGCCGGGGTTTACTATTTTTGAAGAGCTATGCCAGAGTACTGTGACAGAAAGACATACGCTCTCAAGGATCTATAAACTGTTGATTGCCCCCCCAGATGTGGAGCATCCAAAGTTCCTTGAAAAGTGGGAAAGGGACTTAGGTACATCATGGTCCCCCAAGCAGCGCCTGGCAGCTTTGATGCTCCCGCACAAGACCTCGATTTGTACGCGGTATCAAGAGTGCGGGTACAAAATACTTACAAGATGGTATAGGGTCCCTACAGAACTCCATAAATGGTTCCCGGCTGTCTCGCCTAACTGCTGGAGGTGTGGTGAGGAAAGGGGAGACCTGCTGCACGTCTTTTGGTCCTGCAGCAAACTAAAACACTATTGGAGTTTGGTGAGACAGATCACGGAAAAGGTGTCTGGCATTCCAATCCCGGACGACCCGGCCCTCTGCCTTCTCCACGTGTCGGCAATGCCTGTGAAACGGTACCGCAAATCCGTGATCCGTCATCTGCTCAATGCAGCCAAAGCCGGCATTCCCCAGATGTGGAAAAAGGAGGAGCCCCCATCGATTGCAGGTTGGTGTCAGAGGGTAAATTACATTATGCGATTTGAGAACGTAGTGTCCTCAAGAGATGGTACATACGAGAAATTTATGACTACTTGGTATGGCTGGATGGCCTTCACTGAGTCCCCGGAGGGCAGGGATGTGCTGATGATGCTGTGAGCCCATTCCCCCCCCCTGCTTGCCCTTGCCCACTCCCCCTCCTGCCCCCCCCCCCCCCTCTTTTCCTTTCCCTAGTCTTTCCATCCCCCCCTCCTTCCCGTTCTTGTTCTGGTTTTAATGGTTCGTGCCCTCTGTTAGAGCTGTCAGTATCTGTTATCTTTTGTCGTGCTTTAGCATAAGAAGGAATTGGAGAGTTTATGCCTCTACTAATTTAACCGCTCAAGAGACAAGAAACAACAACGAGTAGTATTCCAAATTCTTCACTTTATTGTAACATTCTCGCTGAGAGGACTGACAAGTATTTTATCATACCAGTTGATGACTAGATATGTGTTAAAATTCATGCTCTTTTGTCTATTGAAAACTTGAATAAATAAAGAGTTTATAAAAAAAAAATCATTTCTCCATATGTTTTGAAGTTCGGTACAAAAGTTGTTAGGGACCTCGGATGGAAAGCTCTGGCTAGGAGCTTCCTACTCCTAATTCATATGTGGAGGCCCGTTGTCTTTCATGAAATCTGAGGTATGTCTGGTCATAAAGTCTCAGGATGCATTTTAAGGCTGCACTTTAAAAAAATGGTGAGGAGGGGGTCTCCTCTTCCGCATGGTCGGCCTTAACTTTCTCCTGCCATACTGTGTCCATTAATAAAATATCATTTAAGCTCCGTGACCAGCTTTTGGGAACAGCAGCTAGGAGGTCAAAAGATAAGAAAAACGGGGCTTGATCAGACCAAAGGAATGGCCCATTGAAGAGCATGGTGACTTAGAAGTATATAGTTCTTCCCTCTGTCTTGCTCTAGCCTCCATACATCTACCAGCTGCATGTCATGTAATGACTTCTTAAGAGATTGGACTTGGCATGCTGAAATTGATGACCTGCCTGCTGAGGTGTCAAGAAGTGGATTGAAGGGAAAGTTAAAGTCACCACCCAAGAGTATATGTCCTTCAGCAAAGTTATTCAGTTCCTTAAGAGCACATCACTTTTAAACAGGGACCCCATCATTGCTTATCGAGTAACCTTTTCCTGTCACTTTCATCTAGCCCTAGCTTTTGTGTGGACTTTTCCAAAGACTCCAGGGCCAGGCAAAGTAAGTAGATTGTCTAGTTCCTTCTGGCACTGCCTGGCTCTGGAGTCTTTGGAAAAGTCCACAACAGTGGTTTTCTTTAACTAAATAACATTCAATTGCAAAATACAATTGCAGTAAACCTGCTACCGGGCTAGGTGTGAGCTTAGCCTAAGATCCCCTCGTTACCGATATGTGCATAAATGTTGCCTAAAACATGTTACATTATTAGTTTGACCCTAAAATAAAATACAATCTGTCCTCTTACAGTTCATAATTGTATTTATTTTATGTACAATAAATGTTGTAAAATCATTTAAAAACAATAAAAATGAAAAAAGCATATTTTTAGGTACCCAGTTTCTTTTTACAATCATATAAAATGCATAAGGCCGAAGCTGTTAAAATGGATCGTAGTATCCCTCTTCCTGCTGCGCGCATTTGATTGGTTGGTGTAGGTAAGCACAGCTGGAGGGAAGCAGCCAGCCACTAGCCTGTAATTCACGTTTCCTAACCTGATTAGAGGAGAGCGTATGCAGCAAGATCGTCTGTGAGGTAAGAATACTGGCGATCAGAGAGGCTCCAGGGGCACAAACCCAAACCTGGTGTAGGCAAGTTTTGGTCTAATTAAAAAAAACTCTTAATAGATAAGTTACAGGGGATATTTCTTAACTTATGCAATATTCCTTTACAATCTAATTGTGAAAATTTCTATCAAAATTAAAGTCCACTGAATAACACAGTTAAGTTATAGGTTGTATCGTGCCATAAAAGGTTTAGTTACCAATGAAGATTGCACAGTGTATGGTCAGCATAAGAAGAAATCTCATGAGAATTATCAAAAGCTCCAAGCTTGAATGCCAATAACTGGGCAGATATTAATGATTTCCTCATTAATTGCCCCGTAGCCAGCATGGTGCAGAAATCCACCTTAGACTTGATCCGAGTCCTCTGTCCCTCTCTCAGCCTGTATGGATTCTTCAGATTTCAGCATTGTTTCAGATCTGTGCAACATCTTGGGTCCTGTTAGACCTATTACTAGAGCTCCAATGGGTGCAGTTATTATAATAGCCAAAAATGCAATAGTAAGAATATCCATGCCATAGTCTTCTAGTTGCTTGATCCCAGCTCCTCTTGCCGTATCCAAAGCAACAGAGCCAATAGCAGCCTGCATAGACAAATTAAAAATAATATAATTGTTATGACAGCCACATTGTAAGTAAAAGTGCTCCATTCTCCTATAATGTGCAACTATCCCTTTTTTTCTAAGGGAAACAGACGTACAGGGTCACGACATGTTGACTGGATATAAACAAACCACCGAATGATTTAGTACGTTTAGTCCATGGTTCCCCAATCTATACTCTAGCTCAGGAGTCACATGCCAGTTGTCTGATAAATCAGAACACTGTCGGAGGTCTAGGGAGCTGGAGTGTTGACTTACCTGTATCATCAGCTTTCTATCCTGCACACGGTTTACTATCCTCCCAGCTCAGCTATGGTTTTTAATTCTGCCATTCCCCTCTTTGTGGCAGGGGGATCCACTGATATAAGGCAAATATTTTATGGGGCAGAGGGAATAATATGCACTAATGTGTCAGGTTTGATGCTTATTAGTATGTTACTGTGTTTGCTGATGTATGGCTTCTATTGTCTATTTATGTTGAAGGTCTATCAATGTGGCTCTCATGGTTAGGTTGGGACCGAAGACTTGGTCATAAATCTGTCCTCTTGCAGTTCATTATTTTATTTATTTTTGTACAATAAATGTTGTAAAATCATTTAAAAACATTAAATATGAGTGCGCATGCGCGCGTGATGAGGTCGGACGCTTGCTGAGCTTGTCCCGCGTCCGCCCTGCGGAGTTAGAGGCAAACGGAAGATTTCGGGGGCAGTGTACCTACCTGTGAGCTGGGCTGACGGAGCGCTCGGGCTACTGAGTCTGGAGGTGGTTCGTTGGCGGCGCCCGGTTGTTGATTCCTGCGACAGCGCGGAGGTGGAGGAGAGGCCTGAGGCCGCAAGATGGCGGCGGCTCTGGCTGCGTCCGTGATGGAAGAGGGAGCGGAACTACAGTCTGCTGTAACCGTGAGTCCTGTTACATTGGGGGCAGAATGCCCTATTACTGCTTTCACCCCAGGGATGATGGAACAACTTGAATCCATGTTTCTTAAAGCGCTGGACTTAAACACTAAGAGGATCAATGAGCACTTTACTAAAGAGCTGCATAAAATCTCACACTGTCTTTCTACACTGGATGAGAGGCTGGGCGATGTGTCTACTGTTATAGAGGCCCATGAGGATGACCTTGCGAAGCTAAAAGCTGATAACATTATGTTGATGACCAAGTTAGAGGATGCTGAGAACAGGGATCGTCGCCAAAATCTGCGTTTTCGGGGCATCCCAGAGCATTTTGAAGATGCGCAGTCTACAATATTATCTATTTGCCAGGAGCTTCTGCCCGGGGAACCAGGTGAAAGATTGGAGATGGATAGGGCTCATAGAGCCTTGACGCGCAGGAGAAGGCCGGAGGATCCCCCGAGGGACATTGTTGTGCGTTTTCATTATTTTAAAACCAAGGAGAGACTTCTACAGGCGGCACGTGCTGCTGCACAGTTATCATTCCAAGGAAATAGCTTCCAGATTTTTTCTGATTTGTCTCCCACTACTATTCTTAAAAGGAAGGAAATGAAACCCTATCTTAGAGGTCTCCAAGACCATGGTGTGAAATATAAATGGGGTTTCCCCTTTAGAGTGCAATTTTCCTTTAATAATAAGGACTGGTCTGCGACGACACCTGAGGATCTCCATAACATTTGTTCTGATTTGGGACTATTATCTGGTCAACTGGCGAATGTATCGGCTAGAAGGGCCCTCTCCTTGGATGACTCGCCCAAGGTGCAGAGGGCAGGAAAGCGGCAAAGAAGACAGGCGGTGTCTGAAATCCCCTCTCTCATATTGGAATCTGTTAATGATTAACATGCTCTGATGCTCTTTAATTTTACACCTGAGCTATATAGTTATTCTTATAGTATAAGATAGAATTATTGGTTGTCATAACCGAGAAAAGTACCTGCTTGATTTTTATTCAGCAATAAGGGATATAGTTTTATCTCATGGTTTCTCAAGTCTTGTTAGAGATGGTGTATAGTACGGGTTGTGTATTTACTATTTAGCTTGTTGTCCTATCCTATGGGTAGAGTTTATCTCTGCTGGTAGGATCTTTCAATAATTATGTTAGTATCTCTATTTCTATTTTTAGCTGCTAAGGCATAGGCAAGAGGTCTAACTCAATGTGTATAGAATATATTGTTCTGATATTAGTGTTATGCTTTTGGTGCTCCTTGGTTGTGGCACCTAAGTTGTTTGGTTAAATAACTATTTTATAACACAGGCTATATTTCTTGGCTGCCACAACTAAGGATATTAGTCGTGCTCAACCCCTGTATGAAACTAAGGGATGTAGCTATACCCGGTGGTTTTTCAAATATTATTAGGATGAGTATGCAAAATTATGCTGTCTCCTTGCACTGGGTCTCTTATTTTATCCTGGTGGTGGAGTATAGCTTTGACCAACAGGATACTAAGACTGCCTGTATTATTGCTTATACTTGTATTTTTAGCTGTTAAAATTTTGGTACGAGATCTTACTGAATGAGGTTTGGAATATGATGTCTTGATATCACTGTATCATGCTTTAGGTACTTTATGACTATTACTTCCTGTTCCGTTTGGTTAAATGGCTATCCTAATAGCGCATGATACATTTTTTGGTTGCTATAACCGGGAAAGATTTCTGTGGTTAACTTTTGTGCATAAAGTAATGAGGAATATAGCTACATTCTGTGATTTTGCAGGGGTTGACGGGCTGGTGCATAAAATTATGATTTTTCATCCACTATTGGGTTGGGTGCCTTACCCTGTGGCGGAATAGTCTCCGTCAATAGGTTCTTTAAAAAACATGTTATGGCCACTATTTTAACTCTGAGCCGCTTAGGTATAGATAAGAGGTTTAACTAATTGAAACTTTGAAGATAATGTTCTGATATTAATAGGCTCACCTCCATTATATCTTGATTTCTTTAAGTCCTGATTGCACATGTGAAACATCATTGGTTTCGGTGTTAACTGGGATATAAGTTGATCTGAGACTCTAAGAAATCTGGTTAGGTAAAATGTTGTAATACATACTACTAACTCTGCAGTGTTTTGAATGTCTAGAGTATTACCTAGTTTGAAGGGCTTGTCGGCTCAAAGATTTCATAAGGTCTGTTATAAATACGGATGTTGCCTCCTTATCCGTGGGGCGGCTTTGTCTTGTTGCACTCCATATCTGCATCTACTGGGGATTGTTTTCTCGGTGAGGTGGTAGATTTGTACATTTTTTTGTCTGACCCTCCAGTAGCAGGGGTCCTTTTTTTTTTTTTTTTTTTTTTTTTTTTTGTTGTGTGTGTTTTGTTTGTGTCTATTTTTATTAATTTATTAATATTTTGTTTCCTTTCCCTTGTATCTCTGTTCCTTCTTAGGTGTATTGGACTTTCTTCATATTAATTGCTATAAATTCTAGATCTGTGGAAATGTCTTGTACAGTTTTATCCCTAAATGTGCAGGGCCTTAATTCGCCGCAGAAAAGATCTATAGCCTTTAGGAAGATGCGTTCCCTGAAACCGGATGTGGTCTGCTTCCAGGAAACGCATTTTTCAATGGGTTCTAAGCCTAGATATTTAGATGCTTCATACCCTCAATTTTTTCTGTCTTGCGCACAGACGAAGCAACGTGGGATTCTTATTGCCTTTAAGAAATCTGTACAGTTTATATGTAATTTAGAGATCTCTGACCCTGATGGGAGGTATCTGATTCTGTGTGGCACAATGCAAGACGTGGAAGTTACGTTTGCATCTTATTATGCGCCTAACACCAATCAAATGGCTTTCATGAAGGGTTTTTTTTCTGAACTTTTTAAACATGTGAAAGGTTTACTAGTGGTTTGTGGGGACTCTAACATGATACTTCAGCCCCATATAGATAGGCACTCTAATAGGTCGTTGGTCCCCTCCTCACAGGTGCTGGCCACTGCGAGAGCTTTTAGGTCGTTATTGGAATCTTATGGCATGGTGGACTGTTGGAGGGAGGGTCATCCTGGTACACAGTCCTTCACACATTATTCCTCTCCGCATGATCTCTATACACGGATAGATCATGTGTTTGTTAAGTTCCAAGCTCTGTCCAGCCTTAAAGGCTCGCAAATACTTCCAATTTCATGGACAGATCATGATGCAGTTTTGATAAAATTTAAGTCTCTTCTATTAAGGCAGGTAGGTGTCTCGTGGGCTTTGAATGAGACGCTGTTGTCAGATAAAAAAATTGTAGATGATACTAGAGAAAGCCTTCTTAATTATTTTAAGGATAATGATCAAACTGAAATTTCAGATGTTTTGCAATGGGAGGCGCATAAACCAGTTATTAGGGGGTTCCTTTTACAGGCGGCAGCGGGGAAACGTAAGGTACAGAATGCTTATATTGACTCCCTAGAAAAGAAGTATGCGGATTTAGTCGCGCAAGTACCTCAGATCATGTCGGCTGCATATAGATCTACCTTAAGAAGAATATCAGAAGAATTAAATTTAGCCTTAGCAGAAAGGGCGGGACGTAGTTTGGCTTGGGTAAAACATAGGTTTTATATTAAGGCTAACAAACCTGACACATTATTGGCTCGTAAGCTTAAAACACCAGATTGTTTATTTAAACCAATCAAGTTAAAGGATAGTAGAGGCTCTCTTACTTCTAATCCTGTAAAGATTGCTGATCTTTTTGGAAATCAGATGGAAAGACTCTATTCTGCATCTAGCACGACCTCCGAGATCCCTCTTTCGGAATTTATGCGGGGGTTGGAGTTACCACACCTCCCGATAGAAATGAAGGAGTATTTGGATGGTGAGTTCACTTTAGAGGAAGTAATGGCTGCTGTTAAAGGGTTAAAAATTAATAAGGCACCGGGCCCTGATGGCTTCTCAGCAGGTTACTTTAAAACATTTGTGGATGTTCTGGCACCGCGGATGGTTAGAGCTTTTAATGCGATTAGACAAGGGGGTGCTTTCTCAAGGGACACTGTAACTGCTGCAATTAGTATGATACCAAAGTCTGATTCTGACCCAACGACCTGGTCAAATTACAGACCGATATCTCTTTTAAATATAGATATTAAGGTGTATGCGAAGGTCTTAGCTCAACGTTTATCTCAATTTTTACCACAATTGGTCCAGGGAGATCAAGTGGGCTTCATCCCAGGGCGGCAAGCAGGGGATAATGTAAGGAGAATTGTTCATGTGATACATGCTGCAGATCACATGAAGAAGCCGACAATGCTTTTGTCGCTCGATGTGCGCAAAGCCTTTGATTCGGTCTCGTGGTCCTATTTGTTTCAGCTTTTGCAGTGGTGGGGCTTTGGTGAAAGTTTTATTTCATGTGTAAAGGCTTTATACAATGAGCCACGAGCATATATAAAGTATTGTGGGTTCAAATCTCGAACCTTTACTCTTCAGAGGGGAACCCGTCAGGGGTGTCCTTTATCTCCCCTGCTTTTCGCCCTGGCGATGGAGCCATTAGCACATGCTGTTAGAGAGGCTAAGGACGTGTCGGGGGTTACTATTGGAGACATTGAACATAAGCTTTGTCTGTTCGCTGACGATGTCATTGTGTTTCTCACCAATCCTTTGATCTCTCTACCGAATTTAATGAAAATACTAGGGAATTTTGCACAAATCTCAGGGTTGGAGGTCAATATGGCAAAGTCTAGAGCCTTGAACATCACAGTTCCTGATGATACCTGGGAAGGAATGATCTCCAATTTCGATTTTAAGGTGGAGGAAGTTCGGCTCAAATATTTAGGTATTTATTTGACGAATAGTGTTACAGGTTTGTACTCTGCTAATTTCCCCCCATTGTATAAAACTTTGATGGAATTACTAAAGAGATGGAGGGATCTTGGATTGTCGTGGCTGGGCAGAATAAATGCTATCACAATGACCCTTCTTCCGAAATTTCTATATTATGTTAGGGTATTACCAATAAAAATTCAACTGCAACATCTAAGGAACTTTGAACGGAAGGTTCTGGATTTTATTTGGGACGGGAGGAAGTCTAGAGTGGCTAGGAATGTCTTATGTAGACCGAGAAAGTTAGGAGGACTTGGGGTACCAAATTTCTTTCGCTATTATCAAGCAGCCCAGATAGCTCAATTAACTGCATATCATGAGACTGTAGACCCTCCTATTTGGGTATCTATTGAGAGAGAGATTATGGCGCCAATTGATGTAAACAATTACTTATGGGTAATACCCTCTGTTAGAAAAGCTCATAGTAACCCTATAATGTTGCACTCTATGGCAATATGGGATGGGGTTAAATATTCTGGAGGTTTAGTGTCCCCCCATGTCCCACTGTTGTCATTTTGGAATAACCCTATGTTTCAGCCGGCAGTACTCTCCCCACAAAGCTTTTATAATTGGAATACTAGGGGTGTTAATTGTGTGAAGGACTGTGTACAGGGTTCTAATGTGCTTACGTTTCTACAATTTAAGGAAAAATTTGATTTAGGGGCTGAACATGTGTTTGCCTATTTACAAATAAGAAATTTTCTTCTGAGCCTGTTGCATGGAAAACAGAATGTAGAGGAGCTAACGGAGTTTGAGAGGCGGTGTGCTACTAATCCCAGAGGCAGAGCTATCCTCTCGCAGGTGTATATGTCTCTAACCAGTTCAGCCTTAAATAATACTCCGGGATATATAACAAAGTGGCAAGAGGATCTAGGTGGCTGTCTGGAGAATGATGAATGGCAGAGGATGTGGAGTACCACATTGCGTGGGAATACATCGGTGCTTGCTGTGGAAGCTAATGTTAAGGTGATGATACGTTGGTACTGGGTTCCTGCTCGATATTCAACAGATGATTCGGGCCTTCATAAAAATTGTTTTAGGGGATGCCAGGATCTGGGTTCCTTTAAGCATATATGGTGGGATTGCCCATTAGTGAGTAAATTTTGGTGTAAGATATTTCGAATATTGTCCAATATTATGGGAACCTATGTTAGTACGGATCCGTGGGTTGCGCTGTTAAATAAGCCTATAGAGGGATATGGAAAGGATTCTCAAAAGCTTACACTTCATTTGCTAACCGCAGCCAAATTAGTAATAGCCAAGGCTTGGAGAACTAAGACTCTCAGCATCCTGGAATTTAAGAGTAGAGTAAATGATATTATGGCGATGGAAAAATTATCCGCTTTAAAAGAGGGACGCTTGGAAAAATTTGAACGGACTTGGTTGCCGTGGGTGGAAAAGTATTTACCTAGAACCTTTGATAGGAACCTTTTAATAGTATAAGCGTATCTGCTCGTTTCTTACCTTTAGGAAAATCCCTTCCTTTTTTTTTTTTTTTTTTTTTTTTTTTTGTGTGTGTGGTGTTTTGTTGTCTGTTTGTTCTTTGTTTATTGTTTGTGTTTTCCTGTTTTGTGTATGAATCCCTGCTGCTGGGGGGTGGGACTTGGGAGAGGGAGGGGGGGGGGAAGGGGGGTGTCGTTGCTTTGTGAAAGTATGTTATATTTTTTTTTTAATGTTGCTAAAATATGGCAGTTATTGACTCGCTTTAATTATTTGTTACATATGATACTGTATATTGAACATGAAGGTCTCCCTCTACTGAAGAGGTGGTCAATAATTGGAGTAAGGAAGATGGGGGGAGGGGGTGGAGGGGATGGGTATATAGGATATATAGAATCGTCAATTGATAATTATTTTTTGAGATGTATATATTTATCTGTCACAAGCCTGATCTTATAATGTTCTATTTTTATATTTTTGTTACTCTGACTCTCTACTCCTATGTAAACTACTTGTATGATGCCATTGCTTGTACACTATATTTTGCTTCTTGGAAAATAAAAATCTTTGAGAGAAAAAAAACATTAAATATTTACTGAGAAAAAGCATATATTTTTTTTAGGTACCCAGTTTTTTTTTTACAATCATATATAAAATGCATAAGGCTGAAGCTGTTAAAATGGATTCTAGTATCCCTCTTCCTGCTGCGTGCATTTTATTGGCTGGTGCAGGTAAGCACAGCTGGAGGGGAGCAGCCAGTCGCTAGCCTGTCATCCACGTTTCTTAACCACTCATTATACAAAGGCTAGGAAACCTGATTAGAGGAGAGCTCGCACATATGCAGCAAGATTAAGGACAGCCATTTCTAGAAAATCACTTACAATAAATCTCTATATTTTGGTCCTTCTATATTTATGGAACAATAGAAGCACATCATTACATTTATTTGATCTGATGCATAAGCAGGAAAATATTAAAAACTTTGTGTATATTTATCTCATGTCCCTAATCCTTGTTTAGGGGTCTACAACCTCTCCTAACCAAGAGTCACGAAGAAATGATAAATGTTCAGGGCCATATGCATGTAGGTCACACTGACCCATAAAACTGGTTAAACCAGGCGCAGGGAGGTATCCTGATTGTGGATGCTCCGGTGCCCATTAACGATAACAAAGGAGAAACAATCTTACATTTCTCCTCGTTCCCCTGGAGAAATCCAGCGCTGTCATTGGCTGCCAAGTTCACATGGTTGCCGGAACTTGGCTAGCCATTAATGTGTAAGGGAGCAAACTTGATACCACCCTCAAACTGTTTCGGTTTAAATGGATAAATAAAATCCAAACACTGTTCAGGGAGGCTGAAAAAACAAGTAAAGTGCTGGAAGATGCCAAGACAGGTAAGCCTACAAGTTTCTCCTTGCTAGCTACAGGCTGTGGACCCCCACCTTAGCATCTTTGCTGGAGTACACTTAAAAAATAACTTTGCAACTGGTTTACTTGATTTGTGTGTTGTGTGGTCACTATACCTGAACAGTAGCTTTGGGTATCCATGCCAGGGAAATAAAAATCTTTTCTTTCAAATTAAATCCTGCCCAGGACACCATCAAGAAGGTGGCACATATCCGCACTACTAAGGCAATTCCCAGTGTTGTAACACAAAAACCTAGAAATAAAATGACAAACATAAAAAATATTTCTATTAGTGTCCCTATCTTTAGGAAAATGCTGAACTTATCAATTTCAGTACTCACGTAAAGTAAACCAAAAGTGTTAAATATACCCTTGGACATCTTTTATATCCCCTTATATGTTCCCTTTTATATTCCCCATTTTTAGATGCCCCTTTGTGGCAATCTCTAACCAGGGGTCAAGAGCCATGACACATACTTGCCTTCTTCCTGGTTCCCGTGGCGATTAAATGCAGCACCTGCAGATGGCACTGTTGAGTAGTCACACTCAGTGTCGGATAGGGGTGTCTGGGGTCCACCAGTAGAACTGATTATGGGGGCCCACCCAACAGTTAGATGCAAGTAGCACCGGTTTGGCTTATGTTCAGGGCCCATGCACAGAAACATCATGCCACAAATAAGTTATACGTAGTTCATGTTTTGGCTATGAAGAACCCCTGTAACCAATACACTACATGGGGTTCATGAAGAAGAAAGGTAGGCCACTCACAAATAACATGTACTATGCATGGTGGTAAGTGCTCTGAAAGGTGTCAAGACTGTGAAGTGGATTGCTTAGGCCAGGTGAAATTTGAGGGCACTCTTGAAGCTGGAAGGGTTGTGCATTGTACAGTGGAGGCCATTCATGAGGAATGGAATGGCACATTTGAAGACTGGAGGTGAGATTGAGAGGAAGTGATGGGGACAGGAGGAGGTCCTGGGCAGAGTGGAGGCTGGGTCTAGATTGGTGTTTTTGGATAAAAATGTAGGTTGTAGGTTTTGTAGACTTTGTAGGTTAAAAATGTAGGTTGTAGGTTTTGTAGACTTTGTAGGTTAAGGGAAAAAAATTAAATTGCATTCTCTCACAAAGCACGGGCAATCACTCTAACGAACAATTATCAGACTACTGCAGCTCAGCACTTTCAAAGAATAACACTGACTTTGTATGCTTTCTTTTATTTTATGCTGCCCATTGGTGGCATAAAATGCAATGATCACATGTGGATAAAAAAAATTCTCCTGCCAATTTGCACACTTCTGTAAAGTACCTGAGGTGATTTCCTTTTTAGCTTGTGCAGAATCAGGACCATAGTGTGTCAATTCTCAGTGAACATGCTTTTCCAGTTTGGAGGAAAGGGAGCAGTGAGGTGGGACTCTAACTAATGAGAGCAGGGAAGCTTTTAGTATTACAGTATGGCCTCATATTTGAATAGTAAAGGGAAAGGGTCAGTGGAGAGGTTAAATAAAGATATGAAGGCCATTGTGAGGGAGGAGTAAAGCTGTGGGAGCTGGTATAGTATGCAAGGGAGCTGGTATAGTATGCAAGGGAGCATACTATGGGCCATAGAGAGGAGGAAGGACAGTCTTTTTTTATGTGAAATGGGTAAAAGCAGTCCAGCTCTGTTTGCATCTATCTTTTGCATAGAACCCTCTACATATAAGGTGACCTCCAGCAAAATACTCAAAGGTTTAAGACTACAAATCTCCTCGAATGCTTCCCGTCTTGCTGGAAATGTTGCACTTTTTATGGCAATGACCACAATTGTACAGTTGTTGCCAGCTGGTAAGGGAAACTATAAAGCAACTGATGGATTGAGAATTAGAAGTCTCCCCAGTAGTATTCATGATAAATGCACTTGACTAAATCTAAGAAATTCTCTTGGTTGCACAACTTCCCAATGCCGCAAAAGCTGGAATCCTCCTTTAATCCCTTAGCATTTATCTACGGTAGCAGAAAGGAGCAGGATGGAAGAGATGCGAACATCACTCAGCGGTAAAGCTGGTCAATGCAGCATGGTCTGGTTCTATTAAAACAAGTTCCCTTTCCACAGACTACACCCAGCGCTTGAGACGATAGGTTGCTCCCCCGTGTAATAAAGAGACTGACCTGGTAACTCCGCTTGTTGAGTTCTTCTGCAGCATTTGCAAGATATAACTGCTGGCATTTTACTTATCAGGCACATGACAAGCAATACCCCTTAGTACACTTACCAACAGTCTCTGGTCTTAATGATGCAATTGATATTTCAGATCCAATCAGGCCAAAAAGCAGTGGCTGGAAAATGTTCCATGCAACAGCTATTACATCCTCAACCATTCCCTGATAAATAAACAACAAAAACAAAAAATGACATTTATGCTCAAGGAAAAAAACGATACTCCCTAATGTGTATAGGCTGAAAGCCCTTTAAAAGGGAAGTCCCACGAAGGTATATTTAGAGTTCTAAGAATAAAAGTTTATGGTACAAAAGGGCTACAGAAGGAGCTTTATAACAGCCACTGGCCCATTCAGAGTGTGAGATCAGTGATAGGGGCACCTAGAGGAGTATAAAAGTGGCATTCAGACTCCCAGATGTCCTAAGTAGGTATCCCAAAGCATTACCTAACATTTCTAAATGGTTCACAAAAAATGATAAGGCAAACTAAGGCTGGATTTAATCATTAATTAAATTAATTCATTCAGTCACTCGGTATATCAAATGTCACTGTTTGCCTTTGTATTTCTCCCTAGGGTTTAACTCTAAAGGAATGCTATGGTAGTAAGGTTGTCACCCGTATTTTTGGTAACCTGTACGTTTTTGGTAATTGAAGTTTTTTTTTTCTTACTGTTAAGCAACAGGGCCAGGGGTCTAATCCCAGCCAGTCTGTTACTTTAGAGTGTTCAGGGGAAGTGTGCTGTCACGCTCGGGGTAACTCCAGCCCTCTTAATAAGCTCACAACCCCCAATCTCCACAGCCAGCTTCACCTGTAGGAGCCCCCGCTTGCCGGGACGCAAGATACGCCTACCCGGGATCGGTTGCCCCCAGGACTTAATGGCTCAAAGGATGTAAGCTTATATGTGGGAGGACTGGAGAACCAATAGCAAGAGCGTGAGTGACGGAAGTCCAGAGACAGGCAATAGGTCGATAACGGGAAGGCAGAGATCGTAGCGGCACCAGGGGTCAGGCAAGACGTAGTCGGGGTTCAGGCAGAGGTCAGCAACTGGGGATCAGGATCTAGAAGCGTCAGTTCAGGCAAAGGTCGGCAACAAGGATTCAGGATCGAGAGGCGTCAATTCAGGCAGAGGTCGGCAACAAGGATTCAGGATCGAGAATGGTCGTACAATCAAATCGGCAACAGGCTAGACTTCACAGGAGTAGGTAACACAGGGTTCTGAGCGCTATCACAGGCAATTCACAACTGAGAGGGAATTGCCTTTATAGGAACAGGTCTGAGGGAAGCAGTGTACTGATTGGAGCACATAGGATTCCAAGGGTAATTGGCTGCAGAGCAGAAGAGGGCGAAGCCCTCAATCCCCTAGGATTCATTAACCCTTTAATTGATCCTCCGGCGGGTGCGCGCCGCACAGCGCCGCCGGAGGGCATAACAGACACGTGCTCGCAGCTGCGCGCGAGCACGTCTCCTGGAGGAGGAAGCGGGGGGCGTGGCTGAGCTGGGCGCCGCTCGAGCCGACGCTGCTGGAGCCGACGCCGCTCGGCGCGGTCGCCGCACAGTGACAGCTGCAGCTGGCCGCCTGGAGACGTCGCTGGAACGGGGATCAGGTAAGCGGTTCCTGACACTACCCCCCCCTTCACGAGGGGCCTCCGGACCCTCACCCGGTTTCCCTGGATTGTCACGATGGAACCTTCTTACAAGAGCCTTGGCATGAACATTCCTCGCTGCCACCCAGCATCTTTCCTCCGGACCATAGCCAACCCAATCCACCAAATACTGTAAAGAATTACGCACTTTACGTGAATCCAAGATCTTATTCACTTCATACTCGGGCTCATTATTAAGAAGAATTGGTGCAGGACCAGCAAGAGGAGCATTCTTCGCCGGTTTTAACAGGGAAACGTGAAAGGAATTAGGTATTTTCATAGTTGGCGGGAGTTGAACTTTAAAAGACACATTATTCAACTTCTTGACGATTGGAAAAGGACCAATAAATTTTGGACCTAATTTGCTAGATGGCTGACGGAGCGCAATATTTTTAGTGGAGACCCAAACTAGATCGCCTACTCGAAGAGTAGGTTCCTGTGATCTGCGGCGGTCGGCAAATTTCTTATACCTCAAACCAGTGGTCTTAAGAATCTCCTGAACGTGTGTCCAGATATTCTTCCGTTCTTGAAGCCACTCCTCCAACGCCGGCAGATTGGAAGGTGACCCTGAAAGGGAAGAAGCTCTAGGATTTTTCCCTAAGTTACAATAAAAAGGAGATACCTTGGTACTCTCACTAGGCGCGTTATTGTAAGCAAACTCGGCGAAATCAATAAATTCCGCCCATTGTTCTTGGGCATCAGAAACATAACACCTTAAGTATTGTTCCAAAGTTTGATTAGTTCTTTCCGTCTGCCCATTAGTCTGGGGATGGTAGGCAGAAGAAAGAGAGATCTGTATTCCCAACCGCGAACAGAAGTGTTTCCAAAAACGGGAAGTAAATTGAACACCCCGATCAGAGACTATATTGGACGGAATACCATGAATACGAAAAATATGCGAAGTAAACAGCCGCGAAAGCTCAGGTGCAGAAGGAAGTTTGGCCAAAGGAACGAAATGTGCCATCTTACTGAAACGATCTACGACCACCCAAATGACAGTATTACCATGTGAGAGAGGCAAATCTACAATAAAATCCATAGAAATATGGGTCCATGGCTCAGCAGGAATTTCAAGAGGAACCAAACTGCCACTAGGAGCCTTGTGAACTCCTTTACTTCGAGCACAAATGGCACAAGCGTCGATAAAGGCAGTGATATCGCGTCTCATGGTAGGCCACCATACATGACGACGGGCAAGCATAAACGTCTTACGGTTACCCAAATGACCAGCAGTTTTGGCATCGTGAAATTCGCGAATTACATCCGAACGCAGGTGCGGCGGAACAAACTGGCATCCCAAGGGTACATCACTAGGAGATTCATCTTGAAACGGCGCCAAGGTATTGGAGAGATCAGGAAGTAACGCCCCCACCACACAACCTGTGGGTAAAATTGGTTCACCAGAATCACCCCGATCCTTACATTCACCGAACATGCGAGATAGAGCATCAGCTTTAGTATTTTTTACACCCGGCTTGAAAGTAATAATAAAATTGAAACGCGAGAAGAATAATGCCCAACGTGCCTGACGAGAGTTCAGCCTCTTGGCAGAACCTATGTATTCGAGATTTTTATGATCGGTATACACAGTTATAGGATGTAATGAACCCTCCAACCAGTGTCGCCATTCATCAAATGCCAGTTTAATAGCTAATAGTTCCCTATTGCCAACATCATAATTTTGTTCCGCGGTACTGAATTTACGCGAAAAATAAGCGCATGGATGGAGACGCTCAGGGTTACCAGAATATTGTGACAAAACTGCACCCACTCCCAGCTCAGAAGCATCCACTTCAATAATAAAAGCTTTATGAATATCTGGATGCACTAAGACAGGTGCCGAAGTAAAGGCCCGTTTCAAGGTTAGAAAGGCCTCACAGGCAGAGGGGGACCAGTTAGCAGTAAAAGCCCCCTTGCGGGTAAGGTTGGTAAGGGGTGCAACAACATGGGAAAAGCCTTTTATGAAACGCCGATAAAAATTTGCAAAACCTAGAAAACGTTGCAATTCCTTTAAAGTTTTGGGTTGGACCCAATCCTGAACTGCTGAAACCTTCCCCGCGTCCATCTCCAAACCCTGGTTGGTAATAACATACCCTAGGAAGGGAACTGTAGTGACTTCAAATACACACTTAGACAGTTTAGCAAATAAGTTGTTCTCTCTTAATTTTTGTAGCACCAACTTAACATGGTGTCTGTGCTCCGGTAAAGAATTAGAAAAAATGAGAATATCATCCAAGTAGATGACTACAAATCTACCGAGATATTCCCTGAATATATCATTAACAAAATCTTGGAAAACGGCTGGCGCATTACAAAGACCGAAGGGCATGACCAGGTACTCATAGTGCCCATCCTTCACATTAAATGCAGTTTTCCACTCGTCCCCCTGTCGGATGCGAATCAGATTGTAAGCCCCTCTCAAATCCAATTTGGAGAAAATTCGAGCTCCTGTGACTTGATTGAACAGATCCCCAATCAAGGGTAAGGGGTATCGGTTTTTTACAGTGATCTTATTCAAGGCTCGATAATCTATGCACGGTCTCAAGCCACCATCTTTTTTCTCTACAAAAAAGAACCCGGCCCCAGCAGGCGAGGTAGAGGGACGGATAAATCCTTTCCTAAGATTTTCGGTAATATACTCCCTCATTGCTTGCTCCTCGGGCAGGGTAAGGTTATAAATCTTTCCCCTCGGGGGAATTGTGCCAGGCAGCAAGTCAATGGGGCAGTCATAGGACCGATGTGGAGGAAGAGTTTCAGCAGAGCGTTCAGAGAATACATCGATCCAATCAGCGTATGGCTGAGGTAATTCCTGTGGTAAGACTTGAACGCTTCTGAGGCCTGTATTAAAACAGTGACCTTTACAGTGGTCACTCCACTTGACCAACTCCCCAGCCCGCCAATCTAACACCGGGTTATGGAGTTGCAACCAGGGGTATCCCAAAACCACCGGAGTTTCCGGACAATCAAAAATAAAAAATTCTAAGAATTCAGAGTGAGAAGAGCCGACAATTAGTCTGAGAGGTGGGGTCTTGGTATTTATAGGACCTCCCTGGATTGCCTTTCCATTGATAGCTAAAACTTGTAGGGATCTTTCAAGAGGAACTACAGGGATCCCTAAGGTGGAGATCATGCTCCTGTCCAAAAAGTTTCCAGCCGCACCACTGTCTATGAAGGCGGAAACTGTCTGCTTAGAGGACCCCCAAAACAAATCAATAGGTACAAGCATCTTATTCTGGCGAGAGTTACAAACTGACTCACCCAGATCAGTACTCTCTACCTGGTCTGGGTGCGGAAGTTTTCCGCCGGTTTCCCCTTGTTGGGACAGGACCCTGCAAAATGACCAGAATTCCCGCAATACAGGCATAACCCCTCGGATCGCCTACGCTGTTTCTCCTCTTGGGATAAGCGGGTTCTCCCTAATTGCATAGGTTCTTCCTGGGAAGATGATGAGGTATTTTCTTCACGGGGAACCGGGGATCTATGACTCTGGACTGGTCTAAAGGACGTGGGAGCCCCGACTCTCTCCCTGGCCCTTTCTCTAAGACGTCGGTCTATTTTAATGGAGACCTGCATTAATTGATCTAGGTCCGCTGGCGGGGGAAAATTGACTAAGGCATCCTTGATGCTATCCGACAGTCCCACCCTGAACTGACTACACAAAGCTGGATCGTTCCACCTAGCTTCGATAGCCCAGCGGCGGAATTCAGCACAGTAGTCTTCAGCCGAATTCCGTCCTTGTTTTAAGGCCCGAAGCCTATTCTCTGCGGTAGACTGTATATCTGGATCGGCGTATAAAACGCCCATAGCATTGAAGAAGGCAGTCACTGATTGTAGAGCAATGTCATGGGACGGTAAAGTAAAGGCCCAGGACTGTGGGTCTCCTTGAAGCAAGGAAATGACTAGGCCTACTCGTTGGACCTCTGTGCCAGAGGAGATAGGTCTTAACTTAAAATATAGTTCGCAGGCATTCTTGAAATTGGAAAATTTTGCTCGTTCTCCAAAAAATTTCTCAGGCAGTGGAATCTTAGGTTCGGAGAAATGAGGTGGTACAGAGGAAGTTGGCACTTGACGAGATTCCTGAGTGGCCACTCTTTGAGCGAGTTGGTTGATCGCTGTGGCCATAGCTTGCACCTGCTGTACCAGGTCATCCATTTTTTGGGCCTGTGATAATGTCACGCTCGGGGTAACTCCAGCCCTCTTAATAAGCTCACAACCCCCAATCTCCACAGCCAGCTTCACCTGTAGGAGCCCCCGCTTGCCGGGACGCAAGATACGCCTACCCGGGATCGGTTGCCCCCAGGACTTAATGGCTCAAAGGATGTAAGCTTATATGTGGGAGGACTGGAGAACCAATAGCAAGAGCGTGAGTGACGGAAGTCCAGAGACAGGCAATAGGTCGATAACGGGAAGGCAGAGATCGTAGCGGCACCAGGGGTCAGGCAAGACGTAGTCGGGGTTCAGGCAGAGGTCAGCAACTGGGGATCAGGATCTAGAAGCGTCAGTTCAGGCAAAGGTCGGCAACAAGGATTCAGGATCGAGAGGCGTCAATTCAGGCAGAGGTCGGCAACAAGGATTCAGGATCGAGAATGGTCGTACAATCAAATCGGCAACAGGCTAGACTTCACAGGAGTAGGTAACACAGGGTTCTGAGCGCTATCACAGGCAATTCACAACTGAGAGGGAATTGCCTTTATAGGAACAGGTCTGAGGGAAGCAGTGTACTGATTGGAGCACATAGGATTCCAAGGGTAATTGGCTGCAGAGCAGAAGAGGGCGAAGCCCTCAATCCCCTAGGATTCATTAACCCTTTAATTGATCCTCCGGCGGGTGCGCGCCGCACAGCGCCGCCGGAGGGCATAACAGACACGTGCTCGCAGCTGCGCGCGAGCACGTCTCCTGGAGGAGGAAGCGGGGGGCGTGGCTGAGCTGGGCGCCGCTCGAGCCGACGCTGCTGGAGCCGACGCCGCTCGGCGCGGTCGCCGCACAGTGACAGCTGCAGCTGGCCGCCTGGAGACGTCGCTGGAACGGGGATCAGGTAAGCGGTTCCTGACATGTGCTGTGTGTTTGTTGGCTGTTGCACTTTAGAAAGTGAAATATAGGGTATTTTAAGTGAAAAAGTATGATTAAACTTACATTTTATAAGACCACACCCATGTCCCCATGAAAAGGCCGGTATTTCTTGTTGGGAAAGGTGCCAACTCTATATGGTAGTGTAAACCACCTAATTTGACTATTATAAAATAAACACCTCCTAAGCATATGCTAATAGCTAAATTGATATGTAAATGATCAGGTTCATGATAATACAAGCCTACCTACTGGGCATAGAGATACCACTCTCTGGAAGGCAGGCCTACCTGCATGGCTGCCATGGCAATGCTTAAGCTTTACAGAGGTTTTATTAGTACCTTTTCTCCAGACCATCCAACACCTGCTATAAAAGCCAAAACCAATGTACACAGTCCTCCTGAACCTGGAAAGCCAAAGTATAGGCTACTGAACACCGCAAATATGGACAGTGCTAGAATTAAGAATGATCGCTTCCATTTCAGATTCTCCTGTAGGTTTAAAAAAATAATGGATACAGTAAATACACAAATAAAGTCACTGGGCACACAGACATTACCATCCCTGCCCAGCATTACCTTCATTGATTCATTATTTATACCCGTCCCACCACAATGGACATTACCAAGCCCAGGAATATAGGTATGGCTAAACTTTTAAAAAAGGTGAAACTCGATGGCCAGTCTGTACCCAGGGGTGGACTGGCCATAGGCAGACCTGGGCAAGTGCCCGGTGGGCCACACTGCTTTAGGGCAGTCTGGGCTGCTCCCTTTAATAATACTCCCATCTAATCCCTACATAATAATACAAGTGATAAATAGTAAGAAAAAACTATTTTAGTAAGGCTAGTGAAAATGTTCTCTGAAATGGCCTTGCTGATAATGGAATTACATTCCCTACACTTTCACATAGCTTGGATTCATAGAATAATAATGATATTTATAATGAATAATAGTTATTTGAATTATAATAATAACTAGGGCTGTGCATGGATTTACGGTATATTTGAAAGCAGAACACTGATGCCTCCTGTATCTGATTACCGGTAAGTTAAAGACAAGGACAGTTCTTTGCTACCCCAACAGATTTTGCTGATACTATTTATACTCTTAAAGGGAGATGAAACCAAAAAAGTTTGTAGTCCTGTAGTTTGAGTCATCCACAGCCACCTCCTTACATCATTCAACAGTGGCTGGCACCCCCAGTGCCAGTGCCAGCAAAGGGCAGACCTCGGCAATTGCCAGGGCCCCTGGCATCTTCAGGGGCCCACTCAGGCTCACACTTGGCCCCCGAGCCTCTGATCTTCCGGAGGGGGCCCGGAATAGCCCCCGCCGCTTCCGCCGCGCTGACATCTAAAAGAAAAAAAAATAATAATAATGACACAAACTCACCTGCTCACTCACTCGCTCCTCCGATGTCTTCTCTTCACCAGGGGGGGCTCCGATCCCCCCCTGGACTTACCACGCTTCGGGTGAGGACCCAGCAACGGGCCCTCACCATCCTCTTCGGCCGTGCTGGCCCCGCCCCTAGCCCCATCCTCTTGTGGGAGGAGCGGGATGACGTCATCCCGCTCCTCGTATACCGGCACCGGGCTCCGATCTGTCACTTGCCGGGAGCGATTGGAGCAGGGAGGATGGGAGGCAGAGAGGCTCTGATCCCCTGCCTCCCACCCTCCCTGCTCCGATCACTACCGACAACTGTCATCTGCAGCGGCGCGGGACACGGGATCAGAGGTAAGTATAAGTGAAAAAGGGGGCGTGGCCGGCGATGAGAGTGTGAAGACGTGCACCTCCTGAGCTCCCTCCGGCCGACCCAGTTTACTAGCACTGTTTGAGCTTTTTACTACCCACACCCGGAACCAGCTGTTATGGCTAAGGGCAGGAAGAGGACGAGGAACAAATCATCCCCTCTGCATAAAAAATAAGCGCCTACCTGGCCCCGGATTGCACGAGGGGCAGAGGAGGGGGGACATCTAAGATGGCGACGATGGAGGGCGGAGGGGTCGCGGCCCGCAGCGCAGGTGGGGACTCCCCTGCTCAGGGGAGAAGACGGACGGCTCCTGCGCCGGTGAGTCCCCCGGCTGGAGGGGGGGCCGCCCGGCCCCCGTTGGGGAGGTCGGGTCCCCCTGGCTGCACTGGCGGGAGCGGGGAGAAGGACGGCGGCGGCCTGACAGCAGCCGCGGAGGAGGACAGGAGGGAGCGTCGCTCTGCACGGAGCTCCCCAGACAGAAGCAGCTGCTCGGATCCTGCAGGCTCCCTGGTGATCTGTGCTCCCCCGCTGGCTGGAGAGAGGGGTATGCCCGGGGAGCATGTCAGCGGTGCCGGAGAGGGGGGGAAGAGTGAAATTAACCCCTGTGCCACTCTCGGATGCGGGGGACCACGGGCGGAAGAGCACCACGTGGAGGCTAGAAGGAAGATGGGGGCGTGAGCCCCGATATGTCGCAGTTGAGCTGCCCCAGCCCTGACTACCTTCCATCACCACAACATGGGGGACGCCTGGGTGGGCAGGGGCCTGCAGCCGATTCCCCATGCCTCTCACCCGTGGACGCCCCCTCCCCGCTGTCGTGGAAGGACCCAACCGAGCGGGGGTTCAGCCCTGAGCCGGGCCCGGATTTGGGGTCGATGGTGGAGTTCCCCTGGCTTCGGGTTGCGCCGGCCTCTGCCGGTGTCCCACCGGGCGCAGCTGTAGCACTTGCGCCCCCAAGTCTGCCTGGCGAATGGCTCGCGTGCGGGGCTTGGCCTGGGATGCCCCCTTCCCCTTTATGGCAGCATAGGAGACTTCACATGCAGGCTGGTGGTGGGTGGAGGGGGCCGGAGACCCTGGTTGGTGACCTTGCCCTCAGACCTATCACGCAGTTACAAACCCTTCAACTTTTGCACTACTAGCGGTCGGTTGAATTCGCAACGGCTACATCTAGGCAGCTAACGCATTTTTAACACACCTGTTTAGGTTCCGGACATTTTGGGGGAGCTTTGCCATACTCCTATTCGCAGCTCTCCTCAGGGGGACTTTGTTCCCTCCTACGTGAGTGGATGGGAGAGGGAACTCTGCAGAGCCTTTACGGATGAGCAAAAGCTAGCTATGATTCAGTTGGCGCATAAGAGCTCTATTTCCTGTAAGTACCAGGAGACTACGTTCAAAATTCTCTCACGCTGGTATCGGGTCCCAGCAGTGTTGGCAAATATGTTTCCCTCTTCTTCTCCCCTCTGTTGGAGGTGCTCGCGGGCTAGGGGGACTATGACACACATTTTCTTGGAGTGCGAGAGGCTGTCCGGCTTCTGGGGAGGGGTGAGAGAGGTTGTCAGGAAACTGACGGATGTTGACTTGGGTGAGGACCCCGCTTGCTGCCTGCTTAACCTAGCACCGACCTACATGAGATCTAGGCGCAGGTCCCTCCTTGCCCCCCTCCTGAGTGCTGCTAGAGCATGCATTCCGGCTAGGTGGAAGTCCCCTGACCCCCCCACAACAGCACAGTGGTTGGCCGTCGTTCAGGACATCTGTAGGATGGAGGGACTTACTGCCTCGCTAAAGGGGACCCTGGAAAAGCACAGGAGGACTTGGCAGGAATGGGACAGTTTCACTTTTTCCCCCCGATTTTCTCCTCTATACGTAACATGGTCTTGTCGGGCTGCTCGGGGGATGGCCCTTCCCCCGATCCCCTTCCCTACCCTTAGTCCCCCCCTCCTCTGCTTTCCCCCCTATTGTTTCTGTTTTGTCCTTCCCTCTCATTTTTTTCCCCTATGTTACTAGTACACAAATAGTTCTGTTTTACCCTGTTATTTTACCCATTAAAAGAAGGTTGGAGGCATGGGTTGCAGTGGCTGTAGCACATTGACAAGCAAAATCGCAGCTTAAAGCACTTGGAGCAGGGCTCAACGTAGCTCTCCACTTCTCCTCTCTTGTTTTTTATGTGCTTGTGATTAATAGAAATTGAAATTGTGTGGTTCTGTTTTTTTAGTGGTTTTACTGCATGTATTCAATTGGCACTGCGTTGCCGAGCGCTGTAATTTCTGCTTCCTTCAATAAATGTAATTATAAAAAGAAAAAAAAGGATAAGTGAAAAAAGAATATATAAAGAATCTTGTGTCTGTCTTTTTTTTACTTAACCCTTTGTGAACTGGTAAGGGGTCCATGAGACCCCTTATACCAGTTCACAAGGCTCTGGGGCTGGCAATCACCTGCGGTTAGCGGGTGACTTGCCAAAACCCCCAGCCCCCCATTACCTGCCTCCCCAACTGCCAGGGGGGGGGGGGCAGAAGGGCCCGGGCCACTTAGTGACTATGTGGGCTAGTAGCCTGCAGGGCCAGGGGCCACCAATGCTGGCCCCTGCGCCCTGTTCTACAAGCCCCCATAGCTGGTCTGGGTCGGTAATGCTGGGTAAGGGGGACCTTACGTAATTTTTGGGGGGATTTTAAGGGTTTTTAACCCCTAAAATTCCCAAAAAATATGAGGTCTTTCCCCCCTGGGAGGGGGGACCCTATGTCATTTTTTTTTTAAGTTAATCCCTTACAACTATGCAATCATATTGCATAGTTGTATCCTATCTGAAATCTCCTAAACTGCTGTTTCAGTTTGGGGGAGTTTCCTGGGCAGGAAATACATACCTGGTACCGTTGTAACCGGGAGAAATAGGGCTTTCACACGCAATAAGATTTTATTAACAAACTTAAATTTTTTATTACAAAAAAACACTACAAATTGTAAAAAATAGATTCTTTTTATTTTTTTTGCACATATTTCACCCAAAACTATTGAGAATACACTAAAAAAGGCCAAACAAGACATTTCATGTTGAAGCCCAGACTCTGCTGAAAAAAACAATATATAATTTTCCTGGAAAATCCCTGGAAATCCCTTCAAAAATCAAGGTTGAACATGTGTAGCGCAAAAACGTGAAAAAAACAATTCTGTGAAATACTCACCTGTAGATTTGGTATTATATGCATACAGTACGTCCTGCTCCATATATAATACTTACACGTGGGTAATCCTCCGCCAGAGGGCGCTGTTCACTGCAGACATGCACAAACAGGCTCCTCTCGGCCCTTCATATACCCAGGGACCTGCCACAAATCTCCAGCATTGAAAAGCAGTGAGAAAAGAAGCCGGGAGAAACCAACCACCAAACTGGCAACATTAGCAATGATAACAATCACCATACAGGGGATCCAGAAAAATGTAAAACCAGGGTGGGGTGGAGCAGGATATAATACCAATTCTACAGGTGAGTATTTCACAGAATTGTATTATTCTAAGCATACAGTACGTCCTGCTCCATATATAATACTTACACGTGGGACATCCAATAGCAGTGTCCATAAACTAGGGTGGGATCCCCATCAAAAAAGGCACAGCAGACAGTAAAGGCGCTGTCACCTGCAATCTTGCTACCAAGAACGACATGAGCAAAGGCTCCAACGTCAACCTCATAAAAACCCTTGAAAAGGTATGACCAGAACGAGCAGTGGTCTAGCAAAACCTGATTAACAGAAACCTGGTGCTGAAGGGCCCAAGGTACCCAAGCACAAGTAGAACCGAATAAAAGGAGAGGAAGAATCTTCCCCTTAAAGGAATAGGCCAGAGTAACAACCTGACCAGCCCAAATGCAACAGGAGCCTCGGTAAAACTTAGAACTCTCCCCAACGGGGAATTGAAACCTGGTCTCCCGCAAGACAGGCGGGGATACTAACCAGTACACTAACAAGGATCAGCAAGAAGCCGAAACCCTTACTCAGGACCAGAAAGACAAACCATCCAAGTAAGATCAGTCCAAAGGGCGCATAGCCCCTGGAGGCAAACGAGATCAGACGCTTACGTATGGAGGCACCTGTAGACCCCAAGGGGCATCCGTCCCCCTAAGGGACAAGAAACAACCAGGAAGACTTCAACACCTGTTGAGGGAATGTAGACCCCCTTACTTCATCATAACTAAGAATAAGGCCTAGAGGCAGACAAAAAAGACTTAAATAATGATCATAAGACACCACCTTGGGCAAAAGGTCCGGCGTAAGGCGGAATACCACCACATCATGGTGTGTATATATATATAATGAATGAGGGCTAACTAAACAGAGCCACCTTCTCAGGCACACGTCTGACTGAAGCAACGGCCCCCGGGAGGGCAACTTGAACTACGAAACAGCTCAGACAGCATCCGGAATAAGTTCCAAGGGAACAACCCGCAAGGCAAACAGAATAAAAATTGATCCCAACAGGGACCATAGAACTACTTGGGAGACGCACCTGAACAATCCCCAGGAGAACGCTTAACAAGGAAGACTGAACAAGACTTCCACGGGAAGACAGACAGGACAGAACCTGAACCTTCAGAGCACCTAGATGGGGAGCCAACCCCAGCCCATGCTGTAATAACTCTAGAACCCTGGGAACAGATAACGTCCAATGGGGGAGAGACCAAGACACCAATCAATATGGGTACACCATACCCTATAATAGACGGAGGAAGAAGAGGAAAAAGAAGCTTACTCCTAGCCCCCCATAGACCAAGTCACCCAGAAGATAAACCCGTCTCCAAAAGGGTGAATGAATCAGCTGTCAAGCCCTCAGACTAGAGCCTGTAGATTGGGGCGACATAAGAAGGAGCCTGACAAGGGCAGAACCGCACTCCTGAGAGAGCATACAGGTCCGCTGTCCTCAGCAGAAACATCTGCGAACCACAGTCCACTAGGCCACCCAGGGGCCATCAATATCACGGGTCACTGTATCAGCGCAACCGTGCGCAGAACCCCACCTAGCAGGGTGCATGAAGAAAAAACATATAAGATAGAATGTCCAGACATAAAATTACTAACCCCCATGACCAGAGTCAGAATATTCTGGGGCAGTAAAAGCAAGGGCAGAGCCCCTGTGATATTAACGGGACCCAACAGAGCCACCCTAGATGGCTCTCAGAGGGACACCAGGATGGCAAAACCTGCCACTGAAGGACATCCATTGGAGCGAAAACCACAGAAATGCAGGGAACGTTGACCCCTACCTATATCAGGATCAGACACCTTCCAGGAGAATCATCCTGCTCCAAGTTCCAGACTGACAATAAATACAGGCCACTGTCCTCTGACAGGCAAGAGTCCCCAAATAGACAGGTCCTGAATAGGAGTAGTCCAGCAAGATAGAGCCAACTGAAGGCTCACTGTTTAAACAAAATCAGTAGGAAAATGGACCCTCTAAGGGGCCCTACCTAGGAACCACCGGGGGTTTTTTGAACCCCCTGCGAGACTGGGTACCAAGGTGACCATCTACAGAAAGATGCAAGAAAAGGAGGGGGGTGCCTCCGAACAGGGTTCCTGAATTAAACCAGACCAAGAGGAACCACCGTACCAAGGGGGAATGAGCACAGACCTAGCTCCAGGGGTGCTGGAACCCCATCCAGGATTAATGACCTACTGTGCCGAAGAGCCCAAGGGCTCTGAATATAAGGGACATCTTCTGATCCGCCACCAACGGACCCACCAGCTGCAATCCTGCCTGGTGAAGGGAGGAGACAGCAACGAGGGACAGAGCCCACGTAACCAGGAGTCTACTATTGCCAAGGAAGAAGGTACAAGCCTGAACCGGATCCAAGAAATGGAGATAGCGGATAAGGGTCAATGAGGGATTGAGGTGACTGAGCACCCATCCAAATAACTCCCAGAGGACACCGCCGGCCGACTAACCCACTCGGCCTGACGTAGAGATTGGGAAGTAAAGAAGGACGATCCGGTAGGTCCTAGTGCAGACGCCCCACAGGCAAGTCAGAGACATCACCCCCATCCGTGCCTTGGCGAGCAGCCTGGGAGCAGAAGAGAGGCCAAAAACAAGGCCCCAATCCGCAGGGTTGTTCCTTCAACACTGACCTGTAAAGATCTGGGTGTCCAGAAGACACAGAGGAAACTAAAAAGAATCTTAGGTCTCCACAGGAGGTCAGAGGCCTTTTGCACAGGGCGCCTGTGTCCCAACACAGAGATATCATGCAGGGGCTACCTGTGAGTGTAGCATTGCCAAGTCTGCCATAGGCCAGCATGGCCCAGACTGCCTTGTCATTTTGAAGGAAAGAGGAAGGACAACTTAGAGGCCATAGCCCCAGCCTGGGCAACCTGCAAGTGAGCCCAGACTCAACTCCTGAGGGGAAAACAGGGGCTAGAAGCACCCTGACAACCTCTGAAAGGGACCGCCCAGCAAATTCTATCCTGTGTCCAGGGGAACTACCTCCTGGATCCACCAGAAGGAGATGATACGCTCCCAGATAGGAACCAGGTGCTGGGGCAGTCCCCTCGCCCAGAAGGCCGAGGGCGTCCCTTCATGCTTGGGAGGTCTTGGCAGATTTGGACTTAGCCCTGCCAGAGGTGCCCAGGGCGTTGTCTGCCCACCCTGGAGTGGTAATCTACTCCGAAAAGTTGGAAGCACACCTCAGGTTCGTGCTTGACACTAACGTAGGGAGAGGGAGGGGTGTCCCTGCCCCATGGGGGCCGAGTTGGCCTTCTGCATAGGGGTGCCTTACCCTTTTTTCCAAAAAGGTCCAGACGGGCCCCGAATAGGCGCCGTCCTCTAAAGGGAAGGCCAGTGAAAGCCTTTTTTGTATCATCGTCGGCACCCCACTGTCGCAGCCAAACCAGGCGGCGAATAGCTACCACAAGGGCAGAGGTTCTAGCACACATCTTAATGGTGTCATTCAGCGCTGAGAGGATAAACCTCACAAACACATGACAATCTGACCTCCCAGGGGAGATCATCAGGTTGGTGATCAAGTAGCTTTCTGATAAGGGTCCTGGCGGCCACCGCAGTGATGGCCGCGGCACAGACCGGGCGCAGAGCCGTCCCTGCACACGAAAAGGCGTGGGAAGCCAGTCTGTCAATGCTCCGGTCCTCAGCATCCCAAAGGGTACGGTAATGAGGAGCAGTCATGAAGGGGGGGTTAGTAACCCCTATAATCGGTGCATCCACCACGGGAGGTGCTGACCAAAAGTTAACCACATCAGGGGGAAAAGGGTACTTCCAATCCCAGACCCCTGGAACCCCTTTAAGCTTACAAGGCGATTCCCATTCTTTGGATATAAGAGCCTGGAAATGCTGCTGTTACAGAACTTCCAAGCGCGGTGTCGCTGTGTGGAAACTCTCCCTCTTAGGCTTGGGAGCCTCTCCAGGAGGGGAGATTGACAAAACCTCAAAGATCTTAATAAGTAGTTCATCAGTGTCACACAGGCCCCAAGAACCGGGTCCAGAATCATCACAGCTCCAGGGCATCTCATCCGAGGAGCCCGAATCGGAGAATAGCTCACCTTCATCAGAAGGATCAAGGTCCTGCATAGCAGCAGATTCATCAGTTTCATTAGGAACCGGAGAACCAGGAGGCGTCAGGGACCGCTTCTTCCCAGGGCCCAAGGGCTCCGCCAAACTAGATAGCACCTGCTCAGCCGTGGGCAGCCTGCGCGGCACGACATGCTGGTCATCGCCGCTCGAGTGCGACTCAGGAGTGAGATTTAAGCACGAGGAGACAGGTGTACTGAAGTGAGGTACAGCCACTGGCAAACCTGATTGCAGGGTCAGTGCCTGTTCAGCACACGGTCCACAGACCCGTGCTCTGTCAGCATCAGCATGGGGCTGACCACACACTGTACACAGCCGGTCTTGTCCCCGAGGGACCCCGGGTACATAATTCTGAGATGCCTCCATATGGTGATTATCTGAGCAATATGCCCGCAGGGATTTATGCAATAGGCATCCCTGGATGCCCCAAGACCCACTAGGAATGTGGGAGAATTTTTAATGTGAACCCGCTATAATATATGTCAGGCCGGGAGACGCCACCGAAATCTTGGCATCTGAAAGACATAAAGAGGATAAGAGGGGGGTGTCAGAGCCATGCGCAGCTGAATGAAGATCATAGGAACAAAAACCGCCCAGGTGGGCACTTACATGACCAAGGGAGGAGGAGGATCGCAACCACGTGCGCGCGTGAAGACCATCAAAATGGCGCCAAGCGAACCTTGAGGGGCGAGCCTGATCTGGCCGTGACGCGGGGCGCGTCATGCCAAGTCCCCGCCTCCCCCAAAGAGCGCGAAGCTCTAACCAGCGGTAACGTCAATGACGAGCAGTGGATAGGACACACAGACAGTGTGTAGCTAAGGAGATTGCTCTCAAAACTAGAGAATGATACTGCTGCCCGGGTCGCACACTTCTTGAAAATGAAAAAGACACACACGCGCGCAACCAGACAAGGGTTATGTGGATCAAGGAGCGCGGCTCTGACACCCAAGTTCAAAGAAAAACACAACGGCCATAAACGTGTATAACATTACGCTGAGACCGCCACACACATACCCCCCCTTTCTTTTCCCCCGAGCTATGGGAGGAAGCGAGGGAGAAGGCGACCCTGCACCCAGGGTTCATCGCTACGAGGGGCACGGGGCAATAACGCGGGAGGGGCATCTATTGGAGGCTCACCATCGGACTAAACCGCCTACCCTATGGTGGGGGACTGCGGTGGAGCGTAGCTCCGTGAGCACACACGGTGCTGCCTACCTTCACCCGACCAGCGCAGCCCAGGCTGGGAGGCACATCTTTATCGAAGAGGACGGGTGGTAATAGTCCTGCAGGGCTGCAGGCTGTAAAAGCCCCGCTCACCTGCGAGAGAGTGAAACTTCATGTCTTCGCAGTCAGCAATGCAGAGAAATCTGGGGATTTGAGGTCCCTGGGTATATGAAGGGCCGGGAGGAGCCTGTTTTTGCATGTCTGCAGTGAACAGCGCCCTCTGGCGGAGGATTACCCACGTGTAAGTATTATATATGGAGCAGGACGTACTGTATGCTTAGAATAGTAGTCTGGCAACAGAGTGTGACAAAAAATTTAGGTAGGCTGGCACTTAAAGGTCTTCGTTCTCTCCAATTGTTGTGTTCTCTGAGCTGCTTCCACTGTATCCTCTGGGCTAATAATAGTGCCTGGCACCTTGGCTCTCTCCATGCTGCCGTCTTTCCAGCCAACGGGGAGATCCAAATAAGCAAGGAGTTAGTATTGGCAGAAGTCTGAGCAGCAGTAGCACTAAAGTGATGTTGGTATATGCATAAGCCACTTGTGGTATCAAACACACACAACTTAAATTACTGTTAAGTTAACTTTCCTACCGTTAAGAGAAAAAAAAGTTAAAATATGCCATATTTCCCCAAAAGTTTTGTATTACTATCATTTTTTTTCAAATGCAGAAATGAACCAATCATCAAGCTACATTATTTGAATATAAATATGTAGTTTAGTATATAAAGTAGTTACCTGGTCTTTACTTGGAAAGTAATGAAGGAAAAACCCCAAGAAAAGTCCAGATGCAATGCCAACCACAACTTCTAAAACGCCTCTGAATATGGTGTTTAGAGTGGAGCCTAAAACAACAACTCATTATTAAATTAGACTGTCCAGCCAACAGCAAAAATAAGGTAGCAAGCCTCTCACCTGACACCTGTCCCATGTGTCTTTCCCCCCATTTCCTGTAGTGCAGGGTAGAAGCTGAAGCTGGGCTCCAAAACTTTGCCTTCCTTCCAATTCCTTTGGAGCTCTCAACAAGACACAGTGGTCTCTGGCCACAGCAGAGCATGCACAGCCATACAAAGATGGAAGCAAACCCATCAACTTTACTAAGAGTACATAAAGGATTTTTTGTATAATTAGAGATATTGAGATGTTAGTAAATGCCTCATTTGCAGGGGTAGAGTTGGGAGAAATTGAGCGCATCCCTCTATGTATATGTGTCTAATAAAATAACCTAACCCATGAAAAACTTTTAGCAATCCAGTTTATTTGCAGGGGGAAGCTCTTCAGGGAATTATGCATTTTTTATTAAGCTACATAGCTAATACCAATAAATACCAATATAATTAGCCTTTAGCCTTAAAGATGATCTCCAGTCAAAAAATAAAGTTTATTGGAGTATGCCGTTGGAGAGGGCTTAATCCAAGGCAGAATATATTTGTAGATGCTGCACTCCTGGACTGCATAGTAATGGCCAACTTGATACAGACCTGAGAGCCTTGCTTCCACATGAGAATGAGAGGGGGCCTCTGCTGATGGTCTGCCACTGCCAGCACACAGACAAACTGCTGCTGAGCTGGAAGCCTCCTTGCCATCTGTGCATCCAGCCAGAGAGATTTTATCTGTTTCCACATAGAATGTTAGAGGGGGGAAAAATGCTGGCTTGATTGATTGAATGAAAGTTCCCAGCTGGGCAGCAGTGCACCTATGTGATTCAGTCTTTCCACACGGCCGTCAGTGAACAAGCAGATGCAAAGTTTGGAGTCTTCCTGCATACAGCTCAGACCAAACTGGGAAAGATATATGGCTCGGAAAAACAACAGCACCTCTCTCATGCTGCACACACACAATGAATCAGCAACTGGTGGTGTGTGAGGGGGAGATAGTGTGGCCGGGGCTGCCCGTCGGCATCTCTTGAAATTCAGAGCTCCCTCTCAGGCTGCCCACTTTTCTATGGATTTTTAAGGCTGAAAGCAGGTAAACAAACACAGGGGGCAGGCACACAGCTGGGGGAAGCTATGTAACTATAGAGTGACTGCCACTCAGCATTAAACATTTGCCTGAGCAATGACAAGCAAATTACAATTGGTGCCTATCCACTCCTGGCTAGAGATTGGAGATGATTGCAGATTTAAAGCGGAACAAAACCTGATTTAGTTCCAGGCCCTCCAGGGTGCCCCGTGTGAAACCTCCCAGAACGCCGTTATTCATTCACCTCTTTCTCATTCCAGTGGCACATTTGCGGGCTCTTGTCCAATAAGAGGAGTCTGCCATGACATCATTCGTCAAATGGCTCTCATTGACTAGGAGCACCCCCTGCCGCATCCCCCGTGGCGTGCGTGCTCCTGTCCCAGCATATCTGAATGGGGGGTGGAGCAAGGAAGCTAGGAAAGGTGAGTGCTTACAGGTGCCCCAGGTGGGTTTTACACAGGGGAGCATCCTGATTCTGGATGCCCTGGAGTAAGGCCAGCCGCCGGCCCTGGAAGCTTTTAGATTGCAGGGCGGGACGGGGCGGGAAGGTTTCCGTTCTGATTTAAGGCAATTTTGACTGTGGAACAGGGAAATGGGTGTTTCAAAAGCAAGATGGCAGCCCTTATGCAATTCATGATCTCTCTCAAATAGCTTACATCAATGATTGATGGGGGGGGGTAGGGGTGCAATTTACTAAGTTTTATTTTTAAACTGGTTGTCTACTTTAAAAGGCTAGTCCAGTAAAAGTACGTACTGCACTCACCTTTTGTGACCCAAAGTGCTTTTGTCCTATTCCGGTAGTACTAAACTAAGCAGGTCCAAATATCCATGGCTGACCATCGCTTATTGTTGACTTCTGTGTCGACTGGCTACCTCACAGCACAGGCATTCCTTTCAATAGAGGGACATGGTGAGGCCTGGTATGCCCCCCTCAATAGCATTGAATGGAGTGGGCATGGCCAATGACTTAGGCAGGATGGGGAGGCATTTGTACCAGAGTTCACCAGTGAGCATGGCCACCACAGGGCTGGCTCTACTTTTATAGTACAGACCTGTTCATTATTTTACTTTTTTATGCATCTTACAAACTTTATAAACCATGGAAATAATAACTATTTGTTGTTTATTCTGTTTTGAATGTAGGGAGTAGATGGTGAATATGACAGGTTAAAATTGTTCAACTGTGTTACCTTGCTTTAGTTAAATTGTAATGATTCTTTACTACTACATATACTCGTCACAGTGGACCTTGAGCCCTCACATCCTTGCATTATAGTTTATAGTTTAACTGGAGCATTAACAAAACAAAAAAGAATGAAAAGCTTAAAAATACACCCACTAGTGAGATGAGTGTATAGTATAGTAGAAATAGAGCCCCCTAAGGAGTTCCCAAAAGGTACAGTTGCATAGTTCTCTAATTTACACAAACATCATTAGTTAATAACTAAATAATAGGCCATATCTAAATACTGTGCATTGCAATGCAGTGAAATGGTACTATTTAATAGTCTTCAAGTTTGACCAAGGGCCCAGGTGACTTGAGTAATACCAGGGTCATATACATGACTGTAGTCAGAATACATTTTAAAATGCTATAGTAATATTAATATTTTCCCTAAATCCCACACAAAGGTTTTATCAAAATCCCCACATGAAAGTGCCTCTGCCAGGAGCTTTTTTCTTCTCTCAGAGATACACAAAAGGTAGCTCACTTAACTTTGAGAAATATTTGAAAGGGATGAAGAGAGCGCCATTCTTAAAGAAATGCATTCAACCAGATCTGTATGCTAAATGAATCCCAGCCCCCCCCCCCCCCCGGGCCCTGCCCTTTCCTGTCCTTTTCCCAGGATTAACTGATCCAGCATAGGAACGTTTTACGCTGGCGGACCAAAAGCTGCAGCACATACTTTTGCATGCCTACACTTCTCAAATAGAAGGTGTCAGCTACAGTATTGTGTGTTGTGGTTTCCAGTCCTCCAGAAGAGAAAAGCATCTGCAGTGGATCTGTTAATTCATATGAGGGGGGGACTGAAGGGGTAATAACAGTCTGATGACGGTGTGGGTCTGACTGGAGGGGTACTATGGGTGTGGTGATCTGATGGAGTGGGTCTGACTAGCGGGGTACTATGAGTAAGGTGATATAAAGGTGTGGGTCTGGCTCGAGGGTTATAATGGGTAGGGTGATCTGATGGTGTGGGTCTGACTGGAGAGGCATAGGTAAGGTGATAGGATGGTGTGGGTCAGGCTGGAGGGGTATTATGGGTAGGGTGACCGGATGATGCGGGTCTGACTGCAGGGGTACTATGGGTAGGCTGATCATCTGATGGTGTGGGTCTCACTGCAGAAGAGACTATTGGTAGGGTGATATGAAGGTTTGGGTCTCACTGGAGAGGCATGGGTAAGGTGACAGGATGGTGTTGGTCTGACTGCAGGGGTACTATGGGTAGGGTGATATGAAAGTTTGGGTCTGGTTGGAGGGGTATTATGGGTAGGATGATCTGATGATGTGGGTCTAATTGCAGGGGTACTATGGGTAGGGTGATATGATGGTGTGGGTCTGGCTGGAGGGGTATTATGGGTAGGGTGACCTGGTGGTGAGGGTCTGCTTTAAGGTTTTTTCTTTTCTAAACTGGGGTTTTTAAAGGGATGGCACAGCAGCTGAAACTTCCCCGTAAGCAGGTTCCGCGACTGAGGGTAGGTTTATTATCTGCATTTTTTTTAATTTTAGAGCTAGAAACTGGACCAGCTCCCTTCCTCTTGCAGTGTATACCTGTTTTAAATGAACTGTCCAGGCAACAGCATTGTGCTTCTCCCCATTTCCTGAAGTATCAGGTAGAAACCATAGCTAAGCTCTAAAGTTTGCCCTTCTTTTAATTTCATTCCTCCAGGACTACACAAAAGGGTGGTCTAACTCTGTCTCTTGGTGCTCTCAGCATGAGTGAGCATGACAAGCCACAGTGGCCCTGCAGCTGTCTCTGACCATAACAGAGTGCGCTCATGGCTCAAAAAGCTGGGCCATGACATGTCCTTCCCAGCTCAGCCACACCCAGAAATAAAAGCAACGGCAGCACCTTTACTTAGAATGTATACGTTATTTCAGTATAATGTGAGAGTTTGAGATAGTTAGAAATGGCTTGTTTTACATTGTTTCAAATTGGATAAAAGGGGGTGGGTGGGTATCAGAAAGTAAACTTCAACCTGAACAAGGACTTTGCAATCTAAATTGATTTGTACCTGATGAAAATGCCATGCCAAGGCACGTGTTAAAGCCGGTTATTGCCAAGATGTCATCAAAGCTTCCAGCAGCCATTAGCAGTGTGGGAACTCCCTTATCCACCCCATAGCCTTGTTTCTGGAGAAGCAGCATTGAAGGAACTACAACAGCAGGAGATACAGCACCTAAAACAAAGCTATTTAAAGCAACATAAATGGCATCACATTAATTGAGGGTTTTCTGTACTTTTTTTTAAGTTTAAATATCTTCCTTTCAGGTTTGAGTGAGTTATATTGAGTGAGAGTTTTATAACAAAATAGGTGTTTGCAGGGGGTGGGTACGGGGGGGGGGGGTTGCATCCTGATTGCTCATACCCCTATGCAAGCCCAGTTTTGGGCACTATACAGGCACCTCTTCCTCGCTTGCTCAGTGAGACTGTAACCCACTTCACCACGATGGCCAAATCACATAACTGTAGTTATGTTAATAAGTGGTGCATCTGGCAGTCATACGTCCCTAAACAGTGCATCAGCATTTAGGATTCCCCCGCCACACAGCGATTAACACCCATTTTGTATAAATCCGTAAAGAGGAACACCACCCAAGAATTTGACTTTTTGGGGTTTTCTTCCTCTCTGGCAGGCCATCCCGATTTGGGATGCACCAATGTGTGTATCCCCTGGCATTGTCTGTATATTCACCTTCTCCCCAATCCCACGGTGCATGCACAGGCCGCTCAGCCAATCAGCAGTGCTAATTCCATTCAAATTTAGTTTGCTGCCATGAGCTCAGCGTGGCAATGAAATCTGATAAAGTGCCACTGGTCACATCTCCACTCACCATTATCTGCGGGGATGCTTGCACCAGTCATTGAGATGGGCCTGGCACAGGTGCATGCCTAGCTGTAGGTGTAGCAGGGATGGGGCAGCAGCATTGATATGCTGAAAGAGCTTGTTTGGGCAACCCCTGGGGCTTCACACAAGTGAAAAGTCCGCTGGCTTTCCCCTCGAGGCATTCCGAAACAGGATACCCCACTGTGTGAAACCCCTAGTCACCAGAAACCTCTTACCTTTCCAGGATCCAAAGGCACATGCACAGGCTCTCGTCCAATGAGAGCCACCTGCTAGGACTACGTAATTCAGCGGGGGGCTCTCAATGTTTTCAATGGGGAGCACAGACAACTGCATCCCCTGCATTCCCAGCACTGCGCGCGTGCTCTCGCACCAGCCATTCAGGTAGGCTGGGGCAGGAGCATGCACATGGCCTGGGATGCAGTAGCGCATGCTCCTTATTAACGTCAATGAGCGGTGTTTGTAAAAGAGGTAAACAGACCACACGACTCTTATTGGCTGAGTGCCCGCACATGCGCCATTGGAATGCAGAAGAGGTGAGTTGGGGAATAGAACAAAATCAAGGAAAGTGAAAACCCTGGCTTTTGTTCCACTTTAAAAACAACCAGATTCTGAGTACTGGACAAATCAAAATGTTATCACTAGAAAAATTGCAATCCCTTTTCTCATAGGTCCACCAATTGTCATTAACCATTAACAAGGCATTAGGAAATATATACACCTGATCAATGTTAATAAAATAATTACACATGGATAAGAATAAAAACAGGTGTCATAGACTGATTTTGAGCAATACAGAATATAAAGCGTATTACCCCAGCATAAATGCCCATGATAACGGTAGTCCCAGCAGAAAGTAAGACAAAAGTGCAGCACAGCAGGATTCAGTGAAACAGGGGACCAAAGAAAGTCGGAAGCACACTGCTTTAAGTTTTCGTAAAGCCTGAAGGTAAAATAACATTTTAGAAAATGTACAATATACCAAGAATCTGTATTGCCATTCATTCATCCATATTAAGCAAATTAGTTTACTTTTGAATCCAGTCCAAGTCCAGCTCTAGTTAATATAATGGCCAAAGCAATGTTCCTCAATGCTGCAGACCATTTATGATTTATCTTGACAGTGTCCTTGACTAAGGGGATATTTTTCAAAAGAAAACCAGCAAGAAGCATCCCTGAAAGTAACGTGACATAAAATAATTAAATATAAAGGGAAAAATTATGACAAGGTCTAATAATTTATAAAACATAAAATGGAAATTATCTTATTCCCATCATGAATTTGACTCTCATACTAAAAAGAAACCATGATTATTATAATTATTTTAGACATAATATAACAAAATATAACATACCAAGTAATGGGGGTAATGGAGGTAAATTGGGAATCTTCAACAGACTCACCAGTTTGCCATTAAGAATGGCCAAACTTAGTAGAGCTAAAATACTAAATAGGTTTCCACCAGGCAAGCATTCATCACCCGTTATGGACCAAAGAACTGCCCAGACTAAGACCACCATGACAGCTGTGAAATAAAGCACATTGGAACAGTGTTACCTAAAGAAATATATTATATTCAACATTAGCAACTACAACAAGCAGCCATATCATGGAAATCCCCAAACTACCATTTGTAACTAAAGTTGACAGAAGTCCTTGTGGAGGACAGGAACAAAACTTTTTCAATCTCATGAAGATTTTCGTTTTGGCTGGAGCTGGCGATTCCTCGCTGTTTTTACTGTGCAATACTGAAATTTCTTCATACTGAAACCTTCCATCTGGTGATTTGGGAATCTCTAAAGGTTTTTCCTAAATAAAATAAAACAAAAATAAAAAAAAGAAATTCTCCCTCTGGAATTTTACAAATTCAGCAATTTACACACTGCAAACGCCATTCATATCAGAATTAGTTCTGAAACTCGTACCACCTGTGTCACTACTGTGGCGATACAGTTTCTCATCTGTAAACTTTTTCACTTGGGACTAAATATTTCTCACTCCTGCAGGCTCAGACTGGCCAACAGGGAATAGGGGAATCCTGTGGTGAACTCGGAACACCCTTAAAGTGACTGTAAAGGCAAAACAAACTAAAAAAATAAACAGCAGCTTACCTTGCCAAACATTTCCCCAGAGCTGTCATTCTTCTCAGCTCCTTGAGTGAGAAAGTCCCTTGCCTTTGGCTTCAATACCACTTTAAGGGGCCCTAGTTTTGCCTCCTGGGTCCCCTCTGGTTTGTACAGTGCTAATGGCCTTGGCACTGCTGTCTATTGGGACAGCATAGTTAGTTCTTAGATTAGGTCCTGTGTACAGCCACAGCCCTCAATTGATATTGCACACATGGCCATTTATCTATAATACGAGCAGCAGGTAATGCTGGACATCGCTGTTCCACAGCCGGAGAGAACAGTTTATTTGCACTGTAGGGTGGACCCGCTGATTCAATTGTACTGATGGGTCCAAGACACCCCAGTCTGACACTATAACCCAGGACTCAACGAAGCCCCAACCAGTATAGTATTTTAGCATTTACAATTTCCATGAAGTCCCTCTGAAATTTTGATTGAGCCTGGAATTCCACTTAAAAGTCTTCACTGTCCAGGGTGTTGGGACTTTGGATGCCCCGCTGTGTGTATCTCCATGGATCACAGAGCAAACTCTATTTTCTGGCACTCTGACTTGCTCGAAGCAGCAAGCGATCATGCAGCTGGCCACATACCCACTCACCTCTATCCGAGGAACGCGTCCACACCAGCCATTCACAAATGCCTAGCACTGGTACTTGCCTCAGATGGGGGTTTGCTGGGGATATGGCTGCAGCCTGTGCCGTGGAAGTTGTGCCTATGTAAGTATACACTGCGATCCCATGGGATGTGCATAGCAAGCAGAGCAGGTAGTGTCATCTGCTGGCTGAGAAACTGGAGGACCAGCCAAATGATTGTGAGAGTTTCTGAATTTATTTTGAGACTTACTATTTCAGCATGGAGCAGATTTTTCTTTGCACATTATTAAATACAAGCAGACTATGGGAAGTTCAAATTTGGAGGTGGACTGAAAAGTTGAAAAAAACCTTTCACAATTGATTGAGCTACTGCCTTGTCTTCAAATGTTGATAACTGATTGGCCACATATTCCAACCTCCAGCATCCACTATAATAACTTTTGACTCCTGTACATTTTATTAAAGTAAAAGTCCAGTCAGCTAAAGAAAAAAAACTAAATCAGATTGCCCTAAATCCCCTAATGTTAAGAGTTTTCTTAGGAGACTATATGCCCACCCTTATGCTAAGAATAACAGCAGTCCAGCTTGTCCAAAATACTTTGTGTGACCCTTTCAGTACCAGAGGGTGTTTTTAGTATAGAGATACACAGGGATAATGATGACCCTACAAATTGAACTGTACTCCAACTCTATATGCAGCCTATATTGAAAATTGCTAAAATCGTTTCAAGAATGGTTATGCAATAACATCTTAACATGCAAAATGAAAGATTGATTTTATAAGGATAGTTTTACTTACTATATGGGTAATTTGGTTGGTAGCTGAGAGGGCTGCTCGTTTCTGGTGTCTATGATTCAGTGCTGAGACCAGCAGGTGATATGCAAATGAGCAGAAAGGAGCTGGAGAGGGGGCTCAGAGAATGTCAAGCTGCATATTGTTACATTGCTGGACAGACTCCAGTGACAGGACAGGGACAGATCTATGCAGTTAGAAAACAGGCAGAGAATGAAGCCTGCAAACAAAGGAACTTATGTTTTACATCAACCACCAGGTACAAAACAGGCTGGGACTGTTTGGGTGGACATTCCAGTTAAGTTTTAATAAATGAAATACTAAAATTTATCAAAAAAATCATTTTTTATTTTAACTTTGGAAAGAAATGGGTACAGCAAGTAATACTCTTTCACCCCCTTCATAGGCCAAGCATTTGTTTTGTGGCTCCATGAGGAATCCTGATGCACTAGATAGCTGACAATGAACCACTAACACAGTAAGTTACGCAGACTAAGCTAAGGCAGTGTAAGGTGAGAAAGGTGAGTTTTGCCGTGATGTCATCAGAAATGCACAGAGAAGGCCACTGCTAAGGTCAGATGGATACCAACTGATCTGCCCATGCCAGGTTTAATGTGGGCTTAAGCAGTTTATATAACAACAAAGAGAATGGACATAGGATTTTAGATGTTTGGAAAAAAACATTTTTTGGAGAAATACCTTAGTTATAGAATTTGATTCTAGATTTGTTTCCAAAATGCTCTGGCAAGTCTCTCCTTGATCCTTACAACCATTTTCAATACGCAGGCCTCTATCTTCCATTTCTATTCAGTAAATCTAAAGAGAAAAATATAGATGTAAAGGAGAATCCATTGCAACTATAAATGGCACTTTTGGAAAATATGTGGTGCAAATGAGCCATTATATACACAAAATAGATACCCTACATATTTATCTTTAATATTCCATATTCCCTTAGTTCTTCACATCTACCATCTATAAATATTGTAAAAACCCAACTTGAAAGCCAAGAGGATTGCATACTGAAGTGTGGAAAACTCCAATGTTTCTACCTCAAAACCTCTAACATATTAAGCCTCTAACATATTTATGTTATTATGTTATTTATGTTATCTAAGTTATTTTGGTTGGATTTAACTGCAAAACTCAGTTTATTTTACTTTTTGAGATTTTACACTAAATGTGTAAAAATGGTGGGAATGGTTGTGATGACAGAGCTCTTTGTCTTGTGACTGACGAGAAGTGATGCAGGGGCAAAGAGAATAACCAGTTGAGTGGTAGGTGCTATTTGTTATCCAAACGTTTTGGGAAGCCAGGCTCATTAACAGTCTTCATTTTAAAGAACTTTAAGCAAGTTAGCACTCAGAGTACCATGTCAGTTAAAGTGGCAGCATCAGTGGTAACAAATGACCAGCCCCTACCCTACACACACTCACTCACTCAGCCCATCCCTAAAAATTTCCATGCTCCCTTTTCTCCATCTTTTTTTCATCAAAACATACATGGCAGTGCCCAAACACTTTTCAGTGGTTGCAAGAGAGGGCTTATCCATCATTTCACTGTTGTTTTTGGCAGACCCCTCATATGTGTATATGCTTTGCTGTCAGCCTGGGTTTACTGTGCACAGTGATACAACTGAAGGATCTGTTGTACCCACTCCTATTGCCTTGGGTAAAACAGGCCCATTATATGTAAATAGACATGTATACTTGTATATGTATACTGTGTATACTTTGTTTTAGACAAAATCAGATATTAGAAAATTTGAATGGGGACAGATTGTATAATGATACAGAGTTCTTATCAAGCACTTTTACCAGACAGTGCCACATTGGTGCAACTTAAAGTAGTGAAAAATATAATTAATTATTTTTTTTTTTACTCCCGCTCATGTTGCATGTTGTGGTGCAGCAACATGCTTAGCATTTTAGAAATCATATTTTGCACTGAAATGGCATTGTCTGGTAGAAGTGCTTGATAAATCAGGCCCAAAGACCATAGTAATTTGTCATATACCTTTTTTTGTAAATGCCTGGTAAATAAGAGAAAGTTGTGTGTAGTTTTCCAAACCTTTCGAACCGTTATTGTGGCACCACCCAAAGGGTGTACAGCATTGGTCATTACACCAGGGCCTATGGGGGTCAAACAAAGACTACACTGCCTTCTTACTTATGGATGACTTCCATGAAGCTAACATAAGTCATGCAATACCAAAATTGAAGCAATATACACTGCCTGGCCACAAAAAAAGGTCACCACCTGGATTTAACTTATCAAACAGGTAAGAGCCTCCCATTGGTTAATTACTGCATGGGTGATTTTGTTTCAGCAATAAATAAGCATAAACAGTAAATAATCATCACTTATCTGTGAAAACACCGGATTAAACCCCCACAAATATATAAATATGCATGAAAGGAAGATGAAGAAAACACCACAGCGGTACCTATATGACTGTTAGAAGTTAAATAGACCCAGGACCCAGTAGCACACCCACACATTCTGTGAGTGAATCCCACACTTCACCGGCCTATTTATTGCTAATTTATTGCACTGACACTTTTTTAGTGCACTGTTGCATTAAGACTTTCTGGGTAGTATCCCATAGTGCATCTCCCTGTATTGTGGCTATGGCCTTGAACAATGATTCAAAATAAAACTTAATAGTTTTAAGAAACCGCGCTACAAATTAAATCAATTGTCCCAGTGAAAAAACTTTTCGCTCCAAGCCTTCAGACTGTTGTCATTCCAGCCTTCAACATTAGCATATAGATATAGATACAAATACACTGCCCTAAAGCTGTGTATAAGGCTCAGCGAAACAAATGTTGACACCACAGGTGCTCTTCAAAACAATTCAGTGACGTCACTCCACCACCACCTTCTTATATATAACGTACCAGATGTATTCTTGGTATTTTGCACATATGATCTCAATTTTAATCTGAGAGGCTCCACAATTTCTCCTTTGGCCAAAAGGAACGCTTATCAATTTAGCTGCTTATTTTTTCACCTCTTTAAACAAAGGATAAGGAACTCCACTCTCCACACAGAGGAAAATCAGCTTGCTCCGGATTTATTACACATATTGTAAAAACATAAACACAAGAAATGCTCCCATAGCGTAAAAACGTTTCACACAACAGGAATCCACTTTATGGCCACTGGCCCTTTAAAAAGCCGCTCACCAGATTTTTTAAAAAAATCACGCATTCAACTTAAAAGTAGAAGAACAGGCGTCATCCAACCCCTTCAGTATGGACCCGCACATCAGATATAAAGCACTTTTACGAGTATCAGCTCACCGCCTCCTCCGGCCGTAGTACGCGGCGCTGCTCATCAGATGCAACACACGTGACACTCCTTAGCTCCGCCCAACGCGTTTCGTCGTTACGACTTATTCATGGGCTCGAGCGGGGCTAGGAGTGTCACTAATTTATTCACTTCACCATGTCACGTGGTCTTTTCTTTCTTGTTAACCTGTTCGGTTCAAAATGTATTACCGCTAATACGGCTATTCATTTCAAATGTAAATGATGTGCGCTTCCCCCAAAGGGATTAGAGCGCATCTTCCTCATACCAAATACAATTTTTATAAAACATGATATATATTTAAAAAACAATACAATTATATGCCATACCACATTACAATCTTAAAGATATACTCCTATAATTGACATCCTACCTTCATTCATTTATATACAGATGCCACATTATCTCTTTATAAAAATAAAAATAAAAATAGAAATAAAAGTATGTGCCTTACTAGAATATCTATTATTTCATTATAATTCTAGCCATAATTAGAAATGAAATTATGGCTAGAATTATAATGAAATAATAGATATTCTAGTAAGGCACATACTTTTATTTCTATTTTTATTTTTATAAAGAGATAATGTGGCATCTGTATATAAATGAATGAAGGTAGGATGTCAATTATAGGAGTATATCTTTAAGATTGTAATGTGGTATGGCATATAATTGTATTGTTTTTTAAATATATATCATGTTTTATAAAAATTGTATTTGGTATGAGGAAGATGCGCTCTAATCCCTTTGGGGGAAGCGCACATCATTTACATTTGAAATGAATAGCCGTATTAGCGGTAATACATTTTGAACCGAACAGGTTAACAAGAAAGAAAAGACCACGTGACATGGTGAAGTGAATAAATTAGTGACACTCCTAGCCCCGCTCGAGCCCATGAATAAGTCGTAACGACGAAACGCGTTGGGCGGAGCTAAGGAGTGTCACGTGTGTTGCATCTGATGAGCAGCGCCGCGTACTACGGCCGGAGGAGGCGGTGAGCTGATACTCGTAAAAGTGCTTTATATCTGATGTGCGGGTCCATACTGAAGGGGTTGGATGACGCCTGTTCTTCTACTTTTAAGTTGAATGCGTGATTTTTTTAAAAAATCTGGTGAGCGGCTTTTTAAAGGGCCAGTGGCCATAAAGTGGATTCCTGTTGTATGGGAGCATTTCTTGTGTTTATGTTTTTACAATATGTGTAATAAATCCGGAGCAAGCTGATTTTCCTCTGTGTGGAGAGTGGAGTTCCTTATCCTTTGTTTAAAGAGGTGAAAAAATAAGCACCTAAATTGATAAGCGTTCCTTTTGGCCAAAGGAGAAATTGTGGAGCCTCTCAGATTAAAATTGAGATCATATGTGCAAAATACCAAGAATACATCTGGTACGTTATATATAAGAAGGTGGTGGTGGAGTGACGTCACTGAATTGTTTTGAAGAGCACCTGTGGTGTCAACATTTGTTTCGCTGAGCCTTATACACAGCTTTAGGGCAGTGTATTTGTATCTATATCTATATACTTGAACAATGATTGTTTTTAATTCCATCTATTGTATTTCTTCTGATAATAAACTAGTTATTAACTTTTACATTATAGTCATTGGTGCAGTTTAGTTCCCTTGACCCTCTGGATAGCCATTTCTCCTTGTATTGGTTTAAAACCTTTTTGCCATGCTATAGGGCACATTCATTGTATTTCTTATTGGTAGTGTTTTTCTCTTGCTAAATTTACATAATGCTTAGTGTTTTTTTCTTTTTAATATAATACTAACTAGCCCTGAGCCTGCACAATCCCCCCAATTAAATAACCGGGTGCGACTCCCACACATTTAATTCATATGATATATATACAAATTGCAAGGCCCATATCAGTCTCAAACAAACTAAAGTGCCAGTGCAAAAATTAAATGTTAAAATAAATTAGATGTGTGTGACCGCTATAACAAACTTTGTGTAAAATCCACTCAAATCCAGATACACAAGCAACACAACTCAATTCACAGTGCAAACAATCAATACTGGCAATTACCAATGGCCAATAGAATACCCTTCCCATCCAAAGTACATGTGACTACAATACCAAAGAAAGAGTCTCCCCACCGCCTACCACCTCAGAACGGAGCCACCCGTGGGTTAGAGGGCCCACTTCATCATTTTTCTTTTTAATAAACACCCCCCACAGATTTGCTTGGTCGATTTGGCTCCACATTTAAAGTGGACCAACACCCTGAGGTGATCGGCCCGGGAATCTATAAGATTCCCGGGCCGATCACCTCACACACCGCGGGACATCCGAGATCGGGATGTCCCGTGGGGTGAACCCCCCCTGAACACCCCAAATCCACCTACCTGGTCTTCGGCGGCGGCGGCCGGCCGCCGCCGCCTCCCTCGCGCCCCTCTAGGCGTGCGCGTGCCCGCGCCGGCCGTCTCTGAATGGCCGGCGCGGGCGCGCACACGTCAAGAGTGACGCGCGGGAGGCGCCGACGGGCAAGCTGCTTGTACGTTGCTGTCAATCAGCTTGTCCGTCGGCGCCGATTGGACGGCGCGGCCACGTGGGAGCGGGGAGAGGTGAGTTTTGGGGGCTTTCTGGGGGGTTTCACACAGCGGGGCACCCCCGATCGGGGTGCCCCGGGGAAGTGGACCAATACCCAGGATAGTCAAAATCCTGGGTGTTGGTCCACTTTAATAGATACCCTGTTTAAAAACATCTAATGTTGAATGCATGAATGGTAGGTGTCATCTTAATCAGCAGTTAATTACCAGTAAAATATATTTTTTAAATAAATATATATATATATATTTATTTATTTAGTGAATTTTTGATATGTTTGTGTTTGGATGCACGGCAAGACACCAGTAAAAATTTCTTAGGTTTGCATTAATTTGTGCAGCACAATAATAATTTCTGCTTATCAGAACCCCCCAAAATGGCTTGCTTAATATCCTGCATAACCTGAACATCAAAAATTAGCCCCAGTATAACAAAAGCTTGTGATAACTCCTGAGTTTCACCCACCAACCAAATGTGTTAACATCTGCAAGGTTTTGTTATTTTTTTCCTTTGTTTCACATAAAGTTAAAGGTATGGAATTGCGGCTACGATGACAGAACTTGCTGCTTAAAGCTTTTGAAAAACACAAGTGGCAATACAGCAAAGAGGTTGCTATAACAAGCCAACGGAGGATAAATCTGAACCAAAGTGGCAAAAAGCGGACTGTCACATACTATAGCCTTCAGGGTTGACGGTCTTCATATGTCATTTTGTAGTAACATAATTTGTAGTTTGGCGCGTCATGAGCTGTATGTGAAAAGAAAATGTGCCTCAGGAAAAATTCAAATTTTAGCAAGAGACAAGTTGTGATTACCTATTAGAGACTGTGAGCATGTAGAAGTAAATCTCGTAGGTCCTGATTCAGTAAAGCAGTATGTTAGTTATGTAGGGAAGTGCTGATTTACCACAAAGTTGCTCTGAACATTGCATGTCTCCTGGAAATCATAGAGCACTCCCTCCTTAACCAGTGACAGTATACTTCCTGCCCCTGCTAGCTTGGATTTGCAGCCCTGTGCTGGACTATAAGTAGAGAACATACTTCCTGCATCCAGGGACAGACCTGAACACGGCTTGCTGTCAGAAGCTGTGTTGCTGCTTCTTGTATCCAGAGCCTCACATTGGCATCTGGATCCTTCCACCGACCATCAGACTGTTCACCTGCCAGTTCAGCTGACTGTGCCTAGAGGAGATCGTCTGTAGCTGTTTTGGAACTCCTTCTTACTCCCAGGTTGCTGACCTGCATGTAGAGTGTATCCAGTAGAGAAGCTTCACCTGTCTGATCGACTTCTACGCGTCAATAGTGGATCAGCTATCAAGATCAGGGGCCCCTGCCGCTTTCATCCTGCAGAGCCTCTTTCTCTTGGAGGTATATAGAGTACTATAGGGCTATAGAGTAGCTATATACCCGGGTATATGTGCACGGACTGAAGCTACACCTTTCATTATTGCATTATATATATATATTACACTGTGTATGCTGTATTTCTCTTGTGCCTTTACCGTTTGCTATATAAAGTTTATAGTATTATTATATTCAGCTGTGCCAGTGATTGCTTTAAGAGATTGCTGGGAGCAGTAGTCCCTCTGTTCTCATTGTATGGTTTTGTTTAGACTCGATCTATTTCCCAGAAAGGTTCCCCAACAGTTACAAGGGCCCTATTCTGGGTGGAGACACTGCCACACAGAACATTTATCCCACTCTTCCACTAAGCGAAGGCTCAGCCTCATTTTTTTACCAACAGGTCAGCGCCATAGCCTGTCTTGAGTGGGGCGTTTATCATCACTCCCTCCAAAACAGTGCTACAGTTATATCTGTTTTTTAAACATCTAACACATAATGCTGTTAAAACAAGTTTTGCACTTATTCAGACAAGAGCCTGTGCATGCGCCATTGGAGTGTGGAAAGGTGAGGTTTAATGGGCAAGTCAGCTGGTTTTACACAGCGGGGCACGACAATTCAGGATGCCCTGGGGGCATGGAACAAAAGCCGGAAAATTCAAATTCCCAGGTTGTGTCCCCAAAATCCAGTCACTGCAAAAAAAAAATGGACAACCTCAACCACAAGGCATGCCCCTCCATATGGATAGGGGGCTCTCCTCATTTTATCTATATGAAGCGGACCTTCACCCTGAATAAGTCTATGTTATGTGTTTCCCGCACCCTGTACATACAGATTGCTCACATTAAAACACATCCTACCTGCATCTACTGCATGTTATGAGCCTTTAAACATCCTAGATGGTGGCTGCATTCTGGGATTGCTGTCCTTTCCCTGACCCCAGCTCTCCTGTGCAAAGAGCAGCTATAACCCCACCCCCTGTACTTTATCCCGCTCTCCTCTTCTCAGTATGTGTGCTGAACAGAGTTGCAGTTTGCTGGGGGAATGAATAAGAAAATAAGTGACTAAAAACGTAAAATATATTAATTGTAGAAGCTGGGGTATAGTTTTTTAAGGGTTTGGGCTTTTCATTAAATCATGATGAAGGTCCGGTTTAAAGGAATTTGAGTAAAAAATGAGAGTGGTTCATTTGGATTTTTAAAACAAGGCAGAGGCAATGCTCATGTAAAACACACTCATTGGGGAAGGCATGCAGGCCATCCTACTTTTTACAGGTTAATGGGGTCTCTTAGAAGAGGTGAGAGGTGTCCAGAAGCCTCTGATGAACAGCATCGCAGCTGTCTGGCTCTGCTTTCTTTTTGAATGGATTTGAATTCTGGAGGTTGACAGGAGATTTACGGCCCCTTGGACACAAGACTGGATGGCACTCACGTCCTAGGGGGATGCTGGAAGTCCTGGTATCCTGGCGTAGGCTGATGGTGTGGCACAATTCCCTCGCTCCATCTAGCACAGGGCTCTCCCCCTCTCCTGCATTTCGCACATCCTGCCCTTTGCAGCTTCACACCATCCTTTTATAGCTCAGGTCTCCTCTCACAACACCTTGGGGCCGTTCTTCTCTACACTGTGGGGGATCATACCACTCCAAAGATGGAGCCCTCACTTTTAAAGGCAGGGGATCCCCAAGATCGCGGGTCCAGGATTGTTGCGGCCCTGTCCTCCAATATATGGGGCCTAAAGGAGAATCCCACCCAGTGCCTAAAGCTCCACCACCATTTCCAGGGGACCCAACCCCACAGGACGTCTCCATAGGAGGAAAGTTGAAGATGTAGTTCACCTACACTAACCTACCTCTACTGGTCCACATTCCCTTTTCTTGTTCCTGCAGGGGTCCTAAGGACTCATCCCTAGGGACCCTCCTGCAACCAGGACCACCAACTCCTACATACCTACCATCCCATGTTGCCAGTAAAAGCTTCCCCTCCCAGGGGCACTAAAAAAATGTGTTTACTGTCTTCATTTTAATATATTTTACTCACACACGTCATGTGACGCAGCATCACATTGTGGAGTGTGTGTACAATGCTTCTATGCTTAGCACAGGAAAGCTGGAGAGCTCACTTATTAGATGAACTGTCATGAATGCTAACTGACATTTAGCTGCTGGCATGTTTCCCAACAAAGCCTGCAATATTTTTTTGGCCATCAGAGCACCGTGTGGCAGGAGATCACATGAGACAGGTGTCGGAGAGAGGCAAAATAACACCTAGTTTTGACCGTGTAAGGGCCAGCCTGCTCTCCCCTTTGCATGTAACCCCTTAACAAAAAAACACACAAATGTCCAATTTAAACTGGAATGATTTATTTCAAAATCGACCACAGCTTGATCAAAAAGGCAATCAAGACTAAAACATACTTAACAACAATATAACTTTTAGAACTCAATAAAAGGCAACAAAGAATAAAACATACTTAACAACAATATAAATACTCAATAAAAGGCAATCAAGAATAAAACATACTTAACAACAATATAAACACTAAATAAAAAGGTAAAACCACCCCCAAACCCCTACCACTCTGCACATTTCCTCTTTTTTTTCTTTAACTTAAAAAAACAGGGCGAGAGGACAGGGATACTCACCGAGGATCTCACAAAGAAAGAAGACTTCTCTTTTGCATTCTTTCCTTAAAGCAGAACAAAGCCCAGCAGCTGCCGCATCCCCTGCATCTCAGGAAGAGAGCCCGTGCATGCACTGATGGAGCCCGGACAGGTGAGTTTTTTCTGGTTTTCTGGGCGGATTTTGCACAGTGGGGCATTTCCTCTCACAATGCCCCAGGGGCACAGAACAAACTTCCCAGGTTTTGTTCCACTTTCCACTTTAAATACCTCCTTTTCTATATCCTTTCCAGGACCTTTTCTTCTCCGCCTCCTCATTTCTCCTAAGCCAATCCTCATCCCCTCAGTGGTACCAAGCACGGGCCATGCCGCTCTGTTGTTTGCTCCTAATAAGATAATACCATTAACCACATTGCTTCTTTCTACCGCAAGCATAAACAGGCATGGTAAAAGTATCATACAATCTAAATGTGTACCAACGACCCAGATCTTTTTCCTTAGTTATGCCCCCAATAGTGACCACTTCTTTAAGATTTCAAGTACACCATCTTTCTCTGCCGGCCACTCTCGCCGAGTTCTACTATATGCCATATAAGCATCCCAAACATAATTCAGGCTATTTACAGTAGGTGCTATATTGTAATGGGCAGGCTGATTCATTACTAGCGGCAGGTATCGGCAGATGAGCGTCTGTACAGAGGCGCTAAGAGCAACTGCTAGAAGACGCTGTGGTTGGCTATCAGGCGCTGTCATTCGCTGTAGTAACCTGGCCGGCATTTATGAATGAGATGTATGTTTGACATTCTAACACCAGTACAGCACTGCAGGGAGCAAGAGGTAGCGCCAGCTCATTGCGATTTACTGTCATAAATGTAAAGTGCATTAACCTAGCAATATAGATGCAGGTCACATACAGAGACAAGCTGTAAGCTGTTGCACAGTATCTTCAACAAAAAAAACAGGAAGCAGCATTATAGTTAATGGCAGCCATATGCTAATTAGTTCAGTTACAACTAAACCGTCACATAATGGCACTTAGGTTGAAGTGCTCCCCATTTCTAAGCTGTGTGTACTGTAACTGAATGTATCATAGCTGGGGGTGGGGATGTTTGGCCAGGGAGCAATATGCCCGACTACATTTAATTCACGTTTTTATAAATATTGTACAAAGGTTTTAGTAAAAAAATTAAACACTGGCTGTTTGATGACATAAACACTCCAAGCACCCCTCCCTCCCCCTGTGTTAAGTGCAACTTGGGCAATAACAAAAAAAAAAAACTCACTGGGGGGAAGGCACTTTAGCAGAAGTTGGGACCTTGAGTGACTGGTCTGTCACCAAAACCCATGCAGCGATGTGACTATACTGGTCTGTCACTCTAGTTAATGGATGCCATGCAGAGTCCCACCCCAGCCTGAATCAGGGGAGGATTTCAGCAATCAGGTGAGTTATCAAGAACCATATAAGTAAACAGTGCAAGCTCTCTGATTATATTGTGAATAGACTTTTCAGTGAAGGTCTACACCACATTTTGATAAGTTTGTTTGTACAAGGGTGTGTGGCTGTTATACAGCCGACCATATTCAAAACCAACCAGGTGTGTCTAGAAAGTGTTCACACTGATTGTTTCCTGGCAACCAATAAATGTGGCTTCATGGCAATGCTGTCTTATTAGCTTTAAAGCAGACCTAAACCCTCCCCATCTACTCTGTGGTGGGAATATAGGGATGTTAAACTAACCAACCATTAACCAACCTGACATTATTGAACCCTTACTACTTTTTTTTTAGCAGAGCCCTATCCAACAGGGGACAGACAACAGCTACACAATATCCAATAGGAAGCATTGGCCCCTGCAGTGTAAATGTGTTTACTGGTTCCCCTTCATACAAATAAAGCCATTTGGACAGAGGTGAGTATATACAAAATGGAAAGGTTACCACTCTCTCATAGAAGTAGCCATGTGAGAGACTGTATTTAGTTATTTAAAGGACCATTCCAGACTTTGTCGACTGGATTCGTGATGAGGGTGGGTGTCTTTTATTTTTCTTTTAGTACATGGGCCAGCATCTCAGTGATCTCTTTACCTGGTAGATGTCTATAATCCTTCCTAGGATCTCTGCACCTTAACCCCCCCTCCCGTTCTGGATGGGCAGAAGCAGCTTTTGGTCTGCTTTAAGAGGCACTAGGTAGGACCATTTTTACTTAACTTTAAATTCACTTTTCTTTACTGGGGCTGAGGATTGCGGTGACGCATGTAAGATGAAGGGTCTCCTCCAGGTACTCGGTGGGGCATATAAAATGATTTTGGTCTGCTTTATTATTAACTAATACCCCTTAGTTCTTCCCATTGTATTTTTATCCAGTGTTGTCCTATTTACTATATAGTCATGGCACATTCTGTTCTTTCCCATATATTTAACATTACATTTATTTGTATTAAACTTAAATTTGCTATTTTGCCCATGGCTCTATTTGTAGCATTTGTAGCTGCCTGCTGTCCTCTTATTACTTTACACAATTTCGTAGCATCTGCAAAGACGTTTTATATATGTATTAAATATCTCAAAGTGAATTGGGCTCAGCACTGACCCCACAAGTAACAGTGATCCAATCAGAGTATATATTACTGATAACCATTCTGGCTGGTTTAATATCATGCAATTGCAGGGCGTTCACGCTTTCACGGCAGGTGTCCCGTGATTGTTTGGGTTCAGCGTGTGAAGGGCATTTGTGCAAGTGCTTTCCACTCACTTGGATTGGAATCGCTAGCGCAACACCCTCCCAACGCTGCTGAAAAGGCTTTTACGGAGTAATATGATAGATCTGCAAATGCCAAAGGGGGAAGTGAATGCATCCATAGATTACTATGGGCAGCTTTTCATAGGGGAATGCGGGACGGTCACAAACCCCGTGCAGTCGTCCTTGTGTGAAACCAGCCTCTGTGCTTTCTTACACCTAATACGCATTTCCCCTCATTCCAAGCATTCTCGAATTTCTTTAACTTAATATTGCAATTCCTATGACGTGTGTAGGCGTGTGTAGATGTTTTTACCCATAATGCAATGCTTTAGCCAAAAATTTGATTTGTTTTTATTATTGTAAAGGTGTGTTAAAATTCTGCGACCCCACCCTGTTTTTCTCTTGCTTTCATTACAAAGAAATAACAAATCTGCCCCCCCCCCCATTTTTTCTTGCTTCCATTACAAAGAAATAACAAACGTGATAGGAATTTCAGACAGAGTATATAAAAAACACCTCAACTTGCTATGTCACATTTTTATACAGATCTCTAGACTATTTTTGAAACAGACATCTTGATAGGCATCGATTACAAAACCTGATTTTCGTTTTCAAGTAGGGGACGGCCCTGAACTAGACAATGTGCTTGTTAGTATGTCCCCAGTATTAAGACTTAAATACATAACAAACATAAGGCATGTGCCATTATTTGAGCTTTCATGGCATTGCTATAAACTCCTATACATGCCTAAAAGTGTCATGTGTCACTACACATATATGTAGCTCAGCGCTAAGTGAGACGTGAGGGTATGTTTTCCCCCGAGGCATGATTTCCTATGTTGTTACTGTCAACATTCAAACAGAAAAGCTCTTCCAACACAAGAGGAGGACTGCACGCAGCTCATCTCCTCACAAAGTGCTGCCATTCTGCCCTCTTCCCTTAGGCTGCAAATCCTCTACACCATGATGGGGATACAGCGCTGTGAGGAGCTAGGACGCAGTGGGGTTCTTCATACATGGGGTAAGGTTAATAAGGCTTATTTTTTTTCTCCAGCATGCAGTCACCTATTAAAAACGAGCAAGAAGAGCAGCCCTATGTTACCTTGGACTTCTAATGCCTGTACTTTGTAGCATTTGTAGCTGCCTGCTGTCCTCTTATTTATTCCTTTACACAACTTCGTAGCATCTGCAAAGACATTTTATATATGTATTAAATATTTCAAAGTGAATTGGGCTCAGCACTGACCCCACAAGTAACACAAGAGGAGGACTGCACGCAGCTCATCTCCTCACAAAGTGCTGCCATTCTGCCCTCTTCCCTTAGGCTGCAGATCCTCTACACCATGATAGGGGAACAGCGCTGTGAGGAGCTAGGATACACTGGGGTTCTTCATACATTGGGTAAGGTTAATAAGGCTTATTTTTTTTCTCCAGCATGCAGTCACCTTTTAAAAACAAGCAAGAAAAGCAAACCTTTGTGAAGCAACACACATAACATAGACAAAATGGACATCTTTAAAGACCCCAACTAAAAGCTGGTGGCTGACACGTGTGTGTAAAAACTGTTGGCAGGCAGCATGATGTGTAAAAAAATACAGGAAACACCTACCAGACACACACCACCCCTCCTGAGAGAGAGCAGCATGCAGCACAGCCAGCCCAGCGTCCTAGATACCGGCTTCTGATTTACTAACTGGATGAGGACTCCATCATGCTGGGGTGGGAGTGACAGGATGATGTAACTGGAAGGGGATGAGCCTGTTCATCTAAGCCAAATAATTGTAAAGCTGCCTCCCACGCTATAACCAGCTATGGCTCAAGCTTTGTATGGAAATAAAGGAGGAGCAAAGCAGCAAAGGGCCAAATAACATGTTGATGCTATGGCTATTTACTGACAAGAACTACAAGCAAGCTCATTCACAAGCGTGTAGCCTGGGGAAAAGGAATAAGGTGCTTAAATAGCTAAATGAATTGTGAATGTGAGTCTTTGATCTAATGCTTCCTTTTTTGTTGTAACTCCAATTTAAAAACTACAAATAAAAAGTAAAGTGGAAATGATGTAACTAGTGATCACCCACAAGCCAGTCATTCAAAGGAAAACAAATAATTCCTTTAATATACTGGGAGGAGAGCTCCTACTGATGTGTTAATTAGTAGTAGAACCACTCGTTTTTGTACTGAACAATTATATATTAATTAAAATGATTTGCTCTAAAATCACCCTCTTAACCCCTGATGCTTTTTAAACATTTTTTTAACATCTTATGTGTGCTGGTTTTCTGTATATAAATATCTGTTTGTGGTTACATTACATAAGATCAGGTCTAACAAAGAAAACTAGTTATCCTCGAAAGCTCACCTTAAAATATATCTAATTAGCCTACAAAAGGTATCGCATTATTTCTTCACTTTTCTACTATTCTCAATGGGCTAACTCGGTAGAACACGGCACTGATTAAAAATTGAAAAATAATTGTATGTATTAATATAATGCTAGCCACACACATTAATTAATTTGAGGATTAATTTGGATCATTTTTTCCATTTTGAGTTATAGTACTTACAAAAATTCGACGTTATTAGAAGAAACATGACAAACACACTGTAAAATGATGGAATGACTGACGTTTCCCCAAATTTCCATTTGATTTATAGATTAATTCAACCCCTGAAAAAAATGACCAAATCAAACTGGAAATGAATAAAAGATCTCCATTAGCTTAGAGTTAATAATCAAATTCATCAGTCAATCAGAAGATATATATTTGCCTAAAATTCATAAATCTGTTGATCAGCAGCACAGAGCTACAACTGTTTTCAGATAAATTGCAACTCATTTAGTATATTCAATCTCTTGAATTGAATAGCAAATAACACTACTGTCTTAAAGTGTCCCTCAAAAGGGATGCCCCAACCCGCACAATGGTGCCAATAGCCCAATCCCAGGACTTACCTGCGTCCTCATTCCTGCAGTGTATCGCGGGCTCATGTAATTGCTGTCAGATATTAATATTTATGGGGTGGACTTACACAGTGCTCTGCGTCTCAAAATCAGTCACACACCACAGGCTGCTGGTGGATACATAGGTCATGATTCAGTATTAGCTGAGGTGTTGCAAAATAGTATTGGGGCCAGGGATCAGACTTTTCCAGGCGAAATGCGGTTCAAGGTTTCTCTCTTTTGGATGCACCCTGGGGAAAAAATCAACCTTATACAATCTTCCCTATTACAATTACTGACAGTGCCCAACCCTCGGGCTACCCTCACGGGCTACCAACAGGTCATGATATGTGGGTTTCCTTCCCAACAAAGCTAGATTTGGCTCCGTCTACAAGGAATAAATAAATGATCAAAATGCTGGCAAAAAAGACCAGGGTTCCTGATAGGTGGTTCTAATACCACTGGTGGTACTTGAGATGGTATTCAGACAAGGGTGCAGACTCACTTGTACCCCAACCTGATCTGCTGCCATCTATGCTTCAAGCATGATTTGCACCATTTTTATAAACTGCCCCATTGTTTGTGTGAGTCATAGACTTTTAAATGGCTGTTTTGTGTGTTTTGATTATGCTTTTAGGTGACTGATAACGTTCATGCACTGCCCAAGTGGTACTTAATCAGAAACTGCAAAAGAGGTGTTTAATGAAAACAGTGAGATCACACACATCATCATGAACATGATCATGGGCAGAACATTACATAAGCAGTCACATAAGCAGGTGTTTTGATAGGGCCTCCACAGATCTAAATTCTGCAAGGTCACTGTTCCCTCTGTGGAGGAACACATCTGATCAGTGTCTGGGATAATCGGGCACACATTAGTAAAACCCTCAGGAGGGGATAGAATTATCAATTCTTGCTGGCTTCACTATCTTAAATTGATTACATAAAATTAGGAGTGGGTGGGAAAAAATAGCTTAGTACAGGTAAAATAAAAACCCTAAATCCTGGGGATGGCTTGTAACCCAGAAAAATACAATTCTGTGAAATACTCACCTGTAGAATTGGTATTATGAGTATACAGTAAGTCCTGCTCCAGATATAATACTTACACTTGGGTTATCCTCCGCCAGATGGCGCTGTACTGCAGAAGCATGCAAAAACAGGCTCCTCCCGGCCCTTCATATACCCAGGGACCTCACACAAATCCCCAGCATTAAAAAGCAGTGAACAAGAAGCCGGGAGAATTAAAAACCACCCAGAACAACTGGTAACAATAACAAGATAACAATCACCATACAGGGTATCCAGAATAATGCAACAACAGGGTGGGGTGGAGCAGGACGTACTGTATACTCATAATACAGTACGTCCTGCTCCAGATATAATACTTACACTTGGGACATCCAATAGCAGTGTCCATAAAGTAGGGTGGGATCCCCCAACAAAAAAGGTGACAACAGGCAGTTTAAACTACTACCGCTTGCAAAACCTTACGGCCAAAAGCAGCATCTGCTGAGGCCCTAACATCAACCTTGTAAAACTTTGAAAAGGTATGAACAGAAGACCAAGTAGCGGCCTTGCAAACTTGTTCAACCGAGGCCTGGTGCTGGAAGGCCCAAGAGGCCCCGATAGCACGAGTAGAATGAGCAGTAAGGTGTAAGGAAGGACTCTTCCCCTTAGCAGAATAGGCTTGAATCACAGCCTGACGAATCCATTTGCTAAAAGTAGACTTGGCCGCAGCCAAACCCTTCCCAGGACCAGAGGGGACCACAAAAAGAGCATCAGTTTTCCTGAAGGCCGCAGTGACTACCAGGTAATACTTCAGACACCTGACCACATCCAAGGAATGCAGAACCCTTTCCTTAGCGTTACTAGGATTAGGACACAATGAAGGAAGCACAATATCCTGATTCAAGTGAAAGGCAGACACCACTTTCGGCAGAAAGTCTGGCTTAAAGCGGAACACCACCTTGTCCTGGTGTCTCTCGTAGTATGGGGGCTGAATAGACAACGCCGCCAGCTCTGAAACACGCCTGACCGAAATGATAGCCACCAGAAAAACCACTTTGAGGGTAAGTACAGCCAAGGCAGCATCCTGAATATCCTCAAAGGGAGCACCCTGCAAGGCAGACAACACCAGGTTCAAGTCCCAAACAGGAACCATAGGCTTACGTGGGGGACGCACGTGAGTGGCCCCCTGAAAGAAGGTCTTAACCAGGTGATGCTGAGCAAAGGACTTCTGAAAGAAAACAGACAGGGCAGAAACCTGACCCTTCAGAGTACTGAGCTTTAAACCCAACTCTAATCCGTGTTGTAAAAATTCCAGAATCCTAGGGATGAAGAACTCCCTGCAGGGAAGAGACCTGGACTGACACCAGTCTATGTAGGAACGCCATACCCTGTAATAGATGGCAGAATACGTTTTCTTCCTAGCCTGAACCATGGTATCCACCACTGAGGCAGACAAGCATTTCTCCATCAAGATGGAGGTTTCAGCAGCCAAGCCGTCAAAACCAGAGTTTGTAAATTGGGATGGCGTAAGGAGCCCTGAGTGAGTAGATCTGGCGCCTCTGGCAGGACGTCCTGATCTACTGCCATTTGTACCACGTCTGCAAACCACACCCTTCTTGGCCACCTTGGGGCCACTAGAATCACTGGCACCTTTTCCAGGGCAATCTTGCGCAGAACCCTGCCCAGCAGGGGAAACGGGGGAAATACATACAGGAGGCGAAATTTCTTCCAAGACAACGACAGAGCGTCCGTGGCCACAGCCAGAGGATCCTGAGACAGGGAGACAAAGGCCGGGAGCTTGCGATTGTGACGGGATGCAAACAGATCCACATCCGGTAGACCCCAACGGTGACACAGGGACTGGAACACCCTGTTGCAGAGGGACCACTCCCCCTGCCGGGAAGTCCCCCTGCTCAGAGAGTCTGCTAGGAGATTTTCCACCCCTGGGATGTAAACAGCCGAAATGCATTGAACATTGGCCTCCGCCCATGTCAGAATCCGCGACACTTCCTGGAGGGCACCCTTGTTCCGGGTCCCTCCCTGATGACTGATGTAGGCAACCGCCGTCCTGTTGTCTGAACACACCTGAACAGACAGTCCCTGCGGGTGATCGGTCAACTGCTCCAGAACCAACCTGACCGCCCGTAGTTCCAGAATGTTGATGGGTAAATGGGCCTCCAGAGGGCCCCACCTGCCCTGGAACCTCAGGGACTTCCAGAATCCCCCCCAACCTGACAGACTGGCATCCGTGTTGACCGTCTCCCAGGAGGGGGCTAGAAAGGACCTGCCCTTTAGCAAATTCTTGTGGTCCAGCCACCACGGGAGGGACCTTATGACCAACGGGGGAAGCACACAGACCCTGTCCAGGGACGCAGGATCCTTGTCCCATACCGAGAGGAGGTGAAGCTGCAGAGGCCTCGAATGGAACTGAGCAAAGGGCACCGCCTCGAAGCTCGCCACCATCAGACCTACCAGCTGCATTCCCTGTCTGAGTGAGAGCTGGGGGCACGAGAGCAGGGACCGCACCTGCGCAGTCAGGGCTTCCACCTTCTGTTGGGGAAGGGATAGTCGTGACTGAACCGTATCCAGAATCATCCCCAGGAATGGGGTCACCGACGAAGGGGACAGAGAAGACTTGGGGTGATTGATCACCCAGCCGAACGAATCCAAGATGGACACCACCCGCTGAGTGTCCAGCTCCGCCTGCTGTAGGGGCCATGAGGATGTCGTCTAGGTAGGGCAGCACTCGAAAGCCCCCTGACCTTAACAAGGACATCACTCCAGCCAGTACCTTGGTGAACACTCTGGGAGCTGAAGTGAGGCCAAATGGTAGGGCCACAAACTGATAATGTTGATCTTTCAACGCGAATCTGAGAAAGCTTTGATGTCCCTGAAACACAGGGATGTGAAGGTAAGCATCTTTGATGTCCACAGTTGTCATAAAATCCCCTGGGCACAGAGAGCCAACGACCGAGCGCAGAGTTTCCATGCGAAAGCGCTTGTGCTTGACAAATTTGTTGAGGATCTTTAAATCCAGAATGGGCCTGACTGACCCATCTCTTTTGGGTACTGTGAACAGGTTGGAGTAGAACCCTTCTCCCAATTCTCTCAAGGGAACCTGGCAAATAACTCCCAGATCCAGAAGGTCTTGCACTGCTTGCATCAGGACCTGAGCCGATGCCGGGTCCTGGGGAATCCGGGACCTGACGAATCTTGAGGGGGCCGTACAGCAAAGTCTATTTTGTAGCCAGAGGAAACTACCTCCTGAATCCACCGGTCCGAGACTTGGTGCCTCCAGACATGCGCGAAGTGCTGTAGCCGTCCCCCCACCCTGGCGGGCGAGGGCGCCCCATCATGCCTGAGGGGTCTTGGGAGGGGCTTTGGGCTTGGTTCCCCAGGAGGAGCCGGGGCGCCGCCCCTTGCTCCTATGCCAGGAGTCTGCACGAGCCCCCGCGAAGGACACCCCTTTCCCCTGCTTAACACCTCTGTAGGGGGCTGAAAGGGGGCCCTGGATCCGAAAGGGCCGAGGCTGTCGCCTGCGCTGTGGTAACTTACCTCCTTTAGCAAAGAGGTCTAGGCGGTCCCCAAACAGGCGCAGGCCCTTAAAAGGAAGCCCAGTAAGGGCTTTCTTAGCGGCATTGTCTGCCGCCCACTACCGCACGGCGTATAGCCACCGCCAAGGTGGAAGATCTGGCACACAGCCTAACAGCATCATCCGACGCGGACAGGAAAAAGTTCACAAACGCATCACAATTAGACAGTGCATTAACAGCATCAGTAGGCAGCTCGTCTAGGCCGTCAAGTGCATTCCTGATCATGGCTCTGAGCGCCACAGCAGTAATGGCCAAGGCGCAAACTGGGCGCAGCGCCGCCCCACCAAATGCAAAGACATGACATGCCAATTGGTCAATGCGCCGGTCCTCAGAATCCCGTAGCGTAGTGGTATCGGGGGAGTGCATAATAGAGGTGTTAGACAGCCCTAAAACAGGGGCATCGACCTCGGGGGGTGATGACCAGCACTTGACCATATCAGCAGGAAATTGATACTTCCTGTCCAAACAGGGGATCCCGGGAAGTCTACTGGGATGTTCCCATTCCTTCAACACGAGGTTATTGAAATGGGTTTGCTCAGGAAACTCCAATCGAGCCTTAGCAGTATGAAATAGCTCACCCCTTTGCCTGGGAGCCGCAACAGGGGGAGGGATGGACAGAACTTCAAAAATCTGAAGCAGTAGTTTGTCAGTATCATCCGGGGTCCAGTGGTCCGAACCGGAATCGTTATGACCCCTCATCTTCTCATCAGAAGATTCTGAGTCAGAGAATAGCTCCCCTTCGTCCGAAGGGGTATGGCCATAAAAATGTGAAAACTCCTCAGACTCCATAGGGAAGGGAGCCGAATCAGGGATTATGTGCCGCTTTTTAGCAGTGGCCTTGCGCGCTAGAGAACTAGCAAGCAATTTTTCAACACTGGCCAGTCTAGTAGCCACATCAGGATGAGAATCCCCGCTTGTATTGGAGGTTAGACTCGGCTAGGCTTGGGGGAGTAGGTGAAGTGAGGCGAGGTGCAGGCCCAGCCATAGGAGGGGCGGGAAGTACCATTAGCGCCTGCTGTGCACAAGGGACGCAGACCCGTGCATTGTCACCGCTGATAGGCGAGACCCCACAAGCTACACACAGACGGGCTTGTCCCGAGGGAACCCCGTTCACAATATCCTGGGATGCCTCCATATGGTGATTAATGGGCACAATAGGCCAGTAGGGATTGACGCTATAAGCTACCCTGGATGCCCCAATGACCCGCAGGGAAGTGGGAGTAATTTTTCTAGGTCCACTGGTAATTCAGCCGGGCCGGGAGAAGCCACTGGATTCGACCGTCTGAAAGACATAATGGGAATAGGGATGTCAGAGCCATGTGCAGTAAGCAAGACAAATGGAAAATCGCCTGCGAGGGTACTTACAAGATCGAGGGAGTAGGAGGACCGTTACCACATGCGCGCGCGATGAGCATCGAAATGGCGCCAAGCGGACCTCGAAGGGCGGGCCAAGAGCGGGCTGTGACGCGGAGTGCGCCAAGCCAGGTCTCCGCCTCCCCCCAAAGAGCGCGAAGCTCTGAGATAGATTCAATTGTCAGAAGATCGAAGTGAATGGCACACTTAGAAAAAAATTCGCCAATGAAGACGTAGCAGCATCTGAGGCAACGCCGCCGCTCATCGCAGTACATTCAACAAGGGAAGGAGTGCGTGTGGCGGCGACAGATGCATAATAAAAAATTTTTAACAGCGAGGCACTGACACCAGGAATACCAGTAAAGGACAGTACTAAGGCCATAAGCGTGTAAGCATACACTGACCACCACACCCCCCCCTTTCTTTCACCCCGGACTAGGGGGGGAACGAGGGAGGATGGCGACCCTTTGTATAGGGCCCACCGCTACACGGGGCATGGGGAATAGCGCGGGAGGGGCATCCTCTAGAGGCTCACCATCAGCCTAAACCGCCTACCCTATGGTGGGGGACTGCGGTGGAGCATGGCTCCATAAGCACACAAGGTGCTGCCTACCTTCACCCGACCGACGCAGCCCAAGCTGGGAGGCACATCACAGGGAGTGGGAGTAGTCCAACAGGGCCGCAGGTTTTGATAGCCCCGCTCACCTGCGAGAGAGTGATACTTCATGTCTTCGCAGTCAGCACTGCAGAGAAATCTGGGGATTTGTGGGAGGTCCCTGGGTATATGAAGGGCCCGGGAGGAGCCTGTTTTGGCATGCTTCTACAGTACAGCGCCATCTGGCGGAGGATAACCCAAGTGTAAGTATTATATCTGGAGCAGGACGTACTGTATACTAAGAATAAAACATTTGCGATTTTCTAATCCCCCAGATCATAAGATGTTATCCTTATTGAATAGCATTACATCATCCTCAACCAAGATCAGAATGTTTAAGATGCAGCCTCCACCAACCTATGTAGGGTATATTTAGTTTATAAACATTTATAGGTGTGTGACTAGAACTCTGCGTATAGCCTAATCTGCATGTGCCAAACTCATAACCAAGGGGCCCGATGTGGCCCTCCAATGCTTTTTATGTGGCCCTCTGACAGGTGCCAGACAGTGGTGGCTTGGTGGTGCCCCATCTAGCCCCATTACATCAAGGCTTCTGATTGTGTGTGGTGCTCCCTAGTGCCCTACTCCCAGTGCTGGGAAACAGTGCTGGAAAGCAGGCAAGGTTATCAGTTTTGTCTCAGTGCCAGGAGAGGGAGGCGGGATACCAGACACCCACTTATAACTTGTAAACAACAGACTACACTGTAGCAAGAGAAAGGAAAGATCATCAGCTACAATGATTAATGAGATTAACTGCCACATTGTAGTGTGTGTAGTCTGTGTGTAGCCCATCGGACACTATGGGCCTGATGCAGAGCCTCCTCTGAACTGCCCTTAAAACCCTCCAATTGTCCGGGTCTCCCGTTTGAATCGTGGCTCAAATGTGATGCAGAGCCTCCGTCGGAATGGCTCCCTAACTGATCCGTCAATTTCACTTTACTCGGAAAGCTTTTTTTGCTCTCTCGGGTGCCTTCAATTTGATCGGGGCTCCCGTTCACGTTCACACGGGCGGGCCGTTTTTCCCTGATTTTTCCTTGCATTTTGAACGTACCTGCTTGGTTTCCGTCGTATTTGACCTTCCATTTTGGTGGTTTGAGCAAGTATACTTACATCTCCATGGCTCTTCAGTTGCCAATCTGGCTACACGCAAGCGCACATCCCTCAAACTCCATTGGAATATACATATGGCAACCACTGCCAATTTGACACATATTTTTTTGGGAACAATAAATTGGGGTTCTTCCTTTTTCCTTGCCATTAATGCATACCTTAATCTCCTTTGTGTTCCTTTTTCCTTGCCATTAATGCATACCTTAATTCTTTCTGATTGTTTTGGATTTATTGTACCATATCTAAACTTTTTGTGTCATGGAAATGTGTGATGATGTTGTGTGATTGTACATTTGCAGGAAACACAACTTTCTTTTTTTTTTTTTTTTTATTTTATTCCAGCGTTTGAAATTGAATTTTTTACACAAAGTTTTTTACAAATAATTGAATCTAAATGTTTTAACAAATAAACTATTTTCATTTTAAGCCAAATTAAAATTCTTTAGGCCTCGGTGTCTTGTGCCTGTGATTTTCTTGTATCTGTGAATGAAAAACAACATTAGTTTAGCATTGTTTATTTGGTTTTGTTGTGCGTGGTTTTTTTGGGGCCCTTTTTAAACCGGACCTTCTGCGTTTTTTACTGAAAAGGCCAAACTCTTAACCAAAGATTCCGCAGCATCTCAAAATAATAGATAGTAATTTTTTAGTCAATCAATAATTATTCTTTCCACCACTGGGCTGCAACTCAGTTCTGGAATTTAGTATACGGCCGCCGCCATCTTGACTCAGAAGCATCACACTTACTGAGGAGAGGAGAGTGGGATAAGGTACAGGGGGTGGGTTATAGCTGTGCTTTGCTCACACAGAGCAGAGACCTCTTGAAAAGGTCAGCAATCCCAGAATGCAGAGCAGCACAGTTAGAAGGCACTTCCTGTTTGCAGGCTGCCTGATAAGATGGCGGCTTCCATAATCCGCCATCTTGGATGTTGAAAGCCTCATAACATGCACTAGGTGCAGGTAGGATGATTTTGAAGGTGGGAAAACTTTATGTACAGGGTGTGGGAAACATATAAGATAGACTTATTCTGAGTGAAGGTCCGCTTTAAGGGCTTTTTAGACAAAGTCTTTGGTTTTTTTTTTTTTTGGTTTTTACATTTTGTGGCCAATGGAATTGTTGGTTCATTTACTTTGGTCCCCAAAAACGCCACTTACCATGTTTTAGGCGCATATTGCGTCAGGGGCGGAGGCTCCATTCTTGCTCCCTTGGTTGCTGCTGTGAATCTGTTTGCATGACAAAGACACTGATATTAGAGACTGTTGTTGTCTCATGTACACAAAAAGCATTAACAAGTTTGCTGGCCTAACTAAAGTCACTTTTTGAACCTCTTGCTGCCTCACATTGCCCTAGTTCTTCTATCTGCATGTAGCCTAGTTTTGAGCTGCGTACATGTGTTAAACTAAGGTGGGCTTGTATGTAACGTGAAAAACGAAGTTGTTTCAGACTATTCTGGTGTTTTTTGTTTTTTTTATTACAAGGAATGTGTGCGCGCACATAAACGCACGCGCGCATACTCACATCCATGATGATGTCGTCCTGCTCCGAGGTAAAGATTGCGGGCGCGCACCCGCTGTTGAGCACGGCCACACGGAAAACATATTTAAAGCACAAGGCACTCAGCTCTGTGTTGGATACCATATCAATATGGGCAGACCTAAAGGGAGCAAAAAGAGCCAACCAAGGGCCGAGGCACATAGCAGCCGCACACATGCCTCATCCTCCACAAGACAGAAGAGCAGGCACCAGACACATGCCGAACATGCCCCCACTAAAACGGTGGATACTCCACACAAACAGGCACATTCCAAAAAACGCAGGACCAAGGGTACATTAACCCATTCACCACCACCTGCAAAAAAAACACGCACACACAAGGGTACCCCATCTAGTCAGACCATGCAGCATCCTCCACCTTCACACACCAAGCATACCCACAAATCCAAACACATAAGCAAGGGTAAGCGCATTGCAAAAACCACCACCCCACCCAGGTCACCCACCCCTCCACCTCCACCCTCTGGTTCCCCCAATTCCAGTACCTCAGATTCCACATGCAGCTCCACATCTGATAGCTCAACAGGAACCCAGACATTAAGCCAGAGAAGCACACACACAACATCCCCCTCCCCCATAAGCCAAAGAAGCACACACGACTCCCCAGATACCCAACCATCAATTTCCTCAGAGGCAGGGGAGACCACACACCCATGTGGCAGACAACTACGGCGTGGCTCACTAACTGCCCGATTTTGCGATGCTCAAAGCATGGCGGTGGCAAATGCAGTTTGCGAACATTATGATGCCCTATTTGGCTGCACCTCCAAAACAACCACAAAGCAGGCTAAGATGGAAATCTGGACTAATATTTGCAGGCAGGTCAATAGTGTGGGATCAGTCCGGAGAGATATTCAGCAAATAAAAAGGAAATTTGGGGACCTGAAATACTACAGCAAAAAAAAAATGGACATGCGCCGTCAGCAGAGGTAATGGACAATTTTTAGTCACATTGTTAAAAGGATGTAACACTTATTAGGTGTAATTTAATCTTCCCCAGCCAACAGACAGGGGGTGGCTTACCCACTAAAATTATCCTTACGCCCGCCGAGGAACATGTATATACATTCATACACCCGGCCAGCATCCAGGGACTGGCAGAGGCACAAGACACAGACCGGAATGTAAGGTCCCAAGGTGAGTCTGATTTTGCCATGACCTAGTACAAAAAGTTCAAGAAGGCAGTGTTATGCTACACAACACACTGTACTTGGCCATTTACCTAATCTTCCTATCTACATACTAAGGACCAAGTCAACAGGACACACCAGGCCCCCAAACCCCTGCGTTAGCACCGAGGCCAAGGGCACACCAGGCTTCTACACCACAAACCCAAATTGTGGATTGCGATGAGGTAAGTCAATGGGCCTTGATGTGTACTTTTAACATTGATATTTGCGAGCTTGTGTGGACAGAAATAAACTAAAAGGATGCTATATTTCTTAACAGACCACAGGAAGCCCACCCATCATCGACCATATACGAGATTTGGAGGAGGACACCCCACATATGTCACTAACCACTACTGCACCAGTGGCAGCAATGCAGGCAACCCCGGCACAGCCACCACATCCACAACCACCTTCGGAACCAGAACCAACCACCCGTCCCACTGCTCCTACCCAGTCTAGACGCCATATTTCCCAAAGAAGGCAACTTCAAATTTTGGAGGAAACATGGAGGCAGGAAAATATTGCCTTTGCTGCGACAACACAGCAATTCAATGAGACTGTGTGCACCCAACTCACAAACCTCAACGCCCAAGTAGAGGTATTAAACAGAAATATCTCTGCCCTAACCAGCCATATGGCTGAGATTAATCAAAGCCTGGCCCACATTGCAGCCAATTTGCAGGCACAACATCATTCCTCGTCACCATGCAACCCAACATACCACTAATTTGTGGGGAATACATTTTCTCTGCCCACGTGTAATTTTTCTTTTGGGACCAAAAAAACAAATGACAAAACAAAATTTGTTTGAAAAAAAAAAAAAAAAAAAATACAAAAAAAATTGTGGTCTCTGAAAAAACACTAAACACTAGTTGTGCACGTATGGTTTGCGCGGTGCCACTTTGGGTGCAAGAAAAAGGAGGGGTGGGGAGGGCTGAAACTAAAGGTGGTGGAGTAGCCCACAAGCCATGATTAGGTTTAGGACCGTTGCAGGCGTCTATTGTAGTGCCCCCCCCAGTCACATCAAGACAACGGAACCTCATCTTCAAGAGAACAAAGCCTGGCTCCAACACAGAGCGAGTCCTCCTGGGGGCAGTACTGTAGCGCTCCTCTGCCTGTGAAGATCGGTGCAGGATGGGGGTCTTCATCCAGGGGACCAAAGGATAGGCATAGTCAGAGAGGGTGGGCAACCAATACAAGTTTCAGACACATACCCAGTAGCCAGCCACCAAATAGATCGGCAGATTTGAATCGCTCATGTAGGCAGGAATTCCTCGGCAGGGAAAGCCAGAAAAACGACTCCCAAAAACCAAATCAGGGCCAGCCAGTGCCTGCACATTTATCCTATGTCCCATCTTCAAATGCCTGCACACAAACAATAAAATAAAAATGATGGAGACCCTGTAAAAAGGATACCCAAAAAAAACCCATAAAAAATATCAAATAGTCATGCCATCGATGTCCAAAGGCGTGCGGTGCAGCCTGGTTTCTGCCATACTCAGCAGGACAAGACCGCGGAGCTGGCGCCGCTGATGTGCTCCAACAGAGGACTGCATATTATTGCCCGAGTGCAAATACGGCTGCTCTGACTTGCCGTAAGTGAAGGCTCGGCGGCCCCGTTTTATTAGGCTGATTTCAATCGGAAACCAAGGCTCTGCATCACTGAAAAAAACGGACCAATGAACGAGGCATCCGTTTTCCCGGGAAACAGCCTCGTGCGAGCCGACAATCGGAAAGGCGGCTGAGCGCACACCTGAGCGCATAAACGCACACTAAAATCAACGTAGCACCCTTTCCTGACCCGATCAAAGGCTAAAACCAACGGGAAAATGCACGGGATAGCTGAACGGGGAGGCTCTGCATCAAGCCATATAAGCTAAAAGATATTATAAAGTAAAATGTTGCTATACATAGTCTAGCAGAACACATATAACTCCTTAAAAAATGTAAAAAGCAAAGTTACAGCACTACTCACATAGTAACCTAAAAACACATTACGTTTCAGACCAATGCATGACTGTGGTCAAAGAAAATAAAATATAAACAGGAAACAAATAACACATGTGATGAGATAAGCAGTCTTATGATTAACTATTCCATCATATTCACTACAGAAGGCATACACTTCTAAAACAAAAGAAAATGTTTCAAGCAAACCTATGCCGCAATGCAACCTAGCTGAAGAAACCATGCTTTCATAATATTTTTTACAATAAGACTAGCAATACAGAGGGTAAGCCATTTTAGCCCTCTAATAATACAGCAAGTAAAAAAATTTAGCCAGACAAGAATCTCACTGAGTTGGCTATTGAGATACTGTCATAGACAGTATATCCCACACGTTACAGCTTATGCAGTCACATCAGAATGTCCTAATTGAGGAATGTGAGATAGGCTGAGGACACGGTGGTTCTCAGAGAGTTGAAAAAGACAAGACAGAAATATATGAAATCAAAACAAAAGTATATCCAGTAAAAAGAAGAGGAAACAATCATCAGCTTTTCCTTCTTAGTGGTGGCACCATACCAGACCATTACGCGTTAATGACTGAGCTTTAGAACATAAGCAGCAGCTTACTACATTTTCCTAGCTGCTGCAGGAAATACATCTTTGTTGGGCGTCCAACAAATCAATTCAGTCCATTTAAATCATGGGTAATGATGGCACACTAGAATTTAGTGCTTTGCACTCTTTCCACAATTACTCGACATTGGCCCAGTTTATGGATCTCCAGACAAAAGGCTTGGGTATCCTCATTGCTGATCAACCTTAGAGTATCAGTGTCATCAGCAAACCTCATGATATTAAAGTGATTCTAAAGGCAAATTCGAAAAAAAATAATAAACAGCAGCTTACCTTGCCAGGCGCCGTTCCAGAAATGTGTCTCCTCTCTGGTCGGCACCAGGAATTAGGAAATAAGCTTCCTCATCTGCAGGCCTGGTCACTACTCACCAATGCGCACCACTAATGATCCTTTAGGGTCAATAATGAAACCACGCCCACTCATTGGTGCATGAATTGCAGCTGTTAAGAGTCACCATTCAAGCCCTGATGAACTCCCCGCTCCTCCCTGCCCAGCCTCCGCCTTGCTAGGTCAGCGCTCTCGCTTCCCTGTGCAGGGGAGGCACAGCAAATCCCGCACCTCTGGTCGCGGGGAAGGGCGGTGTTGGCTGGAGGTCTAATCAGACCGGCCCCCGGGGCAGCATGGTGAGGGCTCTCTGATCAGCACAGCAGGCAGTGTGGTCACCTCTGCTGCCGATCTGATGATCCGATCAGTTGAGGCTCCAGCTCCGGCCTCTGACCCAGGTACATGCATGTATCTGGGGTTGCGTGCATGTGTTTGAGAATGTGAGGGTGCATGCATGTGTTTGGGAGTGCGTTGGTGCGTGCATGCCTTTGGAAGTGTGAGGGTGAATGCATGTGATTAAAAGTGCATGCATGTGTTTGGGGGCATGGGCACATGTTTGGAGTGCAAGGGTGCGTTCATGTGTTTGGGAGTGCAGGAGTGCGTGCATGTGTTTGGGAGTCCATGCATGTGTTTGGAGTGCGGGGGTGCATGCATGTGTTTGGGAGTGTGCGCATGTGTTGCGGAGTGCATGCGTTTGGGGGTGCGTGCATGTGTTTGGCAGTGTGAGTGTGCATGCATATGTTTGGGAGTACTGCTCTAGGGGTCCAATGTCACCAAGCAAAAGGGAGAGAGGGAGGGAACACAGCCAGGGTGTCTGAAGCAGGATTTCTAGCTCTTAGAGATCCCACCTATTATGCAGATTATTATGCAGCATCACAGCTCCAAGGTCCAGCTCTACTTTCTTCAGGAGATAAATCATTTCGTGGAACTGTAGGCCTCGATATCTAGGCCATTTCTTCAATTTAAAAACGGAAAACAGCTTTGGACAGTGCCAAATGTAGACCAACGCAATGATGTAACAATTACCCCCGATCGGGGGTGCCCCGCTGTGTGAAACCCCCCAGTAAGCCCCAAAAACTCACCTCTCCCCGCTCCCACGTGACCGCTGCAGCCAATCCCCGCCAACGGACGAGCGGGAGGCAGCGACGGACAAGAGAGCGCGCCCGCCGCGCGTCACTCTTACAGGGCGCGCGCCCGCGCCGGCCATTCAAAGACGCCCGGCACTGGTGCGCGTCCTGCTAGAGGGACGCGCGGGAGGCGTCAGCGGGCGCCGCTGGATCGATGAGCAGGTAGGGATTTAGGGGTTTCTGGGGGGTTTCACACAGCAGGGCATCCCCGATCGGGGTGCCCCGCAGTCAGGGAGCTGATCGGTCCGGGAATCTTATAGATTCCCGGGCCGATCAGGGGAGGGTGTTGGTCCACTTTAACCAGGGGATGAAGGGCAAAAGACCTTTGAAACAAAACCGCCAGGGCAGAAACCTGCCCCTTCAAAGTGCCAAGCTGGAACCCCGAGTCCAGACCATGTTGAAGAAACTCCAGAATTCTGGGAATAGAAAACACCCTACAAGGCAAGGCCCTAGGCTCGCACCAGTTAATATAAGACCTCCAAGTCCTATAGTAGACGTTAGAGGAAGATCTCTTCCTAGCTCTAACAAGAGTCTGAACCACCGCATCAGAAAGACCTTCCTCATTTAAGATGGAGGTTTCAGCAGCCACACCGTCAAAGCCAGCGTTGTTAAATTGGGGTAGCGTAGCTGACCCTGGGTGATAAGATCTGGAAGAAGAGGCAGATAAAACTGATCTACTGCCAGCCGCACAACGTCTGCGAACCACACTCGTCTTGGCCACCTTGGAGCCACCAGAATTGCTGGTGCCCCTTCTAGAGTCAGCTTGCGCACCACTTTGCCCACCATGGAAAAAGGGGGGAACAGGTACAGAAACCCCAGTTCCCTCCAAGCCAGGGACATGGCATCCACTGCCAGGGCCAGAGGATCCTGTGACAGAGACACAAAGGCAGGAAGCTTGTGATTGTGACGAGAGGCAAAAAGATCCACCTCCGGAGTCCCCCACTTGTGACAAAGGGACTGGAATACCTTGGAACTGAGAGACCATTGTCCTCGGCGAGAGGATCTCCTGCTCAGGGAATCCGCCTTCGTGTTCTCCACTCCCGGGATGTAAATGGCTGAGATGCATGGGACATTGCTCTCTGCCCAAACAAAGATCAGAGATACCTCCCTGAAGGCACTCCTGCTGCGAGTCCCTCCTTGGTGATTGATGTAAGTGACCGCCGTCCAATTGTCCGATCGGACTTGAACTGGCAATCCCTGCAATAGAAGAGTCAAGCGAGACAGAACCAACCAAATGGTCCGTAGCTCCAAAACGTTGATAGGGGTATGAGCCTCCCGAGGCCCCCATAACCCCTGGAACTGATGTTCCCTCCAGAAGCCCCCCCAAGCCCGACAGGCTGGCGTCTGTGGTGACCGTTTCCCAACAAGGGGTCAGAAAGGATCTGCCCTTCAACAGATTGCTTGACACTAGCCACCACTGAAGGGACTGCTGAGCCCGGGGAGACAGCAGACAAGACTGATCCAATGACAGCGGACACTTGTCCCAAGTCGCTAGAAGATGGAGCTGAAGCGTCCTCATGTGAAACTGGGCAAAAGGGACTGCCTCGAAGGAAGCCACCATCAGACCAACCAATCTCATCCCTAGCCGGATAGACGGGCGAGGATTGGAAAGCAGAAGCCGAACCCAATCTAGGATCAGAAGAATCTTGGGCTGAGGAAGGAACACCCTGGCCTGAAAGGCATCCAGAGTCATGCCCAGAAATGAAACCTCCCTGGACGGGGAGAGGGAGGACTTGGGATAGTTGATCACCCAACCGAACCTCTCCAGCGTGGATACCACCACTCTGGTGTCTAGCTCCGCTTGGCTGAGAGAGGAAGCCTAAATGAGAAGGTCGTCCCAGGTATGGTACAATGCGAATGCCCTGGACTCTGAGGAGGGCCATCACCCCCGCCAATACCTTGGTGAACACTCTCGGAGCCGGGGTAAGCCCGAATCTGAGGAATCTCTGGTGTGCCAGGAAGATAGGTACATGCAGATAAGCATCCCCGATGTCTATGGACGTCATGAAGTTCCCCTGAAGAAGAGAATTGACGGTTGACCGCAAGGTTTCCATGCGAAACTTCCTGAAGCGGATAAACCGATTGAGGTGCTTCAGATCCAAAATGGGTCGAACTGAGCCGTCCTTCTTGGGCACTGTGAATAGATCGGAATAGAATCCCAAGCCCCTTTCCGCGAAAGGCACTGGGCAAATGACAACCATGTCAAGCAGATAACTTACTGCCGCCCGGAGCCCCTGTGCGGCCAGTGGATCCGAAGGCACTGGAGACCTGAAGAATCTGGGAGGAGGCCGGATCTCGAATTCCAGCTTGTAACCGGAAGACACCACTTCCAGAATCCATATTTCTGCGACCTCCTGGTCCCAGACCTGGAAGAAGTGCCGCAGCCATCCCCCCACCCGCAAGGGTGAGGGCGCCCCCTCATTGCTGAGCTGGCTTAGCAGCGGGCTTGGGTTTGGAACTCCAATTGTGACCTGGACGGGCACGACCTCTGCCTCTACTCCAGGAATCACCTCTGAGGGTAGAGAAGGCCAAAACTCTGCCAGTTCTGGCACCACGAAAGGAAGGGTTAAAGTGGACCAACACCCAGGATTTTGACTATCCTGGGTTTTGGTCCACTTCGGCGGGGCACCCCAATCGGGGGTGACCCGCTGTGTGAAACCCCCCAGAAAGCCCCAAAAACTCACCTCTCCCACGTGACCGCTGCTGCCAATCCCTGCCGACGGACAAGCGGGAGGCAGCGACGGACAAGAGAGCGCACCCGCCGCCGCCTCCGCGCGTCACTCTTACACTTTTGCTAGAGGGACGCGCGGGAGGCGGCGGCGGGTGCCGCTGGAACGAGGATCAGGTAGGGATTTAGGGGTTTCACACAGCGGGGCACCCCCGATCGGGGTGCCCCGCAGTCAGGGGGCTGATTGGTCCGGGAATCTTATAGATTCCCGGGCCGATCACGGGAGGGTGTTGGTCCACTTTAAAGGAGGCCGCCCCCCGAAAGGGATGACGTTGCCACTTACGCTGAGGTAACTTCTCTCCTTTCGTGACAGAATCTAATCTTTCTCCAAAGAGCCGCAATCCCACAAAGGGAAGTGCTGTAAGCGACTTTTTGGCCACAAAATCAGCCGCCCACTGGCGCAACCATACCGACCACCGAATAGCTACAAGCAAGGCCGAGGTTCTACCACACATGACCATGGTGTCATCCAAGGCGGCAAGCACAAAGGACATGAACAATTCAGACCGCTTAAGGGCGGCGAACTCATCACTAGCCGGGTCAAGCCTGGAGGTACTCAACCACAGACCTGGTAGCCACTGGCAAAAGCGCCGAAGCACAAACAGGCCGCAAGGCTGAACCGACACTAGCAAACGCGTGGCAAGCCATCTGATCAATGCGTTTATCCTCACCATCTTTGAGAGTGGTGGAGTCAGGAGAATGCAAAATAGAAGTATTGGATAACCCGAGCACGGGACATCCACCTCAGGAGAGGACGACCATCGTTTTACCACGTCCACCGGAAAGGGATACTTTTTATCCCAACCTTGAGGAATACCTGGAAGCCGAGTAGGCTTCTCCCATTCCTTAAGAATAATGCCATCAAAATGCTTTTGATTTGGAACTCCAGGCGCGGCTTGGAAGTCCCAAAGAATTCCCCTTTTTGAGGAGAGGCCTCCTCAGGATGAGAAATTGCCAGAACCTCAAAAAGGTGAGCCAAGACCTTCGTATCCACAGCATCCCCCTGCCCTTGCTCAGTATCAGCACCAACAAACTGCTCATTGTCAAAACCCTCAGAATCCTCAAATAATTCCCCCTCTTCTAGCAGGGAATAATCAGACCAGTCAAGAAAATCATAATCATCAAACTCAAAGGCCGGCGCGGCTGGAGACAAATGCTTTCGCTTAGCCGAGGCCTTTCTGGCAACAGAGCCAGAAATACATTTCTCAATATTAGCCAGTCTGGCACATACATCAGATTGCGACTCCCCACCTGTAACAACATCACTAGGGGTATGGATAGGGCAGGGTTGGGAAGGAGATGAGGCCGGGACCCCGGACCTAGACGCCTGGGCCCCCGGCTGCTGCGTCATGGCCCGCTGAGCACAAGGTATGCAAACAAGTACATTATCCCCTGCAAGGGATGCCCCACAACCCACACACTGCCGGGGTTGCCCCGAGGGGAGCCCAAGCCGGTATCCTGAGAAGCCTCCATATGGTGATTTTAATGTAGTCGCAATGACCAGAGGGATTTACGCTATTAAGTTACCCGGGATGCCCCTTCAGGTCCCAAGTGGGAGGATTTTTTTATTTTTTTAAATTTTTTATTTTTTTTTTGGAAACCCTAAATTAAACTCTAAGGGACCCTAGGACCGGGAGAACTCCCTCTTTAAACTTCAAAAGAAGGGATCCCACCTAGAAGACATGAGAACAGACATAAGTGTCAACATGCATATCACCCACCATATAAGACAGTTAAAAATGGTGAAATAAATAAAATCCACTCACCGCAGCAAAGCAGCGACCATCAACCCTCACAGCAGCAAGGGAATGAGAGGGAGAGCAGCAAAGCAGGCAGCGAGGCCGGAAAGAGTGCTTGAGAAAAGCCGGCCTCGAGGGGGGGGTGGGGGGGGGGGGTGGACGGGCCACAACGAGCACCTGTTGAAAAGTGAAACCAGCCCAGCACAACGGCCGCAAAAACACATACAAACACGCACACACACACAATTCAAACACCTTTTCCCCCAAATAAAGTAAAACAACCCACAGGAGAAAAGGCCTCCCCCCCCCCCAAAGGGGCACAGAGGGACACGGTAGGGGGGAGAACCCACACCAATAGGTGAAAGGGTAAGAGGGACGGGGCATCCCAAGCCGGGATCACCAACCCGGACACCGCCTACCCCTTTGTATGGGGTCTCACGGGGGAGCTAGCTCCCATATACACCACAAGGTGCAGCCTACCATTGCCTGGACCTTCAGCCTAGGTTGGGAGGCATACTGCTATAGTTTAAATTAAAAAAGGTTCGGGCAGCAATAGAAACAAAAGGCCGGGGGGTTACCCCGGCTACCTGCAAGGAGGAGACAACCATCTTTTGACTTGCTCGCCGACTGCAGAGACGAAAGACTGGGGAAAGGTGGGAGGTCCCAGGTATTTATGGGCCAGGAGGGGCTCCTTTTTTTCATGTCATCTCTGCAAGATCGCCCTCTACAGGACAGTTACCCAAGTGTCATGAATATTTGGAAGCGGGGTGTGTGACATACTGGGAATAGCATTATGGTCTATTGGGAGACACCACCAATCCACATTTGGAAACAATTTAGCTCAGGCATAGCCCTAAAAGGTACGAGGACTTATACCCACAAGGCTGAGGGACAGACTTCTTCTCGGCATCCAAGAGCACTCCTTCTGCCACCACTGACTTGTCCCAGAACACTGACTTTTTTTGCTGCCCCTCATTGTGAGATAACAAGCACATTGCATAGGTGTGGCAATGACATCACTGTCATTTACAACAGTGGTAAGGACTGGAGGAGGCGGGTCTCCCAGCTAAAACTAGTGGCATTAGCTGGGAGCTAAGTGAGGCAGAAGCAGCGAAAATGACCAAAAGGTACTACCAATGGGGGGATGCTAGTTAAAAATGTGGGTTTTGGTCCACTTTAATTGTTTCAGATTCTCCCATATTCGAGATAAAAAAAATCTACACAGAGCTGATTAGGGGGACTAGGTAAAAAGATGTGGTCTTACATTTTGGCTAATTAATAGTAGCTTGCCCTTAATTGTATTTGTATTAGCTTACATCATGGTTTGTTTACTGTTCATATGCATTTTGATATTTTTCCCTGTGCATAACGTGTTGTCTGATAAAAAATAAAAAAAGTCTAGAATGCTTACATTTACATATTCCCAGGTGTCACCTTATGCCCCAATGAACTATAAGAGATGACCAGTTTGTAATCAAAAGTTTTTATTTTACTATCGAACAAGATAACTAGGATTATCGGAAGCATGAACAATTTTATTTAAAAAAATACAATTAATTAGTGTACATTAGTTTAGATTACAATATGATTGCTTCTTGCTACTGTGCCATTTCTTTCTTGCTGCGTAGCTGAAAGTTTTGCCATAATGTTCCCATGTTTAAAGACTCCAACCACCGTCGATTATGTGTGCATTACCATTCACATAAGCAGACTGGATATGTAAGGAAAGATACATTTATAATACATACAACATAAAACATGTTAACGATACATAATATACATTTATAATACATACAACAACATAAAATCAAAGTACAGTAAAGTATATACACTGCTACCTTGATATAACGCTGTTATTTGGCACAAATAAAGGGGACCATAAGTGAAAACGCGTTATATTAAATACAGACATCATAGAGAGTTAATAAATGCATTGCATTTCTAAATGTTGGGGTCCAAGGCTGGACCGTGCGATATCAGCAGTGTAATAAAAATACAATTCTGTGATTACTCACCTATAGAATTGGTATTATGAGTATACAGTACGTCCTGCTCCAAATCTAATACTTACAGTTGGGATATACTCCGCCAGATGGCGCTGGACTGCAGAGACATCGAAAATAGGCTCCTCCCGGCCCCTCAAATACCCGGGGACCTCCCTCAAATCCCCAGCATTGAAAAGCAGTTAATGAGAAGCCGGGAGAATTAAACAATCCAAACTATCAACTATAAAAATGATAATCACCATACAGGGGATCCAAGATAATGCAAACAAGGGTGGGTTGGAGCAGGACGTACTGTATACTCATAAAACCAATTCTACAGGTGAGTAATCACAGAATTGTATTATTCTTAGTATACAGTACGTCCTGCTCCAAATCTAATACTTACAGTTGGGACATCCAATAGCAGTGTCCATAAAGTAGGGTGGGATCCCCAAGAAAAATTAGCAGCAGACAGTTTAAACCACTGCCGCCTGCAGAACCTTTCGGCCAAAAGCAGCATCAGCTGAGGCCCTAACATCAACCTTGTAAAACTTTGAAAAGGTATGAACAGAAGACCAAGTAGCTGCCTGGCAAACTTGTTCAACAGAAGCCTGGTGCTGAAAAGCCCAAGAGGCACCAATAGCACGAGTGGAATGAGCAGTAAGGCGGAAGGGAGGAATCTTCCCCTTAGCAAAGTAGGCCTGAATGACAGCCCGACGACGAATCCACTTGCTGATAGTAGACTTGGCAGGAGCCAAACCCTTCCTAGGACCAGAAGGGACCAGAAAAAGAGCATCAGTTTTCCTGAAAGGTGCAGTAGCCACCAGATAGTACTTCAGACACCTAACCACATCCAAAGAGTGCAAAACCCTCTCCTTGGCATTGCTAGGATTAGGGCACAAAGAAGGAAGAACAATATCCTGATTCAAATGAAAGGCAGACACTACCTTAGGCAGAAAGTCAGGTTTGAAACGAAACGCCACCTTGTCCTGGTGTCTCTCATAGTAGGGGGGCTGAATGGAAAGCTCAGACACACGCCTGACCGAAGTGATAGCCACCAGAAATACAACCTTGAGCGTAAGAATGGCCAAGGCAGCATCCTGCACAGGTTCAAAGGGAGCACCCTGCAAGGCTGAAAGAACCAAGTTCAGATCCCAAACAGGTACCATAGGCTTACGTGGGGGGTGCACATGAGTGACCCTCTGGAAAAAAGTCCTGATCAGAGGGTGCTGAGCAAAGGACTTCTGGAAGAAAATAGCCAGGGCAGAAACCTGACCCTTCAGAGTACTGAGCTGGAGTCCCACCTCCAACCCATGCTGCAGGAACTCCAGAATCCTGGGAATAGACAACACACGACAGGGAAGAGACTTAGACTCACACCAGTCAATGTAGGCACGCCAAACCCTGTAATAAATGGAAGAGGAAGACTTCTTCCTAGCATTAATCAAAGTATCCATAACCGAGGAAGACAGCCCCTTCTCCATCAAGATGGAGGTTTCAGCAGCCAAGCTGTCAAAGCCAGAGTTTGTAAATTGGGATGGCGTAGTGAGCCCTGAGTGAGCAGATCTGGCACCAAGGGCAGAGTGTACTGATCTACCGCCAGCTGTACCACGTCAGCGAACCACACTCTTCTTGGCCACCTGGGGGTTACCAGAATTGCTGGCACCCTTTCCAGAGCAATCTTGGGCAGAACCCTGCCCAGCAGGGGGATTGGAGGGAAGACATACAGGAACTGAAAGTCCTGCCATGACATTGCTAGCGCATCCGAGGTCAAGGCCAGAGGATCCTGGGACAGAAAGACAAAAGCTAGGAGCATGTGATTGTGGCGGGACGCAAACAGATCCACATCTGGTTGGTCCCAATGGTGATACAGACATTGAAACACCCTGCTGCATAGGGACCATTCTCCCTGGCGAGAGGTCCCCCTGCTCAGAGATTCCGCCAGGCGATTTTCTACCCCCGGGATGTACACAGCTGATATGCAGGGGACATTGGCCTCCGCCCAAGTCAGGATCAGAGACGCTTCCTGTAGGGCCCCCTTGCTCCGGGTCCCTCCCTGATGATTGATGTAGGCAACTGCCATCTGGTTGTCCGAGCGCACCTGAACAGGCAGGCACCAAAGGTGAGTAGTCAAGTGAGCCAGAACTAGCCTGATCGCCCGCAGTTCCAAGACATTGATAGGTGTGTGGGCCTCCTGAGGGCCCCACCTCCCCTGGTACCGCAGGGACTTCCAGAAACCCCCTCAACCTGACAGACTGGCATCTGTGGTGACCATCTCCCAAGAAGGGGCAAGAAAGGATGTGCCCCCCAACAGGTTCCTTGAGTCCATCCACCACGAGAGAGACCTCCTGACCAGGGGGGAGAACACACAGACCCTGTCCAGGGACGCTGGGTCCTTGTCCCATACTGACAATAGGTGAAGTTGCAGAGGCCTCAAATGGAACTGGGACTGGGACCGCTTCGAAGCATGCCATCATCAGGCCCACCAGCTGCATCCCCTGCCTGATGGAGGGATGGGGACAAGCTAGGAGGGACTAAGCCTGTGCAATCAGACTGTCCACCTTCTGTTGAGGAAGGAAGATCCTTGCCTGGACTCTATCCAGATTCATTCCTAGGAATGGAGTTACCAAGGAAGGGGACAGTGATGACTTGGGGTGGTTGATCACCCATCCAAAAGACTCCAGAGTGGACACCACCAGCTGAGTATCCAACTCTGCCTGATGTAGAGACTGGGAAGCACGCGGACGCCCTGACACCTGAGCAGAGACATCACGCCGACCAGCACTTTGGTGAACACCCTGGGAGCTGAAGGGAGGCCAAAGGGCAAGGCCACAAACTGGTAGTGTTGACCCATCAGAGCGAACCTGAGGAACCTTTGATGACCTGGGAACACAGGAATAAGAAGATAAGCATCTTTGATGTCCACAGAAGTCATGAAATCCCCTTGGCGCAGGGAAGTGATGGCAGAGCGCAGAGTTTCCATGCGAAAGCGCCTGCCCCTGACAAACTTGTTGAGGATCTTCAAGTCCAGGATGGGCCTGACTGAACCATCTTTTTTGGGTACTGTGAATAGGTTGGAATAAAAGTCCTTGCCTTTTTCTCTTAAGGGGACCTGGCAGATGACCCCCAGCTCCAGGAGGCCTTGCACTGCTTGCACTAGCTCCTGAGCTGACACAGGGTCCTAAGGAATCCGGGATCTGATGAATCTTGGAGGGGGACAGGCAGCAAACTCTATCTTGTAACCGGAGGACACTACCTCCTGAATCCATCGGTCTGAGACATGAAGCCTCCAGATGTGAGCAAAGTGTTGCAGCCGTCCCCCCACCCGGATGGCTGAGGGGGCTTGGGGGAAGATTTTGCTTTGGGACCCCAGGAGGGGCCAGGACGCCCACATCCTCTGCCCCTGCCCCAGAAATCTCCACGGGTCCCAGGAAAGGAAACCCCCCTCCCCTGTCTGGCACCACGGTAAGGGGAGGAGAAGGAACCCTGACCCCGAAAGGGCCTAGACTGACGCCTGCGCTGGGAAAGCCTGCCTACCAAAAAGGTCCAGGCGGCCCCCAAACAGGCGCAGTCCTTTAAAGGGGAACCCAGTGAGGGCCTTCTTGGCAGCATTGTCAGCAGCCCACTGTCGCAGCCAAACCGAGCGGCATATAGCCACCACAAGGGCAGAAGTTCTGGCACACATTCTGATGGTGTCATCCAATGCTGAGAGGACAAAATTTACAAAAACATCACAACTGGAGAGTGCATTAAACACCTTACAAGGCAAATCATCAGAGCCACTATCAAGCATATTTCTGATAAGGGTTCTAGTGGCCACAACAGTAATGGCAGAGGCACAGACCAGGGCGCAGCGCCGTCCCCGCACATGCAAAGGCGTGGGATGCCAGCTGGTCAATGCGCCGGTCCTCAGCATCCCGCAGGGTAGTGGAGTCAGGGGAATGCATGACAGAGGTGTTAGATAGCCCTAGGATCGGGGCATCCACCTCGGGTGGGGGGTGGGATGACCAACATTTAACCACCCCAGCAGGAAAGGCAGGAAAGGGATACTTCCTATCCCAACTTTTTGGAACCCCGGGAAGTTTACTGGGGCGCTCCTATTCCTTGAGCACAAGGTTATGGAAATGTGCCTGCTCGGGAAATTCCAAACGTGATTTTGCCGTATGGAAAAGCTCCCCTCTTTGCCTGGGAGCCGCAACAGGGAGAGAGATGGACAGAACCTCAAAAATCTGGGTCAATAATCTGTCAGTGTCATCCGGGGCCCAGGGGTCAGAGCCAGAATCGTCATGACCCCTTGGTCTCTCATCAGATGAGCCTGAATCAGAAAAGAGCTCCCCTTCATCAGACGGGGTATAGCCACAAAGATTCATAAACTCCTCAGTTCCCATAGGGAAAACAGTGACATTAGGCGTCAAGTGCCGCTTCTTAGCAGGGGCCTTACGCGCTAAGGTCTTAGCAATCAACTGCTCAACAGTAGCCAGTCTAGAAGACACATCAGGCTGAGAATCCCCACTAGTATGCAACTCAGCAGGAGTGAGGTTTAAGCTTGCGGGAGTAGGCGAAGTGAAGCGAGGTGCAGCCACTGGCAGGCCAGATTGCAATGCAAGCACCTGCTCAGCACAGGGTACACAGACCCGCGCCTTGTCAGCGTCAGCATGAGGCTGCCCACACGCTACACACAGCCGGTCTTGTCCCGAAGGGACCCCGGTCACATTATCCTGGGATGCCTCCATATGGTGATTATAGCGGCGCTATACGCCGATAGGGAATAACGCTATATAGCAACCCCGGATGCCCCAATAACCCACTAGGGAAGGGGGAGTATTATTTTTAGGCCTACAAGTTATATACTAATACAGGGCCGGGAGAAGCCTAAAGGGTTCGCCCTGCCTGAAAGACATAAGCAGACAAGACCTGTAAGCACATAGTAACAAAAGTGAAAGCTATAAAGCTGCCCGCGAGGGCACTTACGGACCGCGGTAGGTAGGGGTCCGTCGCGCATGGGCCAACCAAGCAGGTTAAAGATGGCATCGGTATACCTCGAGGGGCGGGCCGGTATCAGCGATGACGCGGAGCGCGCCATAGACGGGCCCCGCCCCCCCGAAGCCAGAACGTGCAAGCAGCCAATGACGGCGCACCAGCGCCTGAGGTAATGCCGCTGCCAAGCGCGGAACCAAGTCAGCGTGCAGCGGCGGCAAATTATTAAAAAGACAATAAAGGCAAGTCAGCGCGGCGGCTGACACAAGACTAAACAGAATGGAAAAAGTGTAAAACACAGAATGCATAGCATACACATTTACACCCCCCCCTCTTTTCCCCGAAAAGACAAGGAGGATGAGGGGGGACAGTGGCCACTTAAACAGGGCCCAACGATGGGCAGGGGCAAGGGCCAATAGTGCGGGAGGGGCATCCCATAGAGGCTCACCATAAGCCTGAACCGCCTACCCTTTGGTGGGGGATTGCGGTGGAGCAACGATCCTAAGCACCTAACAGCGGTGCTGCCTACCTTCACCCGACCAGCGCAGCCAAGGCTGGGAGGCATATTACTAGTGGAACGGGTGGGAATAGTCCTACAGAGCCGCAGGCTAATAGCCCCGCTCACCTTCGAGTAGAGAGCCATTTCTCGTCCTTCGCAGCCAGACTGCAGAGAAATTCTGGGGATTTGTGGGAGGTCCCCAGGCATTTGAGGGGTCGGGAGGAGCCTATTTTTGATGTCCCTGCAGTCCAGCAGTATATCCCAACTGTAAGTATTAGAATTGGAGCAGGACGTACTGTATACTAAGAATATTTGTTAATCAGATGTTTTTATGATTTTGAAGTCAGGTGGTGTAATAGTGCTCAGACAGAGGTATAGGAATTCCACAAAAATTGATGGTGGTCCTTGAGGGGTGGGTTGGTCACATATGATCTAAGGCAAAAATATATGTATGAGTATCTTACCACCCATGCATATAACCTCCTAGTGCACCGTCTAGCAACCATTGTGGAGATCTTGGTCCCGGTCCAAAGCCACACCCCTATTCACTAATGACGCCTGAACACAAAATTTCAGCAGTGTGGGAGGTGGGTAAATCATTTTTTGTGCCCACGGCTGCAGTTTTTATCAAAAAAAGTAACGTTCTAGTAGACTTTTTGTTAGGAGGTAGGTAAAGTTTGTTCATCAGCCTGCTATGTCTGTGTAATGAACAGGCAGGGGAAATGAATGCTTATCTGTACCTAAATGTGTTTTAAGCAGTAACAATACACTAAAACTGTTCATAGAAAAATCAAGAAAAATGATTCACAGGGATTAAAATGAACATCATAACTTCCCTTGTGGTGTTTCCATAAATCAGTTATGAGTGTTGCTTACTTCTCTATTTAATACCACACGAGGAAAAACATGAAATCTAATTTTATACAGAAAAAATGGCCTTTGGATTTGTGGAAAACATGAACACGTGACTTACTTCATCAGATGCCAGATATACACAAAGATGTGCAACTTCTTCTGCAGTACACATTCTGCCAGTCTTCTGCCTTGCCAAAAAGTCCTTTAAAGCCTGAACAAAAAAAGGATATAAAAAAAAAAACACTAACAACAAATGAGCTCATGATGTACCAAGATATTGCCTTCTTACCTGCTCAGGGTCTGGCCTGGCTTGAATTCTCTCTCTTAAAGATGGGGTGTCCACAGTTCCTAAACAGGTTTAAATGTTAAGGTTAATATAAATGAAATGTAAGGGTTATACAGATAATACATTGGACAGATACTGCACATCAGTTGTAGGTAAAGGGATCAATACTGCTGTGGGGAGCAGTAAAAACAGCCAACCCAGCAGCAATTTCAAACTTTGTTTTCCTGACAGGTTCCTTGTAAATGGTGGTAGTGACATTTGAGAAACTATCAGGTTCATCTATTAGTATACTCATTTAACCAGCCAAGTCGAAACCTTATGTTATGTTCTATATGTACACACTCAAACATAGTGATCAGCCTTTCTGGGTAGATACACCATCAAAAATAACTGCCATCTTGAGACCTATATTTAAAGGAAAACCTTTTTGTCAGGTTTATGTTGTTCTGTCTTGTTGTTTTCCTCTTTTTGAATGTAAAATAAAATGTTTGTGTTAAGATTGTGCCTCCAGACCAGTGATTTACTTTCTTATATTCCTGTGACTTTGTGTTGCTAAAGTGGGACCAGCTTTCCTGGCCTTGAATAAAGCCCTCAATATAGTTTATGACTACAAATCCCAGAATCCTTCACTGTTGCTGGATGAGCTCATCATGAGCTTTGGCTAAATCATGACCTCCGCAGGTGAAAATGCTGCCAGTAAAACTACTGAAACACAAGATTGTGATTCCCCCCATCTGAAGTGGATTTAGTATCAAGCCAGTCAGGAAGCCGCTACCAAGTACACCAAACATAGAAATTGTACTTGTGCCAAAGTAAACACATTGTTGCTAAAAAAACATTTTCTTTTATAACACAGCATTGCAAAAAATAGAAAATAATTAACAAATTCAGCACCTCGAGGACATCATTTTGGCACACTGTAATAGTGATTTTTGGTAACCGCTTTCTCTATGCAAGCTTCACCTGTTCTGATCAAATAGATGGGCCAGTCTGCCGATAAGTCTTAAAAATGACTTCTTTATTAAAGCAAAAAAAAATTAACTAAGAAACAGAAAGTAAAAGGCAGAATCAATTGGCAGCAGCCCGCCTCAGTGTTCTAGTAAATGCCATCGAAAGTGGAAATACATTTAAAGTGGACCAACACCCAGGATTTTGACTATCCTGGGTTTTGGTCCACTTCGGTGGGGCACCCCGATCGGGGGTGCCCCGCTGTGTGAAACCCCCCAGAAAGCCCCAAAAACTCACCTCTCCCCGCTCCCACGTGACCACTGCTGCCAATCCCCGCCAACGGACAAGCGGGAGGCAGCAACGGAAAAGAGAGCGCGCCCGCCGCCGCCTCCCGCACGTCACTCTTACAGGGCGCATGCCCGCGCCGGCCATTCACAAACGGCGGCCGCCGCTGGATCGAGGAGCAGGTAGGGATTTAGGGGTTTCTGGGGTGCCCCGCAGTCAGGGGGCTGATTGGTCTGGGAATCTTATAGATTCCCGGGCCAATCAGTGGAGGGTGTTGGTCCACTTTAAGGACAACCATTCAACACCCTGCACGGCTATAGAAGTGTGCTTACGCTCTGTCATTCCAAAATACATAGTTACCCAGTAGGTAGTTCAATTTCATCTTTAAACAATGTCATGAATAAGAGCGTGAGTGCTCCAAACATGTGGATTTGTTTCAAGATATGATTGAAGGATACTAAATTGCTTTTAATTGATGTATGATGGGATTTCTATTTAAACTGCATACCCGCTGGCTACAATACACGGTTGGATAGGGTTCTAGCATTTTGGTCCTCCCAAAGTCTTTGATTAAAGCAGCTTCTCGTTGCGGGCTTGTGGATAGGCAGGGCAGGGTTTCACACATCGGGGCATACCAAACCAGGGTGCTCCAGGGAGACAGACCAAAACCCAGGTTTGGTCCACTTTAAGCAACAGGATAAAGTTTACTGCATGAGCCATTATAAGGCCCTATATAATGTCTGCACCAGGGCCTGGATGCATTTAGCTATGCCTTTAATAACATTACCGATTTCTTCTACTCTAGCTAGACTCTTTTGTTTCCAACTGCTTGATAGATATTACAATACATCACCTATTGTGACAATATTGCAGCTTTGATCGGCTCAATGATGTCAGTTGATAAGGATTGCGTGACAACTCCAGTGCTCAGCAGCTACTAACAAATAGCTCAACGAGAGATTTCTGGCATTACTTTTATGCATAGAGGCAAAAACACAGCTGTGGCATACAACAACAGTTTATACCTCCTACGCTACAGACTTAAAATAAGTGAACTTTCTAGGGACCAATAATCAGTGCAAAGTTTGCAAACAATTTACGAGATCCTAGAAAGCAGGCCCAAAATGTCTCTTTTCTATGGAGAAGGGTGAAGCAGTGTGTGTTGTGTGTAAACATATTTTGCATAGCTAAGCTATAAAGGGAGAGTAGTTTGCAGGTGAAACATTTCTCTTCCTCTGTATAACACTTCAGTTACTTACCTGGACAAATACAGTTACATCGAATGCCCTGTTCAATGAAATCTGCAGCAACAGATTTAGTCAGACCAATCACTGCAGCCTTTGATGTGCTATATACACATCGGTTAACGACTCCTGGAAAACAAAAACATTGCTAATGTTATAATATTCATTCCAATGTTCAGGAATCCATTTGAAATATATTATCAGGCAATGGGGTACAATCATACATAAAAGACTGTCTTATTAAATAAAGTGCAAGGTATAGAATAAACAGGCTACTGATACATTATCAATTTGGTACTACCACCTAGGTTCACATAAAAATGAGTTTTACTCTAGGACAGTGTTTACAAACCGGCGGTGGTACCTACGTTTTTTTCTGGTGGTACTTACAGCTACTGGGGGTGAAAAGTAGGGGGACTTGAAAAACGACAGGCAAGTTGTAGCTCTGGAGGTGGGGGGTAGCTGGAGAGGATTCTTCCTCCTAGTGAGGTTAAAGGTCTACTGCGAGTTTCTAGACAAAATAGTGCTCAGTGCGTGAAGGGAAAATCCTGCCCCCTCCTCACCCTTCCTATGGTGCTGCTGCTGTCCCATACAGGTATGTGACATGCTGGGACTATTCCTTAGCAGCAGGCAGTACCCATTCCCCATGACTGAGTCCAATATGGGGAGATAATGGGGCTTTTGTACAGTCTGCACCACTTACAGTCTGCAGAAACATCTGACGACAAACAGGATGGCTGAGATAAAGGCGGCGCCCAATGGCCTTGGCACTCAGAGCGTTCGCCCTGCTCACCCTCCCCTGGAAATAGCCCTGACTGTGAGCATAGATTTTCCAGAACATTAGAGACTGGGGAGGGCTATACAATTTTTTTTAGAGTATCTGCATTTATTTTTACATTCTCAATAAAGAATAATAAATATTTTTCTTCTGTTTTTTTAAAGAAAATTCCCTGCATCTGCAGTGGTGCAGATTTTTTTTGCATTTATTTTCTACAAATGCATAAATAACATCCCATGAGGAATTCACACACATATAAAAATGCTTTTTTCTAAATGTGTAAAATTTAATATCTACCTCATTATAAAAATATATGTACTTCACGTGTATAACTGCAAACCAACAACGTTTAAAAAGGTTGGATCTGCACCGCTAAAAATCTGATTGAATAATACAATAGGTGCTGGCTAATGGGGATGTGAACCACACACAATTATAACAATAAAGGAGTCCTAGATTACCCCCAAACTACCATCCCCATATACATAATGCCGCACTCTGAAGATAAAATTTAACAATGATATTTTATTAAATAAATTCTTAAACATTAACAACACAGTCTGCAACACATCACAATACAATACACAATAGTTTAAAAAACATATAAACACATGACGGGGGATTAACCTAAAATCTGTGACTATATTATAATTATTGAGCCATAATTGTAGCTGTTTATAAGTATTATAATTAGTTATTAAAATTGGGCGTGTATATATACAGATTCAAAAGTATATCCTGAACTTATTACTGGCCAGAGTAATTAAATTGGCAATATGACCAAGCTAGTGAAATTATTAAAAACAAACCATAATTATCACACTATTAATGTAAACCACTATTTTCAAAAAAAGGTGCTGTGTGCATAAATACAAACTATAACATGCAAAAAATGAGACTAATTAATACCTAAAGTGCTAAGTGCATCTATGGCATACAGAAGTATACCGTGACAAAAACCAATGACCCACAAGAGACACTACTAGTAAGTGACCATATAATTAGATAAGAACAGTGCTATACAAAACCATGTGTACCAGAGAGCGCCTGGCCAATATTGATGTTTAATTAAGGGCACGCCCAGAGCAATTATGAGCCAAGTATAAAAAACAAACTATCATTACATACCTAGTCACTAGGGGGTCCCCCGTAGCAGCCGCCACCGACGCGTTGCGTGTCCAAGTGACACTTCGCCAGGGTTTTGTATAGCACTGTTCTTATCTAATTACATGGTCACTTACTAGTAGTGTCTCTTGTGGGTCATTGGTTTTTGTCACGGTATACTTCTGTATGCCATAGATGCACTTAGCACTTTAGGTATTAATTAGTCTCATTTTTTGCATGTTATAGTTTGTATTTATGCACACAGCACCTTTTTTTGAAAATAGTGGTTTACATTAATAGTGTGATAATTATGGTTTGTTTTTAATAATTTCACTAGCTTGGTCATATTGCCAATTTAAATACTCTGGCCAGTAATAAGCTCAGGATATACTTTTGAATCTGTATTCTGTATATATACACGCCCAATTTTAATAACTAATTATAATACTTATAAACAGCTACAATTATGTTAATTATGTCTTAATAATTATAATATAGTCACAGATTTTAGGTTAATCCCCCGTCATGTGTTTATATGTTTTTTAAACTATTGTGTATTGTATTGTGATGTGTTGCAGACTGTGTTGTTAATGTTTAAGAATTTATTTAATAAAATATCATTGTTAAATTTTATCTTCAGAGTGCGGCATTATGTATATGGGGATGGTAGTTTGGGGGTAATCTAGGACTCCTTTATTGTTATAATTGTATAACTGCAAACCAATCAGGTACAGGAGATATAAAAATAATAAAATGTTTTTTATTTTGGAGTTGAAAGATAAATAGTTAAATGATAAAATCCAGCAAAATCATTTGGATAATCCCCAATGTTTTTGTATGAATGTTTTTTTCATTACTCCTAAGCATTTCAGTTACTTTTACCTTTGATGCTGGAAGCAACAGACGACATATTGATAATGTTTCCTGACTTTTGTGCAAGCATCTAAAATAAAAAGTGCCGCCATTTTAAGTATTGCAAGTACACATTATATGCACAGGAAAATGTATATCCCTGTTACTACAGAGCACCAGACACATTTTTAAATGCTTTTTAAAACCCATTTTAAATTTAAGCGGAACAAAATCCAGGAATTTGACTTTTCTGGGTTTTGTTCCATGCCCCAGGGGCATCCCGAATTGGGATGTCCCACTGTGTAAAACCCCCCAGGTCGCTGATATTCACTCACCTTTTCCCAATCCAACTGCACATACACAGTCATTTTCTGTGTTTATTTTGTTTTTCAAACGTCTCTCATTGACTTCAATGGGGAGCGCAAGCGGGCGCATCCCCAGCAGTGTGTGCACGCTCCCATCCCAGCCTATCTGAATGGCGGGTCGGGAGTGAGCAAACAGCCTAAGGATGCGGAAGCTGAGTTTTGTGTTCACTAAAATATTTCTAAATTACAGCATATCTAATAGTTCCACAGGTAAAATAAGTATGATAAGCAGGCATTACATAGAATAGACATTCTTAACCAACTATTTCCTGTCCCTATCATAAACCGTGAATGTATACGATCTAAGAAAAAAAAAAAACTACCGTACCAGGATTAAAAGCTAATTGGGTCTGGGTGTCCATCAGAGAATTATAAGACAATGTGGACTCCAACACAGTGGTAAAAGAAAAACAAGCAACAAAATAAAAACCATGATGCACATACTTTTGGCAGGAATGCTTTGATCATAAGATACATGCTCCTCACATTTAGGTTCATAGTAAAGTCCCAATCTGCTTCTTCACAGTCTAGAATGGTTCCATGATGCACAAAGCTGCACAACAATCAGAAAGACATTGTTTTCCTGCATGCATACATTCCTGTACCTGGTTCCCATTTTCTACTCATTATGTGAACATTTAAATTAGACTTTCCTGGGCTTTGTTCTGTTCCCCTGTGGCATCCTGAATTGAGATGTCCCGCTGTGTAAAACCCCCCAGAACGCTGCCTTTCACTTACCTCTTCCTGGTTCTAACGACGCATGCGTGGGCACTTATCCAATGAGAGCCGTCTGCCGTGACTATGTCATTCGGCAAATGGCTTTCATTGACTAGAATGGGAAGCGCATGCTGCCGCATCCCCAGGGCATGTTTCCCATTCAAACAATGAGAGCCGTTTGCCGAATGACCTTGAAACATGAGGCGGGATTCATTGAACGACAGCCGGCACATGCGCCGTTGAAGCGAGGTGAGTGTTTATGGGCACCCCAGGGGGTTTCACACAGCGGGGCATCCCAGTTCAGGATACCCGGGGGGGGGGGGTTGACCAGTGGCTGGCCCTGGAATTTTTTTAGATGTTTAAAACGCCAACATCAGGCAGCATTCCTGGCCCCTTATCTAAAGCACCGACATCCAGCTGCATTCCTGGCCCCTTTGCACCCCCCTCCCCCCTTAGCCATCGCTGAGTGGAGGCTGTAAGCCTTAACCATACTCCCCCTTCGCCGCCTCTCTTCAAATGTTCGCCCTGCTGTTCAAATCTTGCGGAATTTTTGGCGAGTTTCATTGCAACCTATGCAGTGACACTACATAATCGCAAGATCTGAGGGGCGGTGCAGAGCATGATGGGACGGCAAGATGGCGCTGCCCTACAGAGATGTCGGAGCACGATGCGACTGGAGAGGTAAGTTTAAAGTTGTCCATGGAGGGGCAGGGGGGGCAAGCAAGCCAAGTTCGGGGAGTTTTTATTAACTCCCCAATACCTGCAATGTTCCCTTATAAACAATTAAAAAATAAGTATATCATATAAAAAAAACACAACACTAAGTTAAACACATCATTAGAAAAAAATCTATGGTGCAATATAAAAAATGAAAACTCACTTGCTTACACTTACCCAGCTACATTAAAGAGCACATCAATTCTATCAATTTCCTGGGACAGTTTTTCAATGTGGTCCTTCTTGGTCACATCCAGTACTCTGGTTTGAATACCTAACGAAAATAGTAAACTGGTTATATACAGCCATTTCACAATGACTAATGTGGCCAAATGAGGCACAGCAGTTCCTTCTTATGTGTGAATACTTGACCAAGGCCCCCTTGCTGTGCATCAAACTATTAGAAGAGTGCCTGGCAGCCCTGGCATCCTTCCTGAGGTTTGGGTATGCACCTTTATTCCCAGAGGTGATGAATCTTGTAGCGGACAACACAGCCTGAAGGGGAAGTTAGGGGTTAACAGTGTTTTTTTTAGTATTATCTCTCGGATTGGTGCAGCCACTTTTATTTGCTGATCGTGTCCTGTTGTCTTGACTAGCCAGTAACTGCATAAAGCCAACTCTCTACCAAACTCCATGTCAGGGCAGTTTCAAGGCAAAATAGCGTTCAGTATGGGATGGTATTCTGCTCCCTCCTCACCTATTCAAGGGTACAGGTGCTGTCCCACACTGGTATGTGCCACGCTGTGCTTCTTTAACAGCGGGCAGTACCCCCTTCCCATAACTGAACCTATTATGGAGGGGGGGACTGACATATGGCCTACACCACTAAAACTGGTCCTGACCTATCTGCTGAAAACAGGATGACTAGGATAAAGGCATCTGCGTTCACAATGGCTTCGGCACCCAGGGCGATCACCCTGCTCACCCTCCCCTAGAAACAGCCCTACTCCCTGTAATAGTGATCTGCTGTTAGGGTGTGCTGTATCTTCTGGGTGTTCATCTGTTGCTGATCATTATCCATATTTGACCTTCCATTTGATAACTGCATGGACTAACCTTATGTTGAAACCAGCCCCCCTGCCTGGGTTACCCTTCTCTAGCATTGCTTGGTTGACTGACTAATGGAAAGACCACTGAATTCTAATAATATTCCAAATGATCGATCATTCACATTAATGCAACTTACTTTTCACATGCTTAAAGTGGACCAAAACCCAGGATTTTGACTATCCTGGTTTTTGGTCCTTGCAGCCGGGGAACCCCGATCGGGAGTGCCCTGCTGTGTGAAACCGCCCAGGTCGCCGAAACCAACTCACCTCTTCCCGGTCCTACAGCGCATACACGTCTGCTCATCCAATCAACTCGCTCGTATCCGCTGACGTCACGTCGTCTAAGCCATCGTATAAAAAGAGCGACTCCGAGCGCACTGACGGCCGCATCCCCCACTACCCTCTAACAGGGAGCGTGCCCGCACCAGCCATTCGCTGCTAGAGCGACAGCAGGGATGCGGCCGCGGCTCACGCATGCGCCGTTGGACTGAGAAAGAAGGTAAGTGTATGTGGCGACCTGGGGGGTTCAACAGCGGGACATCCCAATTTTGGATGTAGCAGGGGGGAGGGAATCGATCGGCCCAGGAATCATAGAGGTTTTGGTCCACTTTAAACGCTGCTAAAATGCTCTAAGAACACTTATTATGCTAATGAAAATAGCCTCAAAGCTACCTAACAAAAAAGTTACCTTTGTGAGACTCTAGTTCCTTTAACTTCTCTCCATTGATGTCAGTTGCAATCACCTGTGCTCCCTCCTTAGCAAATGCCTAAAAAAGATGTTATCAGGACCTCTCCTTCTGTATTACCAAAGCACATTTATTAGGCAGCAGGATACAGTAGCAACAATAAACCACAGTAAATGCCAACGAGAGTAGAGAAGTAATGTGAATTCACATTTCTATAAATGATCTCATAGCTGCTACACCAGGAGAGCACTGTAGTGGCCTGCCGGTGAGGTAAAGCTGTTAGCAGTGTTTGTAGAAGTTTTAAACTTGACAAAACCGAAGGGTTCATAGTTTCATAGTTTATATACATGCCTTGCATTATATACCGTACATTTATATACATGCCTTGCCTTAAAGGAAAAAACAAAGTTTGTCTGGGCTGGAAATAAAGCCTATACTTATCTGACTGCCTGCTTGCTCAATCCCTCGTAGCTTGTGTATGTAGCATTACCTTCCAAAGTGGACAGTCTGCTCCCGAATGCCCTGGGCTTTTTTTCATTCACCTCTGATGGCATAAGAGGTAAACAGTCACATGGTGCACCCCATGCTGCCATTGAAGAAAAGAGCTTGCTTCCCTTGTGACTGGAAGCAGGGGCTGTGCCACACCAAAAATTATAGCACAGAAAAGAGGTGAATAAAGGTGACTGGGGACAAGAGGCAACAGGTGGTATAGGCTTTTTTTTCTTTTAGTCACAACCTTTAAAGCGGACATCCAAAAGACTCCAGGGCTTCACTGTCTACCCCCTGCTTTGTGAACCATGGTCACCCAGAATACTTACTGATCTGCCAATTTTCCGGCACATGTGTAGGTAACAGTGGCATCATCCGCTTTCCCTAGTTAATGTGCATACCTGCTCCAGCCATATCTGAATGTCCAGCGCCAGCTATTCTTGAATGACCAATGTGGATGCGCCTGTGCCCAATGAAGCAATCCATTCTGATTGGCAGGTGTCACTCAGCAATCTATTCTAGTTGGAGGAGAGCCCATCCACCCATCATGGGATCACCAGCAGGGTAAGAATTCTGGTCACATGACTATCTATCGCTCAGCGCTCCCAGCATGAGCAAGTCTGGCAATACACATTGGTCGCATTTGACTCACTCTGGGAACACTAAGGGATGGGGCAGCAGCATGACCAAATTTGGAGATGGGAAAATGGAAAGGAGTGGTAAACTTTTTGGAGCTCGGATAAAGCATTTACAGTATACTGCAGGAAATGGGGGAGAAGCACATAGGACAGGCTTCGGGAGTGCTCCTTACTGCCTTAGTATTGCAATTGCCTGGACTGTCACTTTAAAGCAATTCTATAGTAAGAAAAGTAAAATACCACCTCTCATCCTTCCACTAATACACATGAACAGATTAATATAACAAAATAATCCCATCTGGTCCACTTCAGCACTTGTTTTACATGGTGCCATGCTCATATGCTACAGGTACAAGCGTCCTGGGTCTTCTCTATAACTGTAGCTGACTTGACGCCTAGACACAGACATAGGGGGTTATTTAAGAATGGATAGTGCCAGGTAATGCCACGTAGCGACAGGCAGCGTCTGGTGAAGGCCGGGCGCCGTACGCAAAACCACATTTAAGAAAGCGAATCTGGTGAGTGCCTCTAACAGCATCACGTAGCGTCACATGTATTACTAGAGGTGGCTCAGCGTATAGCGCTGGTGCTCTAGGCTCAGGAGCGTCGTGTAGTACCTGTCGCTGTGTTGCTCTCCCATACATTTCAACGGTGTTTCATTTGTTTGTGTTAAAATAGCGTATTCGGCAATTATTTATTTATTTTTTTGCTCAAATCATTGTGTGACCTCTCCTGGCTGCAAACAAACACTTTTGGAAACTTTTTTGACTTTTTATATTTTTATGCAGAATTGTCATTACAGGTCTGGCACTAAAGTGTTAATGTCACAATGTCATTCCATGTGTTTTCGCTTTGTTACTGGTGTATATGTGTTCAAAAACAGACTTTGTATGGTCCCCAGAGACTCCCGCGGAGTGCTGGAGATGTGGTGAAGGGAGGGGGGACTTGTTGCATGTGTTCTGGTCCTGCCCCAAGTTGAAGGAGTTTTGGAACAGGGTGAGACTGGTGGTGGAGAGAGTCTCAGGTTCAGAGATCCCAGATGACCCCACCCTTTGTCTCCTTCACAAGTCTGAGGTCCCGCTAAAGAGATACCGCAATTCGATAACATGTCATCTGTTAAACGCAGCCAAGGCCTGCATCCCCAGATGTGGAGGAGCAAGGACCCGCCAGACATACCCACATGGTTTCAGTGTGTGAATGACATTATGAGGTGAGAGCCTTATGGCCTCCAGGGATGACACACACGAGAAATTTGCCATGACATGGTATGGTTGGATGGTCTTTTCTGAGTCCGTGGAGGGGAAGAGCCTTCTGGGTCTGACCTAGGTGCTATATTCAGCCCCCCCCCCATTATTCCCCTACCCCCCCCCTAGTCGTTCTTCCCCACCTTTCTAGTTCCATAGCGCGCTAGATGCCGCTTGTTCGCGCTTGATGTTCACAGCCATAGGTTCCCCTGACAGCCCAAAAAGTGTCGTAGCTAATGGCCCGGGTGCTGCCACCAGAAAGGACATACATTAGAAGGTACAATCCGGGTCAGAGACAAGCTCGCTGGTAAGGGAGACTCTTTATTATTCATGCATGTACAAGATGTCAAGTGCACTGGTCGAGTCTTTTTTGTATCATTACATTACTGTGATGTTATGCGCTTTATTTTCTCTGCTTCTTTGTTCTTGTTTGTCACATGTTGTTTTTTTTTCTTTAACAAGAAAACCTTTCCATAAATAAAGAATTTATTAAAAAAAAAAAAAAAAAAAACAGACTTTGTTTTGACGCTGTGTGTGTATAGTTTTTTGTTAAATATGGTGTGGAGCGCCGAGTGCCGGACGCACTGAGCTGGCGCTACCTCTCGCACGCTGCAGCGCTATACTGTTGTTAGGGCGCCCAACATCACATTCATCAGTGCCGGCCAGGTTACTACAGCAACCACAACGCTAGCTTACAGCGTCCGATACCCACTTGTAGTGTCTACTAGCGGTCACTCTAAGTGCCGCTATACAGACGCTCATCTGGCAATACATGGAGCTAGTAGTGAATCAGCCTCATAGTAAAGAGTCCTCCCTCACTGTTTCCCCAAGGATTCTAAATCCACATCCTACAACCCTCTTAGCAGTCCTATGTCTGCATCCCTGCTTTGCCCAATATAGGTATACTTTGTAATACATTTCTATCAAAACTCAGAAGAAGAAATAATGATATTCAAGCTTACAATGGCAGCGGCCTGTCCTATTCCCTGAGCTGCTGCAGACAACACAATGACTTTACCATCCAGGCGGCCCATGATGACCTGCAGAAACATGGAAACATTTTCCTGTTAAATATTACTGATGGAAAGAAAATGGCAAACATTTTCCTGGTAATCAGGGCTATGGGGTCAGAGCCAGCAGAAATGTACCAACGTGGACTACAGCATAAAAAAGAAAATATTTTACTAGGAAGTTTAGAAATGTTAAAGTGGACCAAATCCCACGATTTTGACTATCCTGAATTTTGGTACTTGCCCCCAGGGCATCCCAATCGGGGATGGCCCGCTGTGTGAAACCCATGAGGTGCCCGGATCCGCTCCGGCCCCTTCGTCTAAGGCGAGTGGATCCGAGCGCTTTGGCGGCCGCATCCCCTGCTAACCTGATTAATAAAATGATAAAAAAAACTACAGCAGGCATCAATACTAGGGATGGGGTTTGGATCCAGGCCGAAACTAGATTTGATCCCGATCTCACTGATTTTCTCTGGTTTATCCCATCCTGGCAATATCCGGGTTAAATTATCCCAGGCAATCACTGCCCAGTGAACTGGAATAGGGGTCACTTGGACCTTACCAGTTCACTAAAAAGAAAAAATAATACATAAAAAAACCTCATTGTTGACTATTGACATTACTTCCCCTTTCATGTCATTCACAAATGCCTGATGCTGCTCGCGCATGCGCCATCGGACAGGGAAAGAAGGTGAGTTTCTTGGCAATCTGGGGGGTTTCACACAGCGAAGCATCCCGATTTTGGATGCCCCAGGGGGAGGAAATCAAGCAGCCCTGGAATCTTAAAGATTCCCAATCTACATGGGTTTTGGTTCACTTTAATCATAAAAATATTTTATGCTCTATTGAAAGCCCTCGTTCAGAATAAACAGTGATAAAATGCAGCCTGAGCTCTATCAGCAGTGGGGACCTGGCAGTGGAGGTGAGTGCAGTGCACCCCCCCACCCGCACTGGAGTTCCGTCAGCAGCTACGCCAGGCATTGGAGGCGAGTGCAGTGCACCCTTAACCCGCAATGGGAGCTCTGACTGCAGCTAGTGCATCCGTCGCCATCTTCATACTTTCAGATGAAGGAGAAAAAGTTATTCTCTACCTCTAACGCTGGGAAGCCATGGCGCTGTCCATCAGGCTGCTCCCAACATGCCCAATCCATTCATTGCAATGGGCAGGACATGCTGAACCCACTTTGGCACGCCCCTTCTATTGTAATGAATGAAGAAGGCATGCGGGTGCGTAAGCAAGGTCCCACGGAGGCCACAAGCACAGGGAGACAGAATCACTAGATCCCCTTCTTGGTAAGTATGAAGGTGCTTGCACTGATCAAGGAGCCGCGGGGGAACACCGGACCTGCATGGAAGAACTGTAGGGGACCATAATGCAAGTACAGGATTTTTTTAGTTTGCTCCTGGACATTTCCTTTAAAGAGGAAAAAAACTGAAGCTTTTGACTATCTTGGGTTTGTTGCTCCTGGTGGGGGTGAGAGGATAGTCTGTAAACCTTTTTCTCATTTCCATGGCGCATGCACCGGCTGTCAAATCAGGCATGCCGCTGGCCGTATCAATGCTCCCCTGCGCGCCAGCCATTCAGAAATATCAGGGGCGGGCCTGAAATCTAAAAGATTCCAGGGCTGGCTGTGGACGAATCGGAGTGCCCCGCTATGTGAAACCCCCAAGGGTGCCTGTAAAATCTCACTTCTCCCCGGCCCAATGGCGCATGCACCGGCTCTCATCTAATCAGTGCCGTTTGCCGAATGGGTCCACTCCCCCGCTATGTGAAACCCCCCAGATCGCCCGCATCAACTCACCGCGGTCCTACGGTCCAGTCAGCACGTTCGGAGCCGCTGAGCTATGCACGTCTGAGCGACGTCTTAGCTCAGCGGCTCCCAGGACGCTGGCGGCCGCATCTTACGCTTCCCTCTAACAGGGAGCGCGCCGGAAATTCACAAAATGCCAACGCAGGCACGTGCCCTGCTAGAGCAGCCCATGCTTGCGCCGTTGGACCGGGATTAAGGTAAGTGTAGCGGGTGAGCTGGGGGATTTCACACAGCGGGTTTTGGCCCACTTTAAAGAGGAACATCGAACCTAAAATAAAAAGGGGCCGACTTACCTTCTGGATGCTTGTTGCGGCAACATCCAGCCGCATCAGGGTCCGATCTCCGATCCTCCACCCCCCCCCCAGCTTAGCCGCCTGTAAATAAAAAGTCCTTCAGATTTTAAGCGCCTCCCCTTGCATCCCATTCATGTGCACCGTGCATGTGCGAGATGGGGGGGGCGTGCACAGTGCCTGATAGGATGCAAAATGGCACCGTCTGTGGGGAGGTCACTTGGAATCCGAGGAACCCAGAAAATGGATACCCTGACGAGGTGAGTAAAAATTGCCCAAAGGTAAAACTGGGGGTAGATCGGTGAGGTTTGGTGGAAGTTTCAACCTTGACCCAGATGTTCCTCTTTAAACCACATGGTAAACCACAGCCCTACCACACTCATCACCAACAAATTGGTTTAATACCCTTACAACAAAGAGTGCTCAAAAGTATCACCCTGTGCAATTCAGATTGCTGCACATAAAAAAATAATTTCTCTTTTTCTAACTCCTGCTGTGGTCAATTTTAAAAATAAAATGGGGTTTTTAAACAGGACATGCTGCTGGGTTTCCTGTTACTGTGCATCAGTTGAATTCAGGTAGCAGCAGAGCAAGTTCTAAAATGGCAGCTGCCAGGAGAAAATCTGTGTGGCAGCGTTTTAGCTTTGAGAGGATGCCGGATCAAATGTAAGTGCTGACAATGGGATTTGGGGAGTTTTCTTTTCCAACAGTGCCGGGCTGTCGGTCTGATTTAAACTGTCCCACTTTGAGGAACCCAGAATATGGTCAGTGTAGTTTACGGGCCCACCAGGGGATTTACTGGTAAGCCTGTGGGCCAATTCAAGTCTGCCCAGCACACCTTGGGAATATGGACCCTATTGTGGAAGAGTTACAATAACAAAAAAATGCACATAAATGAATCAAATGAAGGAAGCATATTCATGATACCTGCAAAGAAGGACACGTGACACCAGAGACGTGGCTGGTACTATATATGATAAGAGAAGCCCCACACCTACCAGCAATGCCTCTGCAGCCACCCGCACTGACTCGTTGCTCTTTGTACGGGCAGCAGTCACCTGACCTCAAGGAAGTGAAACCTCCCGAGTCAGCTAGAGCAGCTTAGCCAGCAACATGTCATTTGCGGGTGAGGCAGCTGACACCTAGTGGCCAAATGCGGTTATAGTCACAAAATGATTTTACCTCCGTAAAAGCTATTTGCCTCAAACGGGCTAATTTATGGTTACCATCTTTTAGGAAGCGGCACCCGAATTTCCCCATAAGGCCTTACCAGAGCCACTCCAGAGATTTTGCACCCTTTTATATATATGAAGAGGAGAGCAGATGTGGGCAGAGTTGAGGCAGGAAGAAGTGGGCTGAGGTGAGGCAGAGAAAGGTGAGTAGAGGTGAAATGGGTAGAGAAGAGGGGAGCAGAGGTAAATTAGAAATAAGTGGGCAAGAGGTGAGGCAGAAAAAGGTCCAGGTGTGCAAAGATGAGGCAGGAGGAAGTGAGAAAAAGAAGGGCTGAGGTGAGGTAGTGGGCAAGGGGTGAGAAGGAAAAAGGGCAAAGTGGGCAGAGGTGAGGGAAATAGTGGGCAAGAAGTGAGGGTTCTGAGGTGAGTCGGGAAGTGGTGGGCAACAGGTGAGATGGGAAAAGGCGAGGTGGGTAGAGGTGAGAAGTAGTGGGCAAGAGGTGAGGTGGGAAATAGTGGGCAAGAAGTGAGGGTGGTGAGGTGAGGCATGAAGTGGTGGGAAACAGGTGAGATGGGAAAAGGCGAGTTGGGCAGAGATAAGGTAGGTTGAGGTGAGAAGTAGTGGGCAGGAGGTGAGGCGGGAAATTGTGGGCAAGAAGTGAGGTGCTGAGGTGAGGCAGAAAGTGGTGGGCAATAGGTGAGATAAAGGTAAAAGGCAAGGTGGGCTGAGGTGAGAAGTATTGGGCAAGGAGTGATGGAGGTTGAGGTGAAATGGGAACTGGTGGGAAAGAGGTGAGGGGAGTTGAGGTGAGGCGGGAAGTGGTGGGCAACAGGTGAGATGGTAAAAGGCAAGGTGGGCTGAGGTGAGAAGTAGTGGGCAAGAAGTGATGGAGGTTTAGGTGAGGAGGGAAGTGGTGGGCAACAGGTGAGGTGGGAAAAAGCGAGGTGGGCAGAGGTGAGAAGTAGTGGGCAGGAGGTGTGGTGGGAAATAGTGGGCAAGAAGTGAGGGTGGTGAGGTGAGGCAGGAAGTGGTGGGCAACAGGTGAGATGGGAAAAGGCGAGGTGGGCAGAGGTGAGAAGTAGTGGGCAGGAGGCGAGGTGGGAAATAGTGGGCAAGAAGTGAGGGTGGTGAGGTGAGGCAGGAAGTGGTGGGCAACAGGTGAGATGGGAAAAGGCGAGGTGGGCAGAGGTGAGAAGTAGTGGGCAGGAGGCGAGGTGGGAAATAGTGGGCAAGAAGTGAGGGTGGTGAGGTGAGGCAGGAAGTGGTGGGCAACAGGTGAGATGGGAAAAGGCGAGGTGGGCAGAGATAAGGTAGGCTGAGGTGAGAAGTAGTGGGCAGGAGGTGAGGCGGGAAATAGTGGGCAAGAAGTGAGGTGCTGAGGTGAGGCAGAAAGTGGTGGGCAACAGGTGAGATAAAGGTAAAAGGCAAGGTAGGCTGAGGTGAGAAGTATTGGGCAAGGAGTGATGGAGGTTGAGGTGAAATGGGAAGTGGTGGGCAACAGGTAAGTTGGTAAAAGGTGAGGTGGGCTGAGGTGAGAAGTAGTGGGCAAGAAGTGATGGAAGTTGAGGTGAGGCAGGAAGTTGTGTGCAAAAGATGAGGTGGGAAAAGGCGTGGTAGGCGAAGTGGGCTGAAGTGAGGTGAGATGTAGTGGGTAAGAGGTGAGACAGGAAGCAGTGTGCAAGAGGTGAGTTGGGAAAAGGCAAGGTGGGGAAGGTGAGGCGGGAAGAAGTGGGCAGGGGTTAGGCAGAAAAGGTGACTTTGGCACAGGTGGGATGAATGTGAAACGAGCAGAGGTGAGGCAGAGGTGAGGGCCACAAGTGATGGCTGTACAGGCCGCAGGTTGGGCATCTCTGACCTATATTCATGGCTGGCTTTAGGGGAGATCAGACAGAGTTTCGGCACAGGGCACTGTTGTTCTAACAATATTTTTTTTTTTTTAAGGTGGGGGGTCATCTGCTGAAGCTGATGCTGGGATCTTGAGTGACAGGTCAGTCGCCCAATCCTGTGCAGCAGTGTAACTGTACTGGTCTGTCCCTGAGGTTCAACTATATTTTTTTCACTTTACTGGCCTTGTTTAAAGTGGACCAACACCCAAGATTTTGACTATCCTGGGTTTTGGTCCACTTCGGTGGGGCACCCCGATCGGGAGTGCCCCGCTGTGTGAAACCCCCAGAAAGCCCCGAAAACTCACCTCACCCCGCTCCCACGTGACCGCTGCAGCCAATCCCCGCCGACGGACAAGCAGAGCATGCCTCATGTAGCATGTGGGGATGCCACATCTGGGCATAACTGCTGCTGCCACCCTGCCTACTTGAAGCGTCAGACCCTGGAGCGGAGGCAGCAGACACCCACTCATCTACCTGCACCCCCCCCCCCTTTGCTGACTGAGACCTACTTGCCTAGCTATCTGCATACCCACCCAGCTACCTACCTATGCAATTACCTACCAACCCACTCACCTACCTGCCCACCCATCTATCCTACCTATGTACATGCCCACTCACCTACCTACCCAGACCCTGGAGTGAAAGCCAGCTGCCCTAAAGCAAATGTGGAATCGCTGAGCCCTAAAGTGCAGGCTGCAGTCGCCCACTCACTCATCTACGTACTCAGCCACAAACCTACCTTCTCGCCTACCTACCTGCCAACTACCCACTTTCCTACCTACTCAACTACTTACTCAGCTATCTAACCTTCCTACCAACCTATCTACATGTTTACCCACCCATGTGCCTACCTAACCTACCTAGCTGCCCACATACTCATCTACCTGACTACACCCCACCTACCATTAACAGACCTACCCATCTATCTGCTTACCTACCTGACTGCCCTTCTACTTACCTACCTACTTTATCTAATCACAAAGGCTGCTTTGTGACAGGTGATACAACCTGGATGGCACAGGGGACTTCTGATCTGATGTGTGAGCTCCAGACTACCACTGATCAGCTGCAGTGGGACAAAATGTAAGCATCAATTTTAAGTTACTTTGCTGGACTAATAATTTAAAGGAAAAAAATATACAGGAGGCCTCCACCAGATTTTGTGCCCAGGGGCCTCCACCACTCTTAATCCGGCCCTGGGAATGAGCAGTATTTTATGAGGCTGTAGTTTATGGGGCCCAGACACAATGATGACAAGGAGACATAAAAAATTGTGCAGGGAAGGCCAGTGTTTGCAGGCAATTGCAGAGCATTGTAATTCTGCCTATAGTAGCCTATGGGCTGTTTCACATGTCAGGGGTGCAACTGCATGCCATGTTTTTGTGCCAAAGGAAATCAAAACTATTTCACTATTATGGTGGTTGGGCCAACAGAAGCAACTTACCTTCCTTCTTCCTTGCAGTGTGTGTGTGTGTGTGTGTGTGTGTGTGTGTGTGTGTGTGTGTCTGCAGGTAGAGCAGATGCAGTTATCCCAAAACAGGATGCCCCCCTCCCCCACCAAAAGGCTTTTTTGGCTGTCAACTTTAAAGATGAACAAAAGCCTCTTTTGCCAGCCCTATAGTGTTTTAGACACTATATGCCTGGGGCATCCCAATTTGAGATGCCCCACTGGATGAAACCCCTAAATCGCCTTGTATACTAACCTCGCCAGTGATCCTGCTGCACATACAGTATGCATGCCACGACAACACTGACTTTCCCCAGTTGACGAGTGCATCGGCAGCAGGCATTTCTGAATGGCTGAAGCAGGTGTACACAGCGGGAGGGGAAAGGTCAGCAGTAGCTGCTGATTGGAGGAGAGCCTGTACAAGCACCAGGTGATCGCCAGCAAAGTAATAATTTACGTGTTCCAGGGGGTATCGCACAGCAGGGCTTCCGATCTCCCTCCTTGAGATGAACAATCACCACGATAATGACATTTCTGTGGATTGTTACTCTTTAAAGCGGGACTACAGTCAAAAATGACTGTAGTTTCACAGTACTACTTAGCAGCGGGGCAGCATGACCAGGGCTGCCTCCATTAAAATAAGAATCCCGGTGCTGGGAAATTCACCACTTCCAGACAGAATCGCAGCCAGGGCTGACAGGCTCACCCACTGGCCACGCTGATCGGCTGCTCTAGGTCACGTAGGAGTGTCACCACAAGAAGCATATCAGCACTGCCCACGATTATGATAGGCTGTGGCGCGGTTTCTTATTTTAACGGCGCATGATACGCAGCAGGGCTGCCCGGGTCCTTCTGCCACGCTGTGAAGTAGTACTGCGGAACAAAAATGTTTTTGAGTGTAGTTCTGCATTAAACCAGATCAACAGGTATCCATACCCCCTTAAAGCCAGCCTAATACCAGGCCCATACATTTTCACCTTCCCTCACTAGTCTACCAACCGCATCCCAAATTGAAGCAGTCTTGCACTCCACTTAAAAAAAAAAAAAAAAAAACTTTCTCCTCCTCTATGCTAACTCTAATTTGCATACCTTTAAAATATACCCCGGGGGGCGTGTCCCGAACGTGATGCTGAGCAGCCGTTTCTAGAGGAGCTCCCGTCCTCTGAGTCCGGAGTGGCCCTTTATACAGCGCTTGCCAACACAACAATTAGATGGCCAAAAAGAAGAGCAAGAGGGGAGGCGCCGGAGGTGGGCAGAAGAGCCCGCAGAAGTGGCAGACGGCCGGAAAAATGGCTGAGTAGGGAGGAGGAGGAGGCGGGCAAGATGGCGCCCACTCCAGAGAGCGAGGAGGAGAGTGTGGCAGAAGAGATCTCACTCACCGGATCAACTGGCGCAGGATCGGGAGATGAGCAGGGAGGCGGATGCTGTGCTGAGAAGACCCCGGCAGAAGAAGAGCGGGAGCTGAGACCGTGGAGAGGCAGGTACACCCTCGAGAGTGTGGGTGTAGCAAGATGGCGGCGGATGCGCTCCTCACAGCCACGTCACCAATACCCGGGCCGTCGGCGGTGCAGGGGGGGGAGAGCGGGCAGCACAGCCAGCTGCCTGTCAGTGCAGCAGCCCCTATGACTGATGCTGCGGATGTCCTGACAGTCCTCACCCATAAATCGCCACATACTCACAATATTAACGCAGAGACAGCTGCAGGTGGCCAGGGGAAAGGTCTGGGAGGGAATAAAGAGGAACCCAGTCCCAAACACAGTTATGCAGAGATGAGCCCTAAAATAAAGGGCAATATGAAACTCAGCTCATCGACTAAGTCTGTGGTGGATGCTCAAGGAGGTCTGGCCCAATTTGCTTATGTGCCTCGGGCTGCATCTGATTTCCATACCTGTACAGGGGTTGACAGGGAGGGTCTTTGTGATGCTCTGCCACAACGGCAAAAGAAATTCGGGAAAGGCTGTCGAGTTGCTGAGCGGGCAGAGTATGATGGGAATACATTGCTGGGCTCCCCGCTATCCTCCTTGACATCATCCCCAGAAAGAGAGATAAGACCACGCACGGGAAGTCCCACGCCAATGTCTCCGGTGGACCCCCTTTGTGTACCCTCGCCAGCCACAATGATAGAATCGCCAGTTGACTGGGGACTGGCAGCCCCCTCCACTCCAACGGCTAGCGGAGCGATGTGCGAACCAGAGATCCACCTTGCGACCATCTCTCTTTTGAAAGGCCTCCCCACTAAAGCTGATATTGAAGGGCTGATCGCTAAGTACGAGGCTGCACATAAACGAGAGATTGCGGCAGTGAGGCAACAGGTTTCAGCCGTTGAATCAAGAGTCAATGCGCTCGAAACTGGGAGATCCTCTGAGTCAAGTCGTATACAAGCGCTAGAATCCAGGTGTGATAGGCAAGAATGCAACTTACACCTGGACGACTTGGAAAATAGAAGCAGACAAAATAATCTGCGGCTGAGGGGCATCCCAGAAGGAGAGGTGAACGAGGATTTAAAGTCAATAGTGACAACCATTTTCAATTCGATATTGGACAGAGACTCGTCCGACGCCATAGAGCTTGATAGAGTCCACAGATCTTTTGGACCAAAGAGCCTGGACCCTGCGTTCCCTAGAGATGTCATTTGTCGAGTCCACCATTACACACTTAAAGAAGAGATCGCCCGGAAGGCCTGGAGCAAGGGCGAGGTGGAGTATAAAGGTGCGTCCGTCAAGATTTTTCCGGACCTATCAAGGCGGACTCTACAGATGCAGAGATCCCTGAAGCCCCTCTTAGAAGTTATTACAAAAAATGGAGCCACCTACAGATGGGGTTTTCCGTTTCATTTCATAGTCCGAATGGGCCAGAGCTCGTACGTGCTTAAATCTTATCAAGATCTGGGAGGGCTTTTCGCCTACCTACGCTGTGAGCCTATTCAGATTCCAAATTGGCTCGAGAGTGACTTGCCACCATTGTCGCGGTTCGCGGGAAGAGAGAAGCGGCGAGGCCCGAAGAGCTTCAGAGACCTCAGGCGGATCAAACGGGTGCCAAGGCGTCCAGAGGACGAAGCTTGATCGACTCCTAGCTAAAAACTTTTTTCTTTTCTTTTCTCGCTTTTTCTCCTCTTCCTTACATTTTAAAAAAAGAAAGGCATGAGCAGCTCTGTGTTTGAAGTTTGTGTTCTCGACCTCCCTTGCCCTCCCCTGTAGACCAATCAGGACGGGGGGTGGGGAAGATTCGAGAGCAGACGGATTTAATCATAATAATGTTATATGTTTGTTCCGATGTCCGGAGTGCGAGACTGAGTACACAGAGAGTACTATTGTTGGTTTTATACCGCTTTTACTTACTTACTTGCCTTTGGCCCCAATTGAGACCGCGGGGCTAGCTTCACTATTTAATTCGTAGCCTTGCTTTCTCGTTGTCGTCTCATAATGATACATTGACTTTGTTTTAAAAGGTTTGTTGGCTGTTAATATGGTTTATTGACCTCCGGCCAGAGGAAGGCAGGCAATTGCTCCTGAACGCTCTCCTCTTAGATCGGACGCGTTTCCCCAAGTAGGCCGGCCTTATTGACTCTAGTAGTTGATAAGACCCTCTTATTTTCCCTGGTTTTGGGGATTGTTTAGTGTTCCCCCTCTTTTTTCTTTCCCTGCTGTTCCCGGTATCCCCGCTCCTTTGTGGCCCGACCCCCCGGCCCCTCCCCGTTTTCCCCTTACCCCAATTTAAACTTAACAGGCAATTCATAGAGGTGCCCCCCAACTCAGTGAGACACCTCGGACTAGGGAGGTTGGGCGTCCCGGAAACCAATTGACCTACCTAAAGATAACGGACTAGGTGAAAGGGTTCTGCTGAGAGCAAGGATGGCGGATTTCAAAATAGTCTCGCTCAACACGAAAGGGATGAATAGCCCAGAAAAAAGGTCCTTGGTGTTGGGGAACTTAAGGGGATTGGGAGCCCAGGTGGCCTTCCTCCAAGAGACCCATTTTAGGTCATCTAACCCACCCTCCTTTGGCAATATACATTTCCCCAAAACTTACCACAACCACTCCCCAGACTCTAGATCAAGAGGGGTGAGCATTGCCTTTTCGGCATCCATCGCCTGGGAGTTGGTTGATTTTAAAACTGATGAGGAAGGGAGATGGATATTTCTAAAGGGTCGGATATCGTCTTCACTATTCACATTTGCCAATATCTATATGCCAAACTCCGCTCAGTTGACGTTCCTAGGCAAAGTGCTGGAGGAACTTTCCATGTTCCGGGAAGGTGAATTGGTGGTGGGCGGCAATTTCAACCTGACCTTGGACCCACTTCTGGACACGTCCAGGGGGGGCCCTCATCTATCCTACCTCAAACTGAAGAAGCTAAAGAGGACCCTTGCCCAACATCAATTGGTTGACCCGTGGAGAATACAACACCCGGATACGCGTGATTACACCTTTTTCTCCCCTCCCCACGGGTCATACTCTAGAATTGATATATTCATGATAGCCCATGGTTCTTTGAACCGTGTTATAGACACAGAAATAGGCTGAATTACCATTTCCGATCATGCGCCGATCTCGATTAGACTTGCGCTCCCCCACCCAGGACCAAGGAGTTGGTCCTGGCATTTAAACAACTCCCTCTTAGGGGATCAAAGAGTTTTGGCAGAGCTCCAGAAAGACATTAAAGATTTCTTTGAACTGAACAGATCGCCCGAGATTAACCCAGGGACGTTGTGGGAGACACATAAGTGTTATATCAGGGGAACTTTTATAAAGATAGGTTCAAGGTTAAAAAAAGAGAAATCAGAATGTGTCTTGAAGCTGCTTAGCAAGATCAGGAAATTATAGAGACCTTGCATAAGAAGTCCCTCTCTGTCACTCACCTCTCGGCTCTGACGGCGGCTAGAGAAAAACTTAAACTGCTTTGCTGCGATAGGCTCAAAGTGCAAAAGATCAAATGCCGTGGAAAATTTTACAAGTCCGGGGATAAATGTGGCAAACTCCTGGCGCGGGCCTTAAGAGCGGAGAGGGTGAAGGCATTCGTCCCGAAAATAGCCGACTCGAGGGGTGGGGTGGTTCACTTGACCAGTGAAATTGCAGAAGCCTTTAAGAACTTCTATGAGGGATTATATAATCTTCCAAAGGTAGAGGGCCGGGAGCGAGATGAAGCAATTAGACTATATATAAGAGAGTCTGGCCTTCCAAGTCTGCCAAGTGAGATTGTGGAAGAATTAGAGGGGCCGATCTCGTTGGAGGAGGTCCGGGAAGCGGTCTCGGGGCTCCAGGGGGAAAGGCACCGGGGCCAGATGGCTTTACGATTGAATACTACAAAAAGATGCTCCCCTTGTTGGCCCCGGGGCTCTTGGATGCCTTTAACTCGTTTAAGAAGCCAAATTGCATACCCCCAGACTCGCTTAGGGCGCATGTATCAGTCATCCCAAAAGAGGGGAAGGACCCTGGACTTTGCGCGAGCTACAGGCCTATTTCCTTGTTAAACACATATCAAGATTTTTGCAAAGGTGCTCGCCTCCAGGATAGCTCCCCACCTACACCACATCATAGCCCTCGACCAAGTTGGCTTTATGCCGCACAGGGAGGCAAGGGATAACACCATTAAAATCCTTAATTTAATTCAATGGGCCCAAAAAAGTGGTGTCCCATCCCTTTTGCTTACCACCGATGCGGAGAAGGCTTTTGATAGAGTTAACTGGAACTTTATGCAGAACACTCTTAGTCATATTGGCCTTGGCCCTAATGCTTTAGGTTGGATAAGTAGTTTGTATAGTGCCCCCTCCGCATCGGTGCGTGTAAATGGGGTGCTCTCGGGTTCTTTTAGGGTTACAAATGGGACGAGGCAGGGGTGTCCCCTATCCCCTCTAATATTCATACTTACCTTGGAACCCCTTTTATGTAAAATTCGAAGAAACGGTGACATTAAGGGTATGGGAGACCAGGGAGGTAGATACAAGGTTGCGGCTTTTGCGGACGACCTTATCTTTGGTCTGACGCTCCCAGGGGCCTCTATTCCGAACCTAATGAGGGAATTAAAAGATTACGGAGATTTGTCAGGATATAGAATCAATTACCAGAAATCCGAGGCTCTTAATATCAATGTCCCTGCGAAAAGATTTAATAATATACAGACGTCCTTCCCCTTTAGATGCTCGGAGGAAAGTGTAACGTACCTTGGTACAAAAATCTGTAGAAACTTGGCAAATATTTTTGCTCTTAACTTCCCTCCCTTGCTCAAAAAATTCGAAGAAGATTTGGCCAGGTGGTCGGGTAGGAGGCTTTCGTGGTTTGGTCGCTGCAATGCTTTCAAAATGGTGCTGCTCCCACAGCTTCTTTATTTAATGCAGGCCCTCCCGGTAGCTATTCCGGAGATTTGTATGGGGGGTGGGGGGAGACCGAGGATCAACAGGGCCATCCTTACTAGGAGCAAGGATAAGGGCGGTGTGGGTCTCCCTGACCCGGGACTCTACTATGCGGCGGTCCATCTTAACAGAGTAGTTGATTGGTGTTTATACCGGGACCATAAGCAATGGGTTTCAATTGAACAGAGTCTTATAGGGGTCCGAGTAGACTGAATCCTGTGGGCAGTTCGGGAAGACATACCACTAGCTCTGAAACACGCTCTGGTGGGGACCACGCTAAAGGTGTGTGGCCAATATTTCCAGCGGGCGAACCTCTCCCCGACGCCTTCGCCAATGGTCCCGGGATTGGGTAATCCTGGATTTCCCCCAGGTTGTAGGGGGGCGAACCCGGAGGCCTGGAGAGTTGCAGGTGTCTATAGGGTGGGCCACTTTTTGAGGGAGGGACAGTGGGTTGCCATGGGAGATTTGGCTACCGAAAGAGGGTTACCTGTTTGGTCGGCATGGCAGCGACAACAGCTATCACACTTTCTCTCCATGCTGCGTGATCACAAAAGGGTGCAAAGGGGCCTTACCCCCTTTGAAGAGCTGTGCTCCAGTAGGGACGATGTAAGGCACACCCTCGCGTATATATACAAGATACTGATTGACCCCCCCAGACATAGTTCCACCATCATTTGTAGGGAAATGGGAGAGGGATTTGGGTAGGACCTTCACTCCAACGCAGATAAGCAGATTGCTGAAAATGCCCCATAAAACCTCGATTTGTACCAGGTTTCAAGAGTGCAATTACAAGTTCCTGACAAGGTGGTATAGGGTCCCAGTGGTGATTAATAAATGGTGTCCTGAAGTGGAGGTGAAGTGTTGGAGATGTGGAGATGGGGAGGGTAGCCTGCTCCACATCTTTTGGTCATGTCCTAAACTGAAAACTTTCTGGGATGGGGTCAGAGAAGTGGCGGGAAGCCTGTTGAGTGAAGGGATTCCGGAGGACCCTGCCTTGTGCTTACTCCACATGACAAAACTCCACTCAAAAAGTATCGTGGCTCTTTGCTGTGTCACCTCCTAAATGCAGCCAAGATGTGTATTCCGCAATTGTGGAAAAAAGAGGACCCCCCCCTACCCTAGCAATGTGGGCTTTAAGAATTAATGAAATAATGAGATTTGAAGACCTTATGACGCCTGGGGAGGATGGTTATGAGAAATTCATGGCAACTTGGTCCCCGTGGATGCAGTATACTGAATCTGAGGATTACAAGCGCGTCATTGTGGGGACTTAGGCCTCTGCTTCGAAGGCTATTATTATTTTGCTCTTCATTTTTTCCCTTCCCGGTGCCCCCCTTCCCCCACCCCCTTCTATTCTCCCCTTGTTGTTTCTCCTCGATTACATTAATTGTTTTGAAAAGTTCAAACAGAAGATTCACTATTTCGATGTCTAGTGCGGTCTTAGTAATTTCTTTCTCGCCCCCTGGAATCTTCCTGGGAGGCACTGGCTATTCATGTACCTGATTGAAGTTTCTTGAAGCTATGCTATGTATGATGTTATATCTCGTCTTCTGATGGATATGTTTTAATCTGTATCACCCTTGTAATATTGTGCTCTCAAACTTGTATGTTTTGCATAAGCTTAAATAAAGAATTTTTAAAAAAAAATATATATATATATACCCCCTTGTTCATACCTAATGTCAGCAGAAGCCCGAACCTATCTTCCACTGCCCTGGTGGGATCTTGTGTGCCACTGCTCTGGGCACGGGTACACTTACTGAATGGATGGGTTAAATATGGAGGAAGAGTTCCCATATGTGCACAAGCATACAAGGACCAACTATGCCCCCCCCCCAAAAAAAATCACTGCAGCAGCCACAGCACAGAGGCCACAGCAACCAGGTCTGCATGAATGGGCTTCTAGCCAGGAAAAGGACTGCAGGTGCAGAATGGGTGAGTATTTTTCAGGTAAGTATGCATATCGTGATAAATGGGGGTGGGGAGGGCGTGAGCACTAAAAGTGCCTAGGGCAGCATGTACCCTAAATACGGCCCTGGATACACGCCGAACGGAAGTGATGGCAACCAGAAAAACAACCTTCTGAGTAAGCGTAGAAAGTGCAATATCCTGCAAAGGTTCAAAAGGAGGACCCTGCAAGGCAGAAAGAACCAAATTCAAATCCCAAACTGGGAGCAACGGCTTCCTAGGAGGCCGCACATGTGTAACCCCCTGGAAAAAGGTCTTAACCAGAGGATGAAGAGCAAAATACTTTTGAAAGAAAACCGCCAGGGCAGAAACATGCCCTTTCAGCATACTAAGCTGCAAACCTAGGTCCAGACCATGTTGCAGAAATTCCAAAACCCTAGGGATAGAAAACGCCCTGCAAGGCAAGGCCCTGACCTCACACCAATCAATATAAGACCTCCAAATCCTATAGTAGATGGCAGAGGAAGACTTCTTTCGAGCCCTAACCAGAGTCTGAATGACAGCATCAGAAAGACCTTCCTCCTTCAAGATGGAGGTTTCAGCAGCCACGCCGTCAAAGCCAGCGTTGGTAAATTGGGGTAGAGCAGTGGACCCTGAGTGAGCAGATCCGGCAGAAGGGGCAGAACTAACTGATCCTCTGCCAACCTTACCACGCCTGCAAACCAAACCTGTCTTGGCCACCTTGGAGCCACCAGGATCGCTGACGCGCCCTCTAGGGCCAGCTTGCGCACCACTTTGCCCACCATGGAGAAACGGAGGGAACAGGTATAGAAACCCCAGATCCCTCCAGTTCAGAGACATGGCATCCGCTGCCAGAGCCAGCGGATCCCGCGAGAGAGAGACAAATGCCGGAAGCTTGTGATTGTGACGAGAGACAAAGAGTTCCACCTCCGGAGTCCCCCACCGGTGGCAAAGCGACCGAAACACCTTGGGGCTGAGCGACCATTCCCCCCGGCGAGATGACCCCCTGCTCAGGGAGTCCGCCTCCGTGTTCTCCACTCCCAGAATGTACACTGCCGAGATGCATGGGACATTGCCCTCTGCCCAAGCCAGGATCAAAGACACTTCCCTGAGGGCACGCCTGCTGCGAGTTCCTCCCTGGTGATTGATGTAGGTGACCGCCGTCTGATTGTCCGACTGAACTTGAACCGGTAGTCCCTGCAACTGATGAGTCAAGTGAGCCAGAACCAACCTGATGGCTCTCAACTCCAGAACATTGATTGGATCGTGAGCCTCCAGAGGCCCCCACAGTCCCTGAAACTGAAGATCCTTCCAAAATCCCCCCCAACCTGACAGGCTGGCATCCGTGGTGACCGTCTCCCAATGAGGGGTCATAAAGGACCTGCCCCTCGTCAGATTGCTTGGTTTCAGCCACCACCGAAGAGAACGCCGCACCCGGGGGGACATCAGAAAAGACTGATCCAATGACAGCGGGGACCCGTCCCAGGCCACCAAGAGATGGAGCTGGAGCGTCCTCATGTGAAACTGGGCAAAGGGAACGCCTTGAACGATGCCACCATCAATCCCACCAGTCGCATCCCCAGCCAGATGGACAGGCGAGGGATAGATAGGAGACGCTGAGTTAATTCCTGAATCAGAAGAACCTTGGCCTGGGGGAGGAACACCCTGGCCTGAGAAGTATCCAGAGACATTCCCAGGAACTCCACCACCCTGGAGGGAGAGAGGCTGGACTTGGGATAGTTGATCACCCAACCAAAACTCTCCAGAGTGGACACCACCGTCCTGGTATCCAGCTGCGCCTGACTGAGGGAAGACGCCATGATGAGAAGATCGTCCAGATATGGCACGATGTGGATACCCCGAGCTCTGAGGATGGCCATCACTCCTGGCAACACCTTGGTAAAAACCCTTGGAGCCGAGATAAGGCCAAACGGAAGAGCCACAAACTGAAAATGTCGATTTTCCACGACAAACCTGAGAAATCTCTGGTGTGCCGGAAATATTGGAATATGCAGGTAAGCATCCTTGATGTCTATGGACGTCATGAAGTCCCCCTAACGAAGTGAGTGGATGGCTGAGCACAGAGTTTCCATACGGAACTTCCAGGGATGGACGAACCTGTTGAGCAACTTCAGATCCAGAATGGGACGAACGGATCCGTCCTTCTTGGCACCGTGAACAAATTGGAATAGAAGCCCAGGCCCCGGTCCGAGGGGGGCACCGGGCAGATGACAGCCATGTCCAAGAGACTTGCTACTGCCGGCCGAATCCCCTGAGCGGCCAGAGGATCTGACGGCACCCGAGACCTGAAGAATCTGAGAGGGGGACGGAACTCGAACTCCAGCTTGTAACCGGAAGACACCACTTCCTGAATCCACCTGTCCGAGACCTCTTGGACCCAGACCCGGGAGAAGAGTTGCAGCCGCCCCCCCACCCGCAAGGGTGAGGGCGCCCCCTCATTGCTGAGCCGGCTTGGCAGCGGCTTTAGGCTTAGAGCCCCAACTGTGTCCTGGACAGGCCCGACCCCAGCCCCTGGACCAGGAATTACCTCTGGATGAGGGGAAAGCTGAACCCCTGCCAACTCTCGCCCCACTAAAGGACTGAGTGAAGGAAGCCACCCCCCGAAAGGGGCGACGCTGCTTCTTACGCTGAGGTAACTTACCTCCCTTAGCAACCGAATCCAATTTCTCTCCAAAGAGCTGCAACCCCACAAAGGGAAGGGCCGTAAGTGACTTTTTAGACACAAAATCAGCCGCCCACTGGCGTAACCAAACCGACCGCCGGATAGCCACAAGCAAGGCCGAAGTTCTGCTACACATCACCAATGTGTCATCCAAGGCGGTCAGCACAAAAACAAAAACAACTCACATCGCCTAAGGGCGGTAAACTCCTCACTAGCCGGGTCAAGCCCAGAAGAGGTCAATAATCCTCTAACAACTGACCTGGCAGCTACCAATAAAAGCGCTGAAGCACAAACCGGCCACAAGGCCGACCCAACACTGGCAAAACCATGACAAGCCATCTGGTCAATGCGTTTATCCTCACCATCTTTGAGAGTAGTGCATTCCGGAAAATGCAGGATTGAGGTGCTGCACAACCCCAAAACAGGAGCATCCACCTCGGGGGGGGGGGACGACCAGTCCTTGGTCACCTCAAAGAACTCCCCCTTCAGTGGAGGAGCCCCCTCAGGGGGAGAAATAGCCAGGACCTCAAACATATGAGCCAGGATATGTTCGGTATCAGCACCCACAAACTGCTGATCATCGGAGCCCTCAGACTCCTCAAACAGCTCCCCTTCCTCAAGCGGGGAGCAATCAGACCAATCCAGAGAGTCAAACTCCTCCATATCAAAAGTCTGCGTGGCTGTATACAAATGTTTTCGCTTTGCCGTGGCCTTTTTGGCAACAGCACTGGAAAACAATTTTTCTAGATTGGCCAATCTGGCACACACCTCAGATTGCGACTCCCCACCCATGACCACATCACATGGGGTACATGTCAAGCGAGGGGGAGAACCAGACGCCTGAGATCCGGACTGCCGCGTAATAGACCGCTGCGCACAGGGTACACAAAGAAATACATCATCCCCCGAAAGGGATACCCCACACCCCAAACACAGCCTGGATTGCCCCAAGGGGGGCACAAGCCTAGTATCTGGGGAAGCCTCCATATGGTGATTTTTTAAAATTAGGCACAATGCCCAGAGGGAATTACGCAGTAAATGCTACCCGGGATGCCCCTTTAAGTCCCACGTGGGAGGAATTTCGCAGACCCCTAAATTTTAACCAGGGTCCCTTGGACTGGGAAAACCCCCTTTAATAGGAACAATGGTCCACCTGGAACACACAAACAGACACAGCAATCAGACCACGTAACAATGTCCAAAGGGGTTAATAACAGAAGCGATGCCAAACAACCCCAAGGAGGGGCTGAATATATATATACAGGGAAAAACTAATGGGGCCACAGGCCACTCACTGACCGTCACACCCGCACACCTCGCAGGAGCAGAAAAAAGGCGCGTAGGTAGAGAAAGAAGGAGGGAGGGCCAGGCCGGCGCGGTTCGCTCCCGGCCAGAAGCCGGGACCTGAACCGCGGCGCCCGCAGCACGGGGGCGGGCCGCAGGCGATCGCGTGAACGCCCGACCCTGCCCTGAGGGGAGAAGCTCCCCCGCCACCATTGCAAACCACAGAGGCCGGCGCGTTTAAATAGTAAATTGCCCCCTTCTGCGTAAAGGAGTGGGATATGAAGCACAACCCGCTGCCCCATAAACCAGCACACTAACCATTGCGCAAAATGGCTTGCCTAGGAGGCAGCTATGCTACAGTAAACAAACACGCACCCACACACACATACAATGAATGGATTGAAATCTTACAAGGGACAAGCCCCCCCCCCCAAGGGTATCCGGGAGAGGGGGAATCCATGCTAGGGTGGAAGGCCAAGGGACAGGGCATCCCAAACCGGGGTCACCAACCCGGTTAACCGCCTACCCCTTGTTATGGGGTCTCACGGTGGAGCGTAGCTCCTAAGCACCTAGGGTGCCATCTACCCTTGCCCGGACCAGCAGCCTAGGCTGGGAGGCAAGTAAAATCAATAAAAGAATCCGGGCAGAAATAGAACAAATAGAGGGCCGGGAGTCATCCCGGCTACCTGCAAGGAGGAGACATCCATCTTCTGACTTGCTCGACGTCTGCAGAGATTAAAGACTGGGAAATGAGTGGGAGGTCCCAGGTATTTATGGAACGGGAGGGTCTTACTTTTTCTATTGACATCTCTGCAAGATCGCCATCTACAGGTCAGTATACCCACATGTAATGAATGTCTTGAAGCGGGGTGTGTGACATACTTAGAATATATATCCCAGCACTGCCAGGCCAGTGGGCAGTAAAGTAAAAAGAAAAAAGCGTCCAGAAGCAACCCTGTTACTAAAGTCTAAGGCTACTGTGCAGAGCCCTGTCTGCATCAGGAGAGGATTTTGACCAGGGCCGGCTCCGGGTTAGTGGGGGCCTTGGGCAAAAGAGTCTTAGTGGGCCCTAAAGTAGTGTGTCACATGATGTCACCTTTCAGCTCCGCTGCTACAAATGGGTCATCTTCTGCTGCTGATTACCCTCCAGTCTGTATTGCCTTCCCTATAGCCAGTCCTCTAGTTTTTGTTGCATTCTCTAGTACCACCAAGCATCCACTTGCTCCACTACCACTAAAGACATTATTGCTGTCAGTTGTCACCTGGTTCTCGCCACCTTCTGATAGCATGCCCTCCATTCCATCTTTTTCATTGTTGCTGATCATCCCCTGTTGCCAGCCATGAGTAGGTCTGCACACAACACCCGGAATTCGGTGGTTTGGGTCCACTGTAAAATAATACTATGGCCAAGTGTGAGCCTGCGTGGGCCCCTGAAGATGCCAGGGGTGCTGGCCCTGATTTTGACAATCAGTTAAGTTGTTCATTTGATGGTGGCAGGGGTTACAAAAAGTCTGGACTTCCTCTTTAATGGAACAAGTGCTTTTTTTGGTCCAGGTGGGGGAAAGGGAGCGCAACCTGCTCAGCTCCAGCTATGTCAGATTGATGTCTGGGGCGGAAAGTGGGTTTCACTAGAGAGCAAACGGTGTGTTCTGCCCTGGGAGCAGAGGAATTGCCACCTGGCTGGTATTTTTTTTACTTTACTGGCCTGGTGGTATTTGTTTTTTTTCTGGTAATCGAGGATGGGAAAAGTATACCTGCAATTACAATTACCATTGGGCAGTAAATTAAAAAACAAAAATGACAACCCTACCTGGGAGTACAAACTTTTTAGAAGTTCCGGGGGGGGGGGTTGCCTCATGGAAGTCTTCCACAGGGCCCCTCCCAACATGAAGCAGACCCTGCAGACTATAACTCTTCCACGTTGTGTTACACTGCAGCCATCCACATGACTGCTGGTAGGAGGCACTGTGAAGCACAATCAAAGCCTCCCACAATCAAAGCCTCCCACAATGCACACCTGGTCAGTGGTATTACACAGCTCCAGTCTCTTCTAGGAGGCTCCTCCTAGCCAGTATCTCCCGGCTCTGAAGTCTAAGGGACTGTAAAAATACCATTTTGTAAGTACTCACCTGTAAAATGGGTATTACGAGTATGTCACACACCCCACTTTCAAATATTCATGACACTTGGGAAAACTGCCTGTAGAGGGCGATCTTGCAGAGATGACATGAAAAAAAGGAGCCCCTCCTGGTCCATAAGTACCTGGGACCTCCCACTCATTCCCCAGTCATAAGATAGCAGAGAGGAACCAGGAAGAGCCAAATCAATTGATGTAATTGAAAAATAAGATACACCATATAAAGGATCCCTAGAACAAAAAAAAAAAAAGGGTGGGGGAAGCGGGGTGTGTGACATACTCGTAATACCCATTTTACAGGTGAGTACTCACAAAATGGTATTATTCCTAGTATGTCACACACCCCGCTTCCAAATATTCATGACACTTGGGACATCCAATAGCAGTGTCTAAAAAGGGTGGGGATCCAACCAAGGAAATAATGAATAACTTAAATTACTGCAGCTTGCAGAACTTTGCGGCCAAAAGCAGCATCCGCTGAGGCCCGCACATCAACCTTGTAAAATTTAGAAAAAGTATGCACAGAAGACCAAGTTGCAGCCTTGCAAACTTGTTCAACAGAAGCGTGGTGCTTAAAAGCCCAAGAAGCCCCAACAGCACAAGTAGAATGAGCAGTGACCCGGAAAGGGGGAACTTTCCCCTTAGCAGAATAGGCCCCAATAATGGCCTGACGTATTTATTTACTAATGGAGGACTTGGCAGGTGCCAAACCCCTCCTAGGTCCGGAGGGCACAACAAAAAAGGCATCCGTCTTACGGAAGACCGAAGTAGTCACCAAATAATATTTAACGCAACGAACTACATCCAAAGAATGTAAAACCCTTTCCTTGTCACTACTAGGCTTAGGACACAAGGAAGGAAGAACAATGTCCTGGTTTAGATGAAAGGCAGAAACCACTTTAGGAAGGAAATCCGGTTTAAAATGGAAAACCACCTTGTCTTGATGCCTCTCAAAGTAAGGGGCTTGAATAGACAAAGCCGCCAACTCTGAAACCCGGCGGACAGAAGTAATAGCAACCAAAAAGGCAACCTTCTGAGTAAGAATAGGAAGAGGAATATCCTGCAACGGCTCAAAAGGAGCAGTCTGCATAGCTGAAAGCACCAAGTTAAGGTCCCAAACTGGAAGTAAGGGCTTTCTAGGAGGCGTGACCCCCTGGAAAAAGGTCTAAACCAAAGGATGAAGAGCAAATGACCTTTGAAGAAAATTGCCAAGGCAGAGACTTGCCCTTTCAAAGTACCAATCTGGAATCCCATATCCAGACCCCGTTGCAGAAACTCCAAAATCCTAGGAATCAAAAATACCCTGCAGGGCAAGGCCCTAATCTCACACCAATCAATATAGGACCTCCAAGTCCTGTAATAGATGACAGAGGAAGACTTCTTCCTAGCTCTAACAAGAGTCTGAATGACCGACCTCTTTTAAGATGGAGACTTCAGCAGCCACGCCGTCAAAGCCAGCGTTGGTAAATTGGGGTAAAGAAGTTGCCCCTGGGTGATGAGATCTGGAAGAAGAGGCAGATGGAACTGATCCACTGCCAGCCTTACGACGTCTGCGTACCACAGACGTCTTGGCCATCTTGGAGCCACCAGAATTGCTGGCGCCCCTTCCAGAGCTAGCTTGCGCACCCCCTTGCTTATCATGGAGAATGGGGGAAACAGATACAGGAACCCCAGATCCTTCCAGGCCAGAGACATGGCATCTGCTGCCACTGCCAGAGGATCCTGGGATAGAGACACAAAAGCTGGAAGCTTGTGGTTGTGACGAGAAGCAAACAGGTCCATCCGCGGAGTCCCCCACTTGCGACAAAGGAACCGAAAGACTTTGGGATTGAGAGACCACTCTCCCTGGCGAGCGCATCCCCTGCTCAGGGAGTCTGCCTCCATGTTCTCTATCCCCGGAATGTAAACAGCCGAGATGCAGGGAACATTGACCTCTGCCCAATGAAGGATCAGAGAGACTTCCCGTAGAGCACCCCAACTGCGAGTCCCTCCCTGGTGATTGATGTATGAGACCGCTGTTCGGTTGTCTGACCGAATCTGTACCAGCAGCCCCTGCAAAAGAGTCAATCGAAGAAGAACCAAACAAATGGCTCATTTTACAATATATTGATTGGAGAATGAGCCTCCTGAGGCCCCCACAATCCCTGGAACTGATGTTCCCTCCAGAAGCCCCCCCAGCCCACCAGGCTGGCATCCGTGGTGACCAGTTCCCAACAAGGGGTCAGAAATGACTTGCCCTTCTTGAGATTGCTCGATGTTATATTTAAAATATTTTTAATTTTGAATATAAGAAACTATTTGGCGCCATAAAAATTCAGTAGATTAAATTGTGTGTGTGTGAGGTCAACTTTTAGAATTTCATTTGATGGATTGCTCTGTCCTTGGAAACTGATTATCAGACCCCCTATGCAGGGATTAAATTGTCCCAGATGTGAAACCGAGACACAGGGATAACAGTGTCTGGGTCTTTATTTACTCAGTCTCCATGTCAGTCCATGTAATTAATGTGATGTATGAACTACTGACCATTAACATATAACATCTGTCATTTGTAAGCTGAGCTGAATAATATATTTCATGGGCCCCTTTTTACATTAATTAGTTTAGATAGGAGGAGGGATTGTGAATTTTAGGAGGGATTGTACATACCCACAGTTAGTAATTCGATCTGGATAGAAGATTTCTTAAGTCACGCGGGGGAAGGGAACGAGGCACTTTTTCTTTCAGACACAACCCTGTACACACAGACAATCACCTTTTTTTACAAGACACCTTTTTTTACTGTGAGGAGCAAGTTTTTTCACCAGACAAAGGCAGCAAGAGAAGTTTGCCGCCATCTCACTTCCAGCCAAAGAAAGACTTGCACTCTATTTTTGGACATTTCAACCAAAACTCTGTTTTATATTTATTTGTAACCCAAGTTACTGGCATCTACCTCTTCATTTATTCTGAATTATTAATTAAATCAATCACCGATTTTTTGGCTTCGATTCCGGATACGTTTGTTTGTGAATTCCTTGGCTGAAATCACCGACGGCTCTCGATATTCTTTGTGAAAAATATTAATTCAAAGAATCACATTCAACAGTTGGCGAGCTCCCGAATCTGGACACGTTAAGATTATCTACTGATCCATCTGAGTTTGATCAGGGGGAAGAAATCGAGAGATAATCAAACTTCAGCTGTCCAGCAGAACCTAGGAGAGTCCAATCGAATTGTCAGTGTTTTGTCAGAAGGTCACTTTGAGGAAGAAGAAGGGACGCCTTCTTTAAGCATGGAATTCGAAGGCCAAGTGATGACGTATTTGAAGAAAAAAGTCTGAGGTTACGGTGAGTAATGGATTTTATTAATAATATGGCAGATAAGAGCAGCCTAGAATTTACTGATTTGATTTATCAGAAGAGTGATGGAGAGCTTTGGAAATTAATGCATTCTCAGCTCAATAAAGGTAATTTAGAAATAGATAATTCTAGATTTATGATTAATAAATCCAAAAAGAAAATTCAAAATATTATGAGAATGTTTAGAGAATTTGGTGAATTGGTAATGTTGGAACCAGTAAAAACTTGCATTAAAGATTGTAAAGTAAGTAAAGCCACCATACCCTGTGATAATATTGATTTGGGTGATGGTTGTAAGGAGAAGCTGCAGCTATGCAAACAGCAGTTCAGATAGAAAATCAATCTGAGATAAATTTTAATTGTGAAAATTGCCCTTTATTGGCTGAGTATATAGGGAATTTAGAAGATCAATTAAATAGCAGGGAACTCATATTAGAGAAACTTAAAAATGAAATAAAAGTTATGTCAGCAAACACTAGGAAAGCTGATAAGGAGCAGGCTGGTTCATCAAAAGGTGAATTAAAGATGCGCATTCCAAAGGTATCTTATATACCTGAGGCAGTTCCTGTGGATTTGGAACATTTGGAAGATGATGAGACAGAATTTAGGAGGAGAAAACTCTTAGATAAATTGGCCAGAGTAAATGTTAAGATCCATGAACAATTGATGAAGACATTGAAAGATATCCCATCATATGATAAAAATGCTGATCCATTCCATAATGCAGACATTTTTGAATCCAACACAGATAAATTCAATCTGACAGATGAACAAAAGAATAAATTATTCAAAATCTGGGTTCCTACCCATATGTCCAGACGTGTTGAGCCTTCTCCAGTCGATATGGATGGAGAATTGGTTCACAGTACATGGGCTGATAGACTTCGGCAATCTCTGTGGAGATTCAGCAGATGTTGATATGCTGAATAGTTTCAAACCTTTGCCAAATGAAGATGCCTTTGCTTTTATGGTAAAGTTTGAACAAGCCTACAGATTGATCATGGGTTTATCAGAGGATGAGGATTCTGATTTAATGGTTAAGTCTTTTGTAAGGAAATTCCACTACCTTGATCCGGTTTCAAAAACTTTGGCTTGTGACAAACCAAATCTTTTGGAAGCCGCAAAATGTATTGAACAAATTAGGAGACAATTAAAATCAGGTCCCATGAAAGCTAAAATCTCTGTGATTCAGGGAGAAAATAGATCCGCAGAGGACACTCAAAGATTTAAAACACCCTCTGCTGCCCCCTATAGGAATGAAAAGGGAGGACAGGTAAAGCCAAGACAGACAGTTTGTTACTACTGTAACAAGCCAGGTCATATAAAATACAATTGTATTAAATTTTTGAACAGTAGGAAATTGAAGAATTTGGGAAAGGAGAATGGTTTTGTATCTAAAGAACCATCAGCACCCCCAGCCATAGAGGAAGTAGAACTTAGAGAGCTTACAATCAGTGACAGTTCCTATGCTAAAGAAATACAGGCAAAAGCAAGGTCAGAAGGTTTATTGCCCAAGCCCTGACTAGGTCCTGAAGTTGCCATACCAAAACCAACACATTTAGAATTTGTTGCACCATTAGTGCTTGATAATTGTGGAAGACCCTTTGTAACAGCAGAATTAAATGGACAAAAATCGAATTTTCTTCTGGATACAGGGGCACAGCTTTCTGTCACAAGTGCTAAATTACCATTGAAGGCAAATTCTAAACCGTGTACGGTTGTTGGTTTTAACAAAAAGGGAAGTGCCACTGCTACATTGTGTAAACGGGTACCATTTGAAATTCCTGGTCATTTGAAAACTGATATTGACATTTGGCATTGTGATAATTCGGAGTCGATTTTAGGAGCTGATTTAATGAAAACCAGAGGATGGGTGATTGACTTAGGAAATTGTGTTATTTGGAAGGATTCAATTAATCGTAAGCCCATATTAATTGATCCACATCAGTATGCTGAAGTTGGAAGTGTCTGTATGACAGACAAGATTTCACCCGACCATAAATGGCCAGACACGGGTGATAATTTAGCTTTGAAACAGTTGGTTCAGAAATTTCCATCTTTGTGGGCACAATTCAGAAATGAGGTGGGTCTTATGAAAGATGTGCTAGTGAATATTGAGGGTAAGGACCCCCCACCACAAAGGCAATATAAATTACCCCCAGAGGCAATTGAACCAGTCTCAGTGATCATACAAGAATTCCTTCAGCAAGGTGTGATTAGGAAGGGAAATTCAGTGACTAATAATCCATGTTGGTGTGTTAAGAAACCTGATAATTCCTATAGATTCTTATTAGATCTAAGAATGTTAAATAAATACACACCCATGACAACCCGATATATTGTCCAATTTAAATGCCGATCATAGAATTTTTTTCAGTTTTGGACATCTCTAACGGTTGTCAATGTAAGTTCTCATTTGTATTTAATTCAACCCAATACATACTAAATCGCTTACCCCAAGGGCTCCACCTATCTCCATCAATATTTCATCAGGCATTAGCAAATGTTTTATCAAAATTTTCTAGACCAGACTGTGTCCGTCAGTTTGTAGATAACATTTTGATTAGCTCAAAGACAGAGGCGGAACATCTGTCTCTGCTAGCTGAAATGTTTCAGCTGTTGCAGGAGGCAGGGCTCAAGTTAAACACAAAGAAAGTGCAACTTATGAAAACTGAAGTAAGATTTCTAGGATTAATCATAAGTCATGGCAAAAGGTGTAGGCTATGTGTGCAGGCTATCACATCTCTTCCAGTTCCAACAAGTCTCAAGGCGTTAAGACAATTCTTAGGATTGTTGAACTTCTCAAGGGAATTCATTGAGAACTTTGCTTTCAAAGCTTCTCCCTTGTATCAATTAACTAAAGACTCAGGTGAGATTGTTGAAATGTGGAAAGATGAACAGCAGGCAGCTTTTGAGACTCTAAAGAGAGATCTTCAGTCAGCTCCAGCCCTAGCCACAGTTGAAAAATACCATTTTGTGAGTACTCACCTGAAAAATGGATATTATCGGTGTGCCACACACCCCGCTTCCCTTTTAATACTTACGATCGGGTTACTCCACCAGCAGGTGGCGACGTGCAGGGAGAAGTCTTGAAAACGAGCCCCTTCCGGCCTATATATACCTGGGACCTCCCACTGAATCACCAGTTATTTAAAAAGCAGAAAGACAAGGTACCAGGAAATCCAACGGTAACCTCAAAATAAAGAAAAGCTTCACCATATAAAGGATTCGGGATACCGAAAAGGGCGGGTGAAGCGGGGTGTGTGGCACACCGATAATATCCATTTTTCAGGTGAGTACTCACAAAATGGTATTATTCTCAGTGTGCCACACACCCCACTTCCCTTTTAATACTTACGATTGGGACATCCAAAAGCAGTGTCCACAAGGGATGGGTATCCAAAGGCAAGGTGAAGCATAACTTAAATGACTGCAGTCTGCAGAACTTTGCGGCCAAAAACAGCATCCGCTGAGGCCCGCACATCAACCTTGTAAAACAGAAGACCAAGTAGCGGCCTTACAAAGTTGTTCAACAGAAGCTTGGTGCTGAAAAGCCCAAGACGCTCCAACGGCGCGAGTAGAATGAGCAGTGATACTCGCCCAGTTCAAACAGTATCACAGGGTCATCAAATATAAATCACCGCGCCCGCAACTCCCATGTTGCTTCAAGGTTTGATGACCCTGTGATGCTGACTCTATGTGCCATTCTTTATTCTTGAATATTCAGGTTTGCTGGTGTCATTTAGCACGCACATGTGCACTTTGAGTATATCTTTATTGTTTTCATTCACTTATAACTGTTTGAACTGGGCGAGTCTGCCAATATATTTTCTGTGGAATTTAGTTTTTTATTCATTTTCACATATGAGGTATTGTTGTTAAGAGTTGATATTTATTAGAGGTTGTACACTTTGAGGGTTTACACATATAATTTTTATGCCGGCATAAAATAACTGTTATAATAGGATCTAATAAGCGCACATAGGGTCTTTTGATGAATTGTTCCCCTTAGGGTTTTTTTTCATTAATATTATTGTGACCATGGGGTCATCCATGTGATTTTAATTGTCCAGTGTGTTTTTGTGTATCTCCTTTTTCATAATAAAGAATTTTGTATCCATATTGATATTGGTGCTCCTTTTTGAAGAAAGGTGTGTAATTGGACACATCCACTTCAGTCTTGTTAGGAAGAAAGTCTGGTTTGAACCGAAAGACCACTTTGTCCTGATGCCTCTCAAAGTAGGGCGCCTGAATAGACAAGGCCGCCAACTCCGAGACACGCCGAACAGAAGTGATAGCTACCAAGAAGACAATCTTCTGAGTCAGGGTAGACAAAGCAATATCTTGCAAAGGCTCAAAGGGAGGAGCCTGAAGAGCAGAAAGAACCAAATTCAAGTCCCAAACAGGGAGTAATGGTTTCCTGGGAGGCCGGACATGCGTAACCCCCTGGAAAAAAGTTTTAACTAAAGGAAGAAGCGCGAAACGCTTCTGAAAAAAGATAGATAAGGCAGAAACCTGCCCTTTCAAAGTACTCAGCTGAAGACCAGAGTCCAGCCCTGATTGTAAAAACTCCAGAATCCTGGAGACCGAAAAGACCCTACAAGGCAAAGACCTAACTTCACACCAAGCGATATAGGCTTTCCAAGTCCTATAGTAGGTGATAGAAGAAGACCTCTTTCGGGCAGCGGTCAGAGTCTTAATAACAGAGTCAGAAAAACCCTCCTCCTTCAAGATGGAGGTCTCAGCAGCCAAGCCATCAAAACCAGCGTTGGTAAACTGGGGTAAGACAGCCGACCTTGAGTAAGCAGATCGGGCCGAAGAGGCAGAACGAGCTGATTCGCTGTCAGCCAAACGATGTCTGCGCACCACAATCATCTTGGTCCTCTTGGGGCCACGAGAATGGCGGACACCCTTTCCAGAACCAGCTTCCGTACCACTCAGCCTAGCATGAGTATCGGAGGAAACAGGTACAGAAAACTCAGGGATATAGCTTCCGCCGCCCGAGCCAGAGGATCCTGGGAGGGTGACACAAGTTCGGGAGCCTGCAATTGTGGCGAACGGAAAACAGGACCACCTCCGGTGTCCCCCACCGGAGCGGACTGCAGACTGCCGAGAGACAAGGAACATGTGTCTTCGCCCAGGTCAGGGAACTGACACCCCTGAAGGAGCGACGAGGTTTCTTGAATTGAGGCAACTTACCATCCTTGGTAACCGCATCCAATTTCTCGCCAAAAAGGCGTAAACCTACGAAGGGTAGCGCTGTAAGCGCCTTTTTAGAATTAAGGTCCGCCGTCCACTGGCGCAGCCATATAGACCGACGAATAGCCACCAGCAATGCCGCTGTCCTGCTACTCGTCGCAAGAGCATCGTCCTGAGCAGTCAGGGCAAAAGAAACAAACGACTCACACTGCTTGAGAGAGCTAATCATATCACAAGCGGGATCAAGATCTGCAAGCAGATCCCTAATCATGGATCTAACAGCCAGCAACAGAAGCGCCGAAGCACAAATTGGCCGTAGTGGCGAGCCAATTGATCAATCTGACGATCCTCACCATCCTTAATGGTAGTGGTGCCAGAAAGGTGCAACGCAGCCGGGCCAGTCAACCCCAACACCGGGGTGTCGACTTCGGGGGGCACTGACCAAAGCTTCACCAAGTCCTCTGGAAAGGGATAACGCTTATCCCAATTTGGAGGAGTTCCAGCCAGGCGCGTGGGTTGTTCCCATTCCTTAAGGACAAGCTTCTCAAAGTGCTGTTGCCTGGGAAACACCAAACGCGGCTGGGGTACATCAAACAAATCACCTTTTGGCAGAGGGACCACCGCAGGCGGATCCAAGGCCAAAACTTTAAACATTTGAGCCAAAATAGAAGGAGTGTCAAGGGACACCCCCACAGCCTGATCACCAGCAGTATCAAACAATAGCTGGTCTGCAGGCTCATCCGATTCCTCAAGAAGTTCCCCCTCCTCATCAGGGGGACAATCGGAATAATCCAAAAATTCAGATACCTCATCCTCCGGGGCAGGTACTGCCAGGGCAAGGTGCTTCCGCTTTGCCGTAGCCTTCTGAGCCACTGAAGCGGAGATAATTTTCTCAAGGTTGGCCAACCGCGCATGCACCTCGGAATGCGAATCCCCATTTTTGACAGTGTCACACGGGGTCCGGACTAGGTTGGGGGGGATAGGAGATGACAGAAATTGCGAGGAGCCAGAAGCCGGAGCAATGGACTGGCGCGCAATGTTCTGCTGAGCACATGGCACATAATATGACATCGCCTGGGAGCGGAACCCCACAGCCCCCACACAACCTGGATGGCCCTGAGGAGCCATTTCCGGTAACATTGGAAGCCTCCATATGGTGAATTTATGGTATTCGCAACAACCCAGGGTTTTACGCAATAAGCAACCCGGGATGCCCCTTTATAATTAAAGTCCCGGAAGTGGGAGGATTTTTTTTTTATATATATATATATATATATTTTTTTTTTTTTAAACCTAGGAAAATCCCAATTTAGAGACTAAGACTAGCCAGGTATAACAGACCGGGAGAGCCACTGCAGTGAGGGGATCCCAGAATCTGTGGGGGAAAAGAGACCACAGTCAGTCCCCCAGCTACAATCATACATAACCAATAAGGCAAACATATATGGGTAGCTTAAACATCTTGAATAAATATACATGACACATGTAATTTCAAGGCAAAGCAGAGTGCAGAAAATCAGAGCACATACTGTGTATAAATACATGCCCATACACATATATAAACATACCTGTACATACATACACATACATATATAAATACATATATATATATATATATATATATATATATATATATACATACATACATACACATACCTACACACTACACATTAAATATATATATATATATATATATATATACAAATCACAAAGGTAAAGTGAACAATCGCAGCCACTGGAGCACATATCCCCCTATGTGAAACAACAACATTCCCCATAAGTAGAAATGCCCCAGGGAGAAAAATGCTGCACAAGCAGCCATAGCATAAGAATGGCCCCACGTGCGCAATGGTGGGGCCGTTTTACCTGTGTAGTTTTCAGCAGCAAGGAATCTCTTCCCCCACCGGCTGCAGCTTCCAGGTCTCTAATGAGACCAGGGAAGCGAGGGGCGGGCCCGGAGACAGCGCGTCCCGGCCAGCAAAGGGAGGGGAAAACAAACAAACAGTGAAAAACAGGCCCCAGCAGCCCTGTCCATGCGCTGACACTAAGACCTTTTCACAGTAAAGTAAAGCACTCATGCACATTACACCCCCCCCTTAGCGAAGGCCAAGCGGGAGAAGGTGACCTAAAGGGACATCGGGACAGGGGCATCCCAAATCCGGATCACCAGCCGGATAGCTGCATTGCCCCACAAGGGGGTCGAGCGGAGGAGATAAGCTCCTAGGCACCTAAAGTGCCATCTACCTTTGCCCAGCCCACAGCCTAGGCTGGGAGGCTTCCATTTAACTAAGCATAATAAACACACAAGAACTGGGCAGAAATAGACCAAAAGGGGATGCCGGATTTTACCCCGGCTACCTGCAAGCAGGAAACTTCATTCTTCTGTCTTGTCGCTTCATGCAGAGAGAAAAAACTGGTGATTCAGTGGGAGGTCCCAGGTATATATAGGCCGGAAGGGGCTCGTTTTCAAGACTTCTCCCTGCACGTCGCCACCTGCTGGTGGAGTAACCCGATCGTAAGTATTAAAAGGGAAGCGGGGTGTGTGGCACACCGAGAATAGTATAGGCCATTTGCAATTCAAGTGTCAGTCTCAGACGAAGCCATTTCAGCTGTGTTGTTGCAATTGCAAGGTGACACATGGAGAATACTAGGTTATTACTCCAGACTACTGACACCAGTAGAAAAGGGATTTGACCTGTGTATCAGAAATTTGGTAGGAGTACATTTTGCAGTGAAAGCTACTGAGCATGCAGTTGGTTTTAACAAAATCACATTGCAAATTCCGCATTCTACTTTAAAGATGCTTCTTGAGAAGAATCTTCCTGGAGTTTCTAACCAAAGATTTGATCAATGGTTACTGCTGCTCTCCTCTAAAAACATTGATGTTGATCATAAGGCTAAGTATGTGCTTCCCCAACTGATGCAATATGAAGGAGAACCCCATGAATGTTCAATTGAGAGTCATGATTCAATTGCACCTCTTTTCAGACGTGAGGCAGAGAAGGATGATGAACCAGTGTTCATTGATGGCTCTAGATATTTTTCAAATGGGAAATATTGCACAGGATATGCTATTTGGTATCCTAAAAGAGGTTATGCAATACAGCATAAATTAGAGGGACATCATTCGGCACAAAGAGCAGAATTGGAGGCATTAAAAACGCTTTTGATCGTTGAAGATCAAGAAAATCGTATGCCATTAGCAATCTATAGTGATAGCTCTTACTCTGTAAGACCACTCATAGATTATCTTCCAATCTGGAAGAGAAGAGGGTTTGTTGATTCCTCCAATAAAAATCTAGCTCACAAGAAAACTTTAGAAACAATGTTTTAAATTGCATCTAAGAATCCCTGTAGTCATGCAATCATTAAAGTCCCTGGACATCAAAAGGACAATAGTGACTTGAGCATTGGGAACAGAACAGCTGATAGCCTAGCTAAGGAAGCAGCAGTACAGGGGGAGACTATTGATGGAATTGACGCTGACAATGACACAAAGCCTGCTATTGTAAATGCAATACGTAAGACAGAGCAGGAGCCTCTTTCATTTGCTAAAGAACAGGCTAAGGATTCAAATTTGACAAAAATTCGACAAGATCCTAAGCCCCCTTTTAGCTTGGGAAATGATATATTGTGCCACGATTCAAATGGAATTTTATTACCAGTCATACCAGAACACTTGCAGGTAGAGTTTACAAAGTACAATCATGAGAGTTTAGGTCACATTGGTCAGCAAAGGTTGCTAGAAATTCTTAAGGAAAAATTTTACTGGGAAAAAAACAGTGCAGGAAGTAGTGCAATCTTGTTTGATTTGTGCACAAATAAATCCTAGACCAAAAGGACAAAAGCCACCTTTACTAAGAATTGCACCAGCTAACGGTCCCTGGAAAACTCAAATAGATTACATAGGACCCTTGCCCACAGGGAAGTATGGATTTAGGTATGCTATAGTGGTGGTAGATGTATTTTCCAAATGGGTTGAAATGATACTGGTAAGGAAAGATGATGCAATAAGCACAGCCAAGGCTTTGGTAAATCACATCTTTCCTACCTGGGGTTTTTGTTTTAAGTTGGAAGCAGACCGTGGGACTCATTTTACAGGTAAAATTATGCAGGCAATGTGTGGAATTTTAGGAATTGAACAACAGTTTCATGTAGCTTATCATCCTCAGTCAGCTGGTATTGTTGAGCGAATGAATAGGACTATTAAAACAAGGATAGCTAAAATGCTAATGAGTAGAGGGAACACCTGGGTAGATGCATTACCATTCATATTGATGAGTGTAAGAGGTACATCTTCTTCTACTACTCAGTTTTCACCATTTGAGCTAATGACAGGACGAAAGATGAATTTAACATTTCCACATGAACCATTTCTTTCAACACCACAAAAAGAGGCCATAGCAAAGTCTGAATGGTTACAGTTGCTTCAGGAGAATCTAACCAATGTCCTGCCACATGCAGCCATGCGTATGCAAAAAATGGTTCCTCCACATCAATCAAAATTTGTGAAGGGTGTCCACCTTGAAGAGGGAAGAGATTCCGGTGATTGCTAAGTCCCACCCGTTGATCGGAACCTCCCTGTCTATCCTGGGAGCTCTGTGCAGAGGTAAACGCGCCCTGGCCTCACTTCCTGGATACTTAACGCCGATTATGGGGAATCCGTCGTTCCCTCCAGGAAGGGATTTCTCCATGCTGAGGGATTGCGGGGGACCCAAACCTTTGAGGGTGTATCATTTGCAGGTTGGGGGTGTGCTGCGAGATAGACATAACCTGCAACAATTGCTGGAAAGGGAGATCTCTGTCTTCACATACCTCCAAATTAGGCACTTTTTCTGTTCTAGGGGTATGAAGGAGTGTCTGAGAAATGAATTGACGGAGTTTGAAGAGGCCTGCCTGGGTAGGGGCCCTGCTACGCATCTTCTGTCCTGGGCATATAACCTATTGCAGCGCGGAGGGAGAGAGGAGGTCAAACCCTGGGAGAAGAAATGGGAAGCAGATATTGGTAGATCTTTATCTGAAGCTGAGTGGAGCGATATATATAGGAATGCTCACAAGGGGGTGATTAGCAGTTCAATGCAAGAGACCAGCTATAAGCTTATCACACGCTGGTATCGGACCCCCGAGGTTCTGCACGCCTACTTTCCGTCAGTCCCTGACGTTTGTTGGAGATGCGGACAGAGTGGTGCCCCTCTCTTACACATATGGTGGACTTGCCCGGGGGTGATGGGTTTCTGGGATAAAGTGAAGGACTTGTGTGCTATTATTTTGGGAGAACCATTGGACTGGAATGCTGGAACTGCTCTCTTGGGGTGGTCCTCGGATGGCAGAGGGGTGGCGGGAGGGGCCCCTCTGGGACGTCACCTACTAAATGCGGCTAGGGTTCTTGTTCCGAGGCTTTGGAGATCTCAGAGGGAACCCACGATCAGGGAATGGTTCACGCAAATGAATCACGTGGAGGTGATGGAAGAAATCTGTTATGCTAAGCAGGACAGAATGGAAGCCTTCCTCAAGATTTGGACGCCCTGGGTCATGTTCAAGGACTCGGTTTCTTACAAACAGATATGGGTTGTATAATCTGTCCCTGTTAGGTCTGCGGCTGGACAAGTCTCTTTTGCTATAGCTTGGGTCTGGGTGGATGCGTGTGAATTGGGGGGGGGGAGGCGGATTCCTTGCCCACCCCCTTGGGGATGGTGGCGTTCCCCATCTCACCCTCCCACTCCCATTGCTTCTGCTGTTACTCCTAAACCTGTAGCTACCGATCCTCTTACTACTTTCACTATTCCTGTGGCGATCCTTTCTCCTTCTTTCTCTCTTTAATGAGGTGGTCAATGTTGCTGTGGGTATTTCTCTAACCACCGCTATTATGCTCTAATTACTTGCATTGCTTGATAAGTGGTTGGCCCTCCTACGCGCTCCTATCACAGGGTCTTCGTTCTAGACACTGTGTCAGCTTTAACCCTTTTCTCCCCTTTCTGATCTTCTCTGCTTCCTCTGCTATTCCTTTCCTATTGTGTCCTGGAATGTCTGGTGTGTTTGTCTTAATATTAGATACGTGTCTGTGTCTTAAATGTGTCTTCTCAACCTGGACGAGAGGGGGGAGGTGAGGGGCCAAACATAGAGATTGGGGCATCATTGCCGGCCAGTCCCCCCGATGTGCGAGCCCTAAGGGAAGGCTGACAGAGCGACTGATGGGTTGATTAAATACCTATGGCCTCAGGATACGTAGTGGCTGCTACAAGTGTGTTCCTACAGCGGGGCGGCCTTCCCGGTGGATCTGTGTGGGTTTGTTTTGGTACGCTTAGAGGGGGGTTGGTGGGTGTTATGGGGGTCCCCGAAGCTTCCCTCTCCCTATGTGGGCCATTAGGTTGTAGACTGCTATATGCCTTTTGCTTTTGATTGTAATTTTATTTGCTTTGTTAACAAAGTTAATACTGTATTGTGATATACCTCTTGGCTCGCTTGACATGAGCATATATGTATGTTTCAGTTTTTCTTGTATGAAAATTAATAAAATAAGTATGAACAAAAAAAAAAATTTGTGAAGGGAGCCATGGTTATGGTAAAAGCATTTCGCAAGAGTGGTCCTTGGCAGAGCAATTGGGAAGGTCCTTATGAAATAATTGATTCTATGGGACAAGTAATGATTCAAGTCCAAAGGCCTCTAAATTCTAACAAAAATGTGAGGCGACAGCAAAAAAATGTGGGTTCATGCAGATCAATGCAAATTGTTTATGCCAAAATGACTGATACTGCACTTTTATTTTACAGGCATATTGAAACATGCAGTCGTTGAAATTACAGGATGTGATAACATCTAAGGAGAGAATTTTTATCTTAGGACTCCTTTACATCCTTATAAGAACTCAATTAAGCAGCGGTGTTACAATGAGCATTCCTACAATTCCTGAGGAAGACCTGGAGACCTTATTAACACCAGAACAAAATGTTTCTTTTTATAGGAAAAGAAGATGGGATATAGTAGAATGGAAAAATTCCCCAGTTGATGACACAATTGATATTTTGGGCAATATCTGTATAGGATATGGTTATACTTGTTGTGTCGAAATAACATTCACATACAATAATGACAAAGATCCAAGCTCGTATTGATACCAAAACAACATTTTCTAAATTACATGGAACCTTTGTTCATAACAATCGAACAGGTTCATGGGCATGTAAGATGGAAGATATGGGGTTTTGGAGTGTTGAGATAAAGGGGGAGGTTCCAGCTAAATGGTCAGGAAATATTGATTTGGAACGGATTAATACTGCCAAAAATGGCCGTTCTAAAACAGACATATGGTTTTTGACCGAAAATTTTTTGACTTTCCTGGATCAGGGTCATTTGCAAATAAACCCTCAAGAGAGAGGAGATGTATTTAACAGCTGGGATTTTATGATTGCAATGAATAATTCTGCAGTGAGAATTGTATTAAATCTTACTGTTACAGATCAGAAAAATACCATTTTGTGAATACTCACCTGTAAAATGGGTATTATAAGTATGTCACACACCCCACTTCAGACTTAATAATTACACTAGGGTTAACGCACCTCTAGGTGGCAGCATTGCAGAGGACTTCTCCAAAAAACTTCAACAGGCCCCTCCCGGTCTATACATACCTGGTACCTCCCAAGAACCTCCCAGTGTTAGAACAGCAGTAAGACAAGGTACCAGAACCAAACAATGTAACCCTCAACGTAAAGAACCAAACTTCACCAAATAGAGAGCCAGGATACCAAAAAGGGCGGGTGAAGTGGGGTGTGTGACATACTTATAATACCCATTTTACAGGTGAGTATTCACAAAATGGTATTATTCTAAGTATGTCACACACCCCACTTCAGACTTAATTACACTAGGGACATCCAACAGCAGTGTCCATAAAAGGGTGGGTATCCGAATCAGGCAATAACGCAGAAAAAATTCAAACCACTGCAGCCTGCAAAACCTTGCGGTCAAAAACAGCATCCGCTGAAGCCCGCACATCAACCTTATAGAACTTAGAAAAAGTATGAACAGAAGACCAAGTTGCAGCCTTACACACTTGTTCAACAGAAGCCTGGTGCTGAAAAGCCCAGGACGCACCAACCGCACGAGTAGAATGAGCAGTAACTCGGAAAGGAGGATCCTTCCCCTTAGCCGAATAAGCACCAACAATGGCCTGACGAATCCATTTACTAATGGAAGATTTGGCCGGAGCCAAACCCTTCCTAGGCCCACATGGCACAACAAAAAAGGCATCAGTCTTACGAAAAGAAGACGTCGCACGAAGATAAAACCTGACACAACGAACCACATCCAGGCAGTGCAAAGCACGCTCCTTGACATTCTTAGGCTTAGGACACAAAGAAGGAAGAACAATGTCCTGGTTAAGATGAAAAGCAGAAACCACTTTAGGGAGAAAATCTGACTTGTAACGAAAAACCACTTTGTCCTGATGATCCTCAAAATAAGGAGCCTGAATAGACAAAGCAGCCAGCTCCGAAACACGCCTAACCGAAGTAATGGCCACCAGAAAGGCAACCTTCTGAGTAAGAATGGACAAAGCAACATCCCGCAAGGGCTCAAAAGGAGGAGCCATAAGAGCAGAAAGAACCAAATTCAAGTCCCAAACTGGGAGCAAAGGCTTCCTAGGAGGCCGCACATGCGAGACCCCCTGGAAAAAAGTCTTGACCAAGGAATGACTAGCAAAAGATTTCTGGAAAAACTCTTCCTAGCACTAATGAGAGTCTGAATGACCGCATCCGAAAGACCCTCCTCCTTTAAGATGGAGGTTTCAGCAGCCAAGCCGTCAAAGCCAGCGTTTGTAAACTGGGGTAACAGAGATGACCCTGAGTGAGAAGATCTGGCCGAAGAGGCAGATCGAACCGATCCACGGCCAGACGGACGATGTCCGCGAACCACACCCGCCTTGGCCACCTTGGAGCCACGAGAATGGCGGGAACTCCTTCCAGAACCAACTTTCGCAGCACCCTGCCTAGCATGGGAATCGGAGGAAACAGATACAGAAACCCCAGGTCCCTCCAGCTCAGGGACATGGCATCCACCGCCAGAGCCAGAGGGTCCCGGGACAGGGACACAAAGGACGGAAGCTTGTGATTGTGACGAGAGGCAAACAGATCCACCTCCGGCGTCCCCCACCGGAGACAAAGCGACCGAAACACCTGGGGATGGAGAGACCACTCCCCCCGACGGGACGCACACCGGCTCAGAGAATCCGCCTCCGTGTTTTCCACACCCGGAATGTAAACCGCCGAGATGCAAGGGACATGAGTCTCCGCCCAGACCAAAATCAGAGACACTTCCCTGTGGGCACCCAGACTGCGAGTCCCCCCTTGGTGATTGACGTAAGCAACCGCCGTCTGATTGTCCGAGCGAACCTGAACCGGCAGACCTTGTAAATGATGCGTCAAGTGAGACAGAACCAACCTGATGGCCCGCAATTCCAGAACATTGATGGGCAAGTGAGCCTCCTGAGGGTCCCACTGCCCCTGAAACTGAAGATCCTTCCAATAACCTCCCCAGCCTGACAGACTGGCATCCGTAGTGACAGTTACCCAAAGCGGAGTCAGAAACTACCTGCCCTTCAGAAGGTTGTCCGAGACCAACCACCACAGAAGGGACTGCCGAACCCGAGGAAACAACCGAAAGGACCGATCCAACGACCCCGGGCACCGGTTCCAAGACGCCAAAAGATGAAGTTGAAGAGTCCTTGTATGAAACTGAGCAAAGGGAACTGCCTCGAACGAGGCCACCATCAACCCCACCAGTCTCATCCCCAGACGAATGGACGGATGAGGATGGGAGAGAAGCAGCCGGGCCAATTCCTGAATCATCAGAACCTTGGCCTGAGGAAGAAACACTCTGTGCTGGCAGGAGTCCAGCGACATCCCCAGAAAGGTCACCACCCTGGCCGGAACCAGCGAGGACTTGGGGTAATTGATCACCCAGCCAAACCTCTCCAGCATGGACACCACCGTGCTGGTGTCCCCTTCTGCTTGACTGAAGGAAGGAGCCATGATGAGAAGATCGTCCAGGTAAGGCACAATGCGAATCCCCTGAGCTCTGAGCAGGGCCATCACCCCCGCCAACACCTTGGTGAACACTCTCGGAGCAGAGGTGAGCCCGAATGGAAAAGCCACAAACTGAAAATGCCGATCCCCCACCACGAAACGGAGGAACCGCTGATGAGCAGGAAAAATCGGCACGTGCAGGTACGCATCCTTGATGTCTATGGACGTCATAAAGTCCCCCTGCCGAAGCGAACCGATCGCCGACCGCAGGGTCTCCATGCGAAACTTCCGAGGACGGATAAACCTGTTGAGAAACTTCAAATCCAGAATAGGACGGAAGGACCCGTCCTTTTTGGGGACCGTGAAGAGATTGGAATAAAACCCGCGTCCCACCTACGACGGAGGAACCGGGCAAATGACGGCCAAATCCAGAAGATTCCTTACTGCCGCCAGGAGCCCCTGCGCGGCCAAAGGATCCAAAGACACCCGAGACCTGAAGAACCTTGGAGGAGGAAGGGACTCGAACTCCAACTTGTAACCGGCCGAAACCACCTCCCGAATCCATCTGTCCGGGACCTCCTGGTCCCACACCCGGGAGAAAAGTTGCAACCGTCCCCCCACCCGAACGGGTGAGGGCGCCCCCTCATTGCTGGATGGGCTTGGCAGCCTGCTTGGGCTTGGCACCCCAGACGCGGGTGGGACGGCCACGGCCTCTGCCCCTATTCCAACTGCCGCCCCTGGGGGCCGGGGAGCCCGCACCTCTACCGGCGCCAACTCCCCGAAAGGACGGATTGAACGAGACCATCCCCCGAAAGGAACGACGAAATTTCTTGCACTGAGGTAACTTACCTCCCTTGGCAACAGAGTCCAGCCTCTCACCGAAAAGCCTCAAACCCATAAAGGGCAGAGCCGTGAGCGATCTTTTAGAATTAAAATCAGCCGTCCACTGTATCAACCACACACAGCGCCGGATAGCCACCAGCAAGGCAGTAGCCCTGCCACACATCAGCATGGCATCCTCCTGAGCGGCCAGGATGAAGGACAAAAAAGCATCACAGCGCTTAAGCCCAAGGGACTCATCACTGGTGGGCTCGAGATCCACCCCCAAGTCCCTGACAATAGACCTGACAGCAAAAGTCAAAAGAGCCGAAGCACAGACAGGCCTTAACACCGAACCCGCACATACAAAACCATGACGGGCAAGCTGATCAACCCGGCGATCCTCACCGTCCCTGAGCGAAGTAGTGTCAGGGGAATGCACGACCGCCGTGTTGGACAGTCCCAAGACCGGAGTATCTACCTCAGGGGGAACAGACCAACGCTTCATCAATTCCGCCGGAAAGGGATACTTCCTATCCCAGCTAGACGGCACACCAACAAGACGTGTAGGTTGCTCCCATTGCTTGAAGACAATTTCTTCAAAGTGCTGTTGGCTGGGAAATTCCAGACGCTGCTTGGAAACCCCAAAAAGCTGACCCTTGGGCCTGGGAGCAACCACCGGTGGCTCCAAATCCAACACCTCAAACATCTGGCTCAAAATGGTAGAGGAATCAAGAGGGAGGCCATCATCCGGATCTCCCTCAGAACCCAACAACTGCTGAACATCAGAATCTTCATCCTCAATGAGCTCACCTTCTTCACGGGGACGATCCGACCAATCCAGATCTCCCACAACATCCTCATCTGAATCCGGCGGAGGCGGAGACAGATGCTTCCGCTTAGCTGAAACCTTCTGAGCGGCTATAGCAGAAAACCGCTTCTCAAGGCTGGTCAAGCGGGCACATACCTCAGACTGCGAATCCCCGCCCAGGACAACGTCACACGGGGTCCGGAATAAGCGAGGGGGAGAGGGAGATGGCGCGGCTGACGAAGTGCTAGGCACCGGAGTACTGGACTGCCGTGCAATGTTCTGCTGTGCACAAGGGATACACAAAATGACATCTCCCTGGAGCGGAGCCCCACAACCCCCGCACACCTTGGATTGTCCCGAAGAACCATTCCCGGTATCTGTGGCAACCTCCATGTGGTGAAATTATGGTATTAGCAGAACCCAGGGATTTATGCGGTACGCGACCCGGGATGCCCCAAAATAACCTAACACTAGTCTAAGGACAGACAAAATCCTGACCCAGGGGAATTAGCAAAAGGCCCTAATAAAATCACAAAAAAAAAAAGTATATATATATATATATATATATATATATATATATATATATATATATATATATATATATATGTTGCAAGGACCACAAACCCCCCCCCACGAGCCAGGTATATATGACCGGGAGAGCCCTGCCAGACGGGATCCCAGGATCTGAAAAACACAAAAGGAAAGAGAGACAGGCGTCAATCAGCACCATGCCAAAAAACACCTCATAATGTACAAAAACCCCCCTTTACCACCCCCCCCTCATTAACCAGAGCAACGGAAATGGTTAATGCCAGCCAGCACCATCAAGCTGCGCCGGAGCGAGGAGAGAGGCAAGGGAGAAGGAAGGATCCGAGGGGTAACTGACATGGCCCCAGAACCGCCTACCTGGATAGAGGAGGAACTGCGCAGCCAGCAGAAGATGGCGGCCAGCACACCGAGGACGGAGGAAGAGAGAGAGAGAGAGACGCTCCGGGAGCGCGGGAGCCGAGAAGGCCCCGCCCCTCAGGCCGTCCAATCCGTGCGCTGCCCCGCCCCCAGGCAGCGTCAGCGTCTGCCTGCGGGGAACGCCATCAGACCTCGAGCACGGGGCGCCGCCGGCTCCCGGAGAACAGCGACGGAGACACAGACCCGCACACTGATGAATGTCTCCCCTGAGCAGCCGGGCAGGCAAGGTGCAGGCGCCGAATACGGCGCCCAGCCACCCGCGGGACCACGGCGCAGCACGCCGCTAGGCCCCGCCCCCCCGGCTCCTGAGGGGAGACAAACGCACACACAGCCGAGAACAGACAGTGGAGGCACAATAAACACAAAGTAAAATCACAAATGGAAAAGCGCAGCAGCACACTCACACAACATGTGCATAGTAAAGCATGACACTGTCCCCAGCGCGTCCCACACCCCGGAAGAGGCACAACACCCCAGGGCAAGGGCAACCTGACCACTAACTCCTATAATAAAAAGGGGGCATCCCACATCCGGATCACCACTCCGGGAATCCCGCTATGCCCCGCAATGAAGGGTCGAGCGGAGGAGCTAATCTCCTAGGCACCAATGGTGCCGGCTACCTATATTGCCCGGCCTACAGCCGAAGCTGGGAGGCTGCCATTACATAAAACACAATTCAAACAAGAACCGGGCAGAAATAGACCATGGGGGGGGGGGGGGGGCGGGGGGATACCCCGGCTACCTGCAAGCAGGAGACTTCTTTCTTCTGTCTTGTCGCCACCTTGCAGAGAACAACACTGGGAGGTTCTTGGGAGGTACCAGGTATGTATAGACCGGGAGGGGCCTGTTGAAGTTTTTTGGAGAAGTCCTCTGCAATGCTGCCACCTAGAGGTGCGTTAACCCTAGTGTAATTATTAAGTCTGAAGTGGGGTGTGTGACATACTTAGAATATACCAGAGATTAAGGTTTCTCCGGAATCTGTTAAAATCAGAGAGGGTACGAATGATTTAAAATTGATATGCAAAGCAGATGCACAATTTCCCCAAGATTCTTTAATATCATGGGAAAAGGATGGTACATTCCTATGGAGTCTAAGGCTAGGTACCACTCATATGATCCAAATAGGGCCCATAGGAGTGGTAAGTAGACCCGAAGCAGGGTTTGTCTATTTTAAGGCAGATCCTACTCTTGAGGACTCTGGTATCTATAATTGTTGCATATCGATGGAAAATCAGGGAAAACAGTGTAAGTCATCTATTGTTCTGGTTGAGTCACCGGAAAAAAACAAATGCCTGGGTAGGTTATTTGAACCTGCAAGCCCTTTCCAGATCAATCACTATCAGACCAGACCCTTGTTGCGAGATGGGAATTTTGTCAATATTGTATGGAAATTTAACATTTCTGATTGGAAAGTCTCCACGCAATATCCTAATTGTCATGAGCATCTGATAAATATGGATTTGGGTATCGAACAATGGTTTAGTAAACCTCTAAATAAAAAGAATAAAAGAGGAATAATGGAAAGGATCATTGGTGGTGTAGGAGCCGTTAGTGGTATCACAAACAGCATAGACATAAATACATTGAGATCTGATTTGGAGTCTGCTGGGTTATTAGGGAGCAGAGGTATACAGACCCAGCAGAGTATAAATCAGATTTTACAAGGTATGGTTGTTAAAATTGCCACAGGGATGGGTCCTTCCATTCTTCATTTGCAAGAAGTGACAATGGCATTAATGACTAGTGCACAGCATTCCCAAGTAGCGAGAGCATGTCTTGAGGTACAAGTAGAATATTCTACTAATTTCAAGATCATAGCCCAGGCTTTTCAGGGTGGCACTACACCTTTGAGTATCATACATAGCCTACCCTCTGAATATCAGTTTGCTTTAAACCGGACCTTCAGCGTGATTTAATGAAAAGCCCAAACTCTTAAAAAACAGTTCCCCAGCATCTAAAATTAATATATTTTACGTTTTTAGTCACTAACTTATTATTCTTTCCCCCACTGGGCTGCAACTCTGTTCAGGAATTTAGGATACGGGCGTCGCCATCTTGACTCAGAAGCATCACACTTACTGAGGAGAGGAGAGTGGTATAAGGTACAGGGGGGCGGGTTATAGCTGTGCTTTGCTCAGACAGAGCAGAGCTGGGGTCAGGAAAAGGTCAGCAGTCCCAGAATGCAGAGCAGCACAGTCAGGAGGCACTTCCTGTTTGCAGGCTGCCTGATAAGATGGCGGCTTCCATAAGCCGCCATCTTGGATGTTTAAAGGCTCATAACATGCAGTAGATGCAGGTAGGATGATTTTTAATGTGGACAATCTGTATGTACAGGGTGTGGGAAACATATACGATAGACTCTTATTCAGAGTGAAGATCCGCTTTAAATCATATTGATTTATGGGTAAATAAGTGGGTAGGATGTGTGCCTGGGGAATGTTATGCCACGTCATTGATTCCTATTGCAGGCCAGCAACAAGAGTTGGTATCTGTCACTGTTTTAGGAATACCAGTGAGCGACACCCAACTTCTGTATTATCAGTTGCAATATAAGGATTTTGCTATTGATGTTGACCAGACAGAACCGGAGCAGCTAGACTTATCAGCATGTTTACATTTCCAGTCAAAGGTCGTCTGCTTGCCTAATCAAATTAAAGAAATATATAATTCCTGCTTCCATAACCATAGTTTGTGTACAGCAATTGAGGAAGTTAAAACCTCCTTTGAGTTATTTACTCCTGTTGAACAGAGGAAATTTTGTTTCCAAGTTATGACAAAGTGAAGAAATCAAAGCTCTTATGAGTTCCTGTGCCTATTCAGATGTTCTGAAAAGGGGATTATATTGTATAGCGAGTGAATTAGTAAGTATTGATTTTAATGGAATCAAAATCAATATTTCCACTATACTGAATAGGGAAATAAAGAGCTTCCCTCCAAAATTTAATATTTCTCAATTAGATTAATTCCCTTGGCAGGAATGGACAGCGGAACTTATAAAAGATAGAGGTTTTTTAAAGGCATTGCAAACAGAGATTAAGCAAGCAGAGATCGTCTTTAAACATGAACAAGGAGTGTTGCAGTCTATACAACATGATTGGTCTAGTTTCTCTGGAGCTTCCTGGTGGAGTAAATTCAATTAATATGTGGTCAAAATCCTCAGTGGCAACAGCGATGGGAAATGTTTTATTGCACCCTTTTATTATTTTATTTATCGTTATAATTATATGTATTATATTACAGTTAATTTTAGTAGTTAGAGTTAAATATCATAGTTTAGTTAGAAAAGAAATTTCACGAAGCGGAAAACTGTTACACAGAACATTTATGAGGAAAACTACTTGCATTGGGCCCTGATGTAGGGAATTCATTGATAGAGGGATCTATTATGGATAACCAAAACAAGACCTGGAATGAATGACGCAGTGACTGATGTGTGAATGTTCTAATTATTAAATTATGATTTAATAAAAAATCATAATCAGGGGGGTTTGTTATATTTAAAATATTTTTAATTTTGAATATAAAACTATTTGGCGCCATAAAAATTCAGTAGATTAAATTGTGTGTGTGTGTGTGTGTGTGTGTGTGTGTGTGTGTGTGTGTGTGTGTGTGTGTGGTCAACTTTTGGAATTTCATTTGATGGATTGCTCTGTCCTTGGAAACTGATTATCAGACCCCCTATGCAGGGAGTAAATTGCCCCAGATGTGAAACCGAGACACAGGGATAACAGTGTCTGGGTCTTTATTTACTCTAAGTCTCCATGTCAGTCCATGTAATTAATGTGATGTATGAACTACTGACCATTAACATATAACATCTGTCATTTGTAAGCTGGGCTGAATATTATATTTCATAGGCCCCTTTTTACATTAATTAGTTTAGATAGGAGGAGGGATTGTGAATTTGAGGAGGGATTGTACATACCCCCAGTTAGTAATTCGATCTGGATAGAAGGTTTCTTAAGTCACGCGGGGGAAGGGAACAAGGCACTTTTTCTTTCAGACACAACCCTGCACACACAGACAATCAACCCCCACCTTTTTTTTTACTGTGAGGAGCAAGTTTTGTCACCAGACAAAGGCAGCAAGAGAAGTTTGCCGCCATCTCACTTCCAGCCAAAGAAAGACTTGCACTCTATTTTTGGACATTTCAACCGAACCTAATCCATTTTATTTATTTGTAACGCAAGTTACTGGCATCTACCTCTTCATTTATTCTGAATTATTAATTAAATAAATCACCGATTTTTTGGCTTCGATTCCGGATACGTTTGTTTGTGAATTCCTTGGCTGAAATCACCGACGGCTCTCGATATTCTTTGTGAAAAATATTAATTCAAAGAATCACATTCAACACTCGATATTAGCCACCACTGAAGGGACTGCAGAACGTGGGGGGACAACAGACAAATCTGATTCAATGATAGTGGACACTTGTCCCACTTCGCCAAGAGGAAGAGCAGAAGCGTCCTCATGTGAAATTGGGCAAACGGGACTGCCTCGAATGCGGCTACCATCAGTCCTACTAGTCACATCCCCAGGCAGATAGACCGACGAGGGTTGGACAAGAACAGACAAATGAAATCCTGAATCAGAACAATTTTGGACTGAGGAAGAAACACCTTGGCCTGAAACGTATCCAGATTCAGGACCAAAAAAGGAATCTCCCTGGACGGACAGAGAGAGGATTTGGGATGGTTTATTACCCAACCGAACCTCTCTAGGGTGGATACCACCGTCCTGGTGTCCAATTCTGCTTGTTCGAAGGAAGAGGCTAAGATGAGAAGATCGTCCAGAAACGGCACAATGCGAATGCCCTGGACCCTGAATATAGCCATCACTCCTGCCAGCATTTTGGTAAAAACTCTCGGAGCCGAAGTAAGGCCGAATGGAAGGGCTACAAACTGAAAATGCTGGTCTTCTACCGTGAACCTGAGAAATCTCTGGTGAGCCGGAAAAATCAGAATGTGCAGATAAGCATCTTTGATGTCTATGGATGTCATGAAGTCCCCCATCGACAGTTGATCGTAAAGACTGCATGCGGAATTTTCTGAAGCGGATATACTGATTGAGCCGCTTCAGGTCTAGAATAGGCCGAACAGAGCCGTCCTTCTTGGGTACCGTGAACAGGTTGGAGTAAAATCCCAGACCCCTTTCCGCTGGAGGCACTGGGCAGATAAAAGCCAAGTTTAATAGATTTGCCACTGCTGCCCGAAGTCCCTGCGCAATAACTGGATCCGAAGGCATCCGGGACCTGAAAAATCTGGGAGGAGGCCGGAACTCGAATTCCAGTTTGTAACCGGAGGACACTACTTCCAGAATCCAATTGTCTGATACCTCTTGGACCCAGACCTGGAAGAAGAATCGCAGCTGTCCCCCCACCTGTAAAGGTGAGGGCGCCTCCTCATTGCTGGGCAGGCTTGGAAGCAGACTTAGGTTTAGAACCCCAACTCTGACTTGGACGGCCACGTCCTTTTCCTCTATTCCATGCATTCCCTCTAGGGACTGAACAGGCCGATCCTCTACCAGATCTGAACCCACGAAAGGATGGGTTAAAGGAGGCCATCCCACGAATGGAATGACGTTGTCTCTTACGCTGAGACAATTTCCCTCCTTTAGTGACAGAATCCAATTTTTCTCCAAAGAGGCGCAATCCCAAGAAAGGGAGCGCTGTAAGTGATTTCTTGGCCACAATATCAGCCGCCCACTGGCGTAACCATACCGACCGCCGAATGGCAATTAACAAGGCGGAAGTTCTGCTGCACATGACCAAAGTATCGTCCAAAGCAGAAAGTACAAAAGACACAAACAACTCACATCGCTTTTTTTTTTTATATATATGCGTGCATGGTGCAAAGGAACTTAAATCACAAAACATACCATTTCCAAATGCAGCCCCCCTCCTTTTCACCCCTGCAGGGCCCAGGAGAACAAAGGAGAGAGGTACAGGAAAAGCACCCATAAGGCACAAGGGGAATTAAAGGGACGGGACATCCCATGCCGGGGAACACCAACCTGGATACCGCCTACCCCTTATTTGAGGTCTCACGGAGGAGCAAGCTCCAAGTACACCCAAAGGTGTACCTACCCTTGCCTGAGCCTTTCAGCCAAGGCTGGGAGGCATATAGTAACCATTACAAAATATAAATGAGGTTCAGGCAGAAATAGAAAAACACACCCCGCTTCAAGACATTCATTAGATGTGGGTACTGACCTGTAGATGGCGATCTTGCAGAAATAACAAAAAAAGGTAAGACCCTCCCGGTAGGATCAAGGGACCAGGAAAGCCAATTAAAACCATCAAAGGTTCACCATATAAAGGATCCAGAATACAAAAGGGCAGGGTGAAGCGGGGTGTGTGACATACTTATAATACCCATTTTACAGGTGAGTATTCACAAAATGGTATTATTCTAAGTATGTCACACACCCCGCTTCAAGACATTCATTACATGTGGGACATCCAGTAGCAGTGTCCATAAAGGGCGGGGATCCAAAAACGCAAGGTAACAAGGCACAAACTTAAACCACTGCAGCTTGCAGAACTTTGCGGCCAAAAACAGCATCCGCTGAGGCCCGAACATCAACCTTGTAAAACTTGGAAAAAGTGTGAACCGAAGACCAAGTAGCAGCCTTACAAACCTGATCAACAGAAGCCTGGTGCTGGAAGGCCCAGGACGCCCCAACAGCACAAGCAGAATGAGCAGTAACACGAAAAGGGGGAACCTTCCCCTTGGCAGAATAGGCCCCAACAATGGCCTGGCGAATCCATTTACTAATGGAAGACTTGGCAGGAGCCAAACCCTTCCTAGGTCCAGAGGGCACCACAAAAAGGGCATCAGTCCTACGAAAAGGAGAAGTAGCCACCAAATAGTACTTCACACAGCGAACCACATCCAAAGAATGCAAAACCCTCTCCTTGTCATTGCTGGGCTTAGGACACAAGGAGGGAAGAACAATATCCTGATTCAAATGAAAAGCAGAGACCACCTTAGGAAGGAAATCTGGCTTGAAGCGGAAAACAACCTTGTCCTGATGCCTCTCAAAGTAAGGAGCCTTAATAGACAAGGCTGCCAACTCCGAAACACGCCGAACAGAAGTGATGGCAGCCAGAAAAACAACCTTCTGAGTAAGCGTAGAAAGTGCAATATCCTGCAAAGGTTCAAAAGGAGGAGCAAGGCAGACAAAACCAAATTCAAATCCAAACTGGGAGCAAAGGCTTCCTAGGAGGCCTCACATGCGTAACCCCCAGAAAAAGGTCTTAACCAGAGGATGAAGAGCAAAAGACTTTTGAAAGAAAACCGCCAGGGCAGAAACCTGCCCCTTCAGCGTACTAAGCTGCAAACCTTGGTCCAGACCATGTTGCAGAAATTCCAAGACCCTAGGGATAGAAAACGCCCTGCAAGGCAAGGCCCTGACCTCACACCAGTCAATATAAGACCTCCAAGTCCTATAATAGATGGCAGAGGAAGACTGGTTTCTAGCCCTAACCAGAGTCTGAATGACAGCATCAGAAAGACCTTCCTTCCTCAAGATGGAGGTTTCAGCAACCACGCCGTCAAAGCCAGCGTTGGTAAATTGGGGTAGAGCAGTGGACCCTGAGTGAGCAGATCCGGCAGAAGGGACAGGTCTAACTGATCCTCTGCCAACCTTACCACGCCTGCGAACCAAACCTGTCTTGGCCACCTTGGAGCCACCAGGATTGCTGACGCGCCCTCTAGGGCCCACCATGGGATACGGAGGGAACAGGTACAGAAACCCCAGGTCCCTCCAGTTCAGAGACATGGCATCCGCTGCCAGAGCCAGCGGATCCCGCGAGAGAGACACAAATGCTGGAAGCTTGTGATTGTGACGAGAGGCAAAGAGGTCCACCTCCGGAGTCCCCCACCGGTGGCAAAGCGACCGAAGCACCTTGGGGCTGAGCGACCATTCCCCCCGGCGAGATGACCCCCTGCTCAGGGAGTCCGCCTCAGTGTTCTCCACTCCCGGAATGTACACCGCCGAGATGCATGGGACATTGCTCTCTGCCCAAGCAAGGATCAAGGACACTTCCCTGAGGGCACGCCTGCTGCGAGTCCCTCCCTGGTGATTGATGTAGGTGACCGCCGTCCGATTGTCCGACCGAACTTGAACCGGTAGGCCCCGCAACTGATGAGTCAAGTGAGCCAGAACCAACCTGATGGCTCTGAACTCCAGAACATTGATGGGATCGTGAGCCTCCAGAGGCCCCCACAGTCCCTGAAACTGAAGATCCTTCCAAAATCCCCCCCAACCTGACAGGCTGGCATCCGTGGTGACCGTCTCCCAACGAGGGGTCAGAAAGGATTTGCCCCTCGTCAGATTGCTTGGTTTTAGCCACCACCGAAGGGAACAGCGCACCCGGGGGGACATCAGAAAGGACTGATCCAATGACAGTGGGGACCCGTCCCAGGCCGCCAAGAGATGGAGCTGGAGCATCCTTGTGTGAAACTGGGCAAAGGGAACCGCCTCGAACGACGCCACCATCAATCCCACCAGTCGCATCCCTAGCCGGATGGACGGGCGGGAAATGGATAGAAGACGCTGAGTCAATTCCTGAATCAGAAGAACCTTGGCTCGGGGGAGAAACACCCTGGCCTGAGAAGTATCCAAAGACATTCCCAGGAACTCCACCACCCTGGAGGGAGTGAGGCAGGACTTGGGATAGTTGATCACTCAACCGAAACTCTCCAGAGTGGACACCACATTCCTGGTATCCAGCTGCGCCTGACTGAGGGAAGAACGCCATGATGAGTAGATCGTCCAGATATGGCACGATGCGGATATCCCTGGCTCTGAGGATGGCCATCACTCCTGCCAACACCTTGGTAAAAACCCTTGGAGCCGAGGTAAGGCCAAACGGAAGAGCCACAAACTGAAAATGCTGATTGTCCACGACAAACCTGAGGAACCTCTGGTGTGCCAGAAATATTGGAATATGCAGGTAAGCATTCTTGATGTCTATGGACGTCATGAAGTCCCCCTGACGAAGTGAATGTTTCCATACGGAACTTCCGGGGACGGACAAACCTGTTGAGCAACTTCAGATCCAGAATGGGGCGAACGGAACCGTCCTTCTTGGGCACCGTGAACAAACAGGAATAGAAGCCCAGGCCCCGATCTGAGAGGGGCACCGGACAGATGACAGCCATGTCCATGAGACTTGCTACTGCCGCCCGAAGCCCCTGGGCGGCCAGAGGATCTGACGGCACCCGAGACCTGAAGAATCTGGGAGGGGTCCGGAATTCGAACTCCAGCTTGTAACCGGAAGACACCACTTCCTGAATCCACCTGTCCGAGACCTCTTGGACCCAAACCTGGGAGAAGAGCTGCAACCGTCCCCCCACCCGCAAGGGTCAGGGCGCCCCCTCATTGCTGAGCCGGCTTGGCAGCGGCTCTAGGCTTGGAGCTCCAACTGTGTCCTGGACGGGCCCGACCCCTGCCCCTAGGCCAGGAATCGCCTCTGGACGAAGGGAAGGCCGAACCCCTGCCAATTCTAGCCCCACGAAAGGACTGAGAGAAGGAAGCCGCCCCCCCGAAAGGGGCGACGCTGCTTCTTACGCTGAGGTAACTTACCTCCCTTTGCCACCGAATCCAATTTTTCTCCAAAGAGCTGCAACCCCACAAAGGGAAGGGCTGTGAGCGACTTTTTGGACACAAAATCAGCCGCCCACTGGCATAACCAAACCGACCGGCGGATCGCCACAAGCAGGGCCGCAGCTCTGCTACACATCACCAAAGTGTCATCCAGGGCGGACAGCACAAAGGCCAAAAACAACTCACAGCGCTTAAGGTTGGCAAACTCCTCACTAGCCGGATCAAGCCCGGAAGAGGCCAACAATCCTCTAATAACCGACCTGGCAGCTACCAATACAAGCGCAGAAGCACAAACTGGCCTCAAGGCCGATCCAACACTGGCAAAACCATGACAAGCCATCTGGTCAATGCGTTTATCCTCACCATTCTTGAGAGTAGTGCACTCCAGAGAATGGAGGAGTGAGGAGCTGGACAACCCCAAAACAGGAGCATCCACCTCGGGGAGATAAGACCAGTGCTTCACCGCGTCCGCCGGAAAGGGATATTTCTTGTCCCAACACGGTGGGACACCCGGAAGCCGAGTCGGCCTCTCCCATTCCTTGAGAATGATACCATCAAAATGCTTTTGATAAGGAAACTCCAATCTCGGCTTGGTCCCTTCAAAGAACTCCCCCTTCAGCAGAGGAGCCGCCTCGGGGGGGGGGGGGGGGAGAAATAGCCAGGAGCTCAAACATATGAGCCAGGACCCTAGCGGTATCCAAGGAACCCCCCTGGCCCTGCTCGGTATCAGCGCCCACAATAATAACAGCATTGCCCGGCAACCCCAGTGAGGGGCAAAACCAATAAATATAAATGATGGGCCACATGCCACTCACCCGACCTTCACCCCTCCAGAGCCCGCTGGCAGCAGGGGACGGGAGATGCGTAGTGTTCACAGGAAGAGGGAGGGCGGGCGTCGCAACCGGCCCCGCCCCTCCCCTGTCACTCCCGGCCAGAAGCCGGGACCTGAAAGAAAACAGCGCCTGCGGCACGGGGGCGGGCCGTAGGCGCGGTCGAGCGCCTGGCCCCGCCCTGAGGAGAAGACTCCTCTAGGGCGCCTACAGCCGCCATTTTTGTGTAAAGAATAACGCCGGAGGCCGGCGCCAGCCCAAGTAAAAAACATGCACACGCACACACACCAAAAAATAAATTAATGAATGAATCCCTAAGGACCCTAAGAAGTTCTGGCACACATTCTAATGGTGTCATCCAATGCTGATAGGACAAAATTCACAAAAACATCACAACCGGAGAGTGCATTAAACACCTCACAAGGCAAATCATCAGGGGCACTATCAAGCATATTCCTGATAAGGGTTCTAGTGGCCACAGCCATAATGGCAGAAGCACAGACCGGGCACAGCGCTGTCCCCGCACATGCAAAGGCGTGGGATGCCAGATGATCAATATGATAGTCTTCAGCATCCCACAGGGTAGTAGAATCAGGGGAATAAATAACAGAGGTGTTAGATAACCCTAGGATCGGGGCATCCACCTCGGGGGGGGGGGGGGGGGGGGGATGACCAACATTTCCCCACCTCAGCAGGAAAGGGATACTTCCTATCCCAACTTTTTGGAACCCTGGGAAGTTTACTGGGGCGCTCCCATTCCTTGAGCACAAGGTTATGGAAATGTGCCTGCTCTGGAAATTCCAGACGCGATTTTGCTGTATGGAAAAGCTCCCCTCTTTGCCTGGGGGCCTCAACAGGGAGAGAGATAGAACCTCAAAAATCTGGGTCAATCTGTCAGTGTCATCCGGGGCCCAGGGGTCAGAGCCAGAATTGTCATGACCACTTGCTCTTTCATCAGATGAGCCTAAATCAGAAAAGCGCTCCCCTTCATCAGACGGGGTATAGCCACACAGATTCATAAACTCCTCAGTTCCCATAGGGAAAACAGTAACATTAGGCGCTAAATGACGCTTATTAGCAAGGGCCTTATGCGCTAAGGACTTCGCAATAATCTGTTCAACAGTAGCCAGTCTAGAAGACATATCAGGCTGAGAGTCCCCATTAGTATGCAACTCAGTAGGAGTGAGGTTTAAGCTTGGGGGAGTAGGCAAAGTGAAACGAGGTGCAGCCACTGGCAGGCCAGATTGCAATGCAAGCACCTGCTCAGCACAGGGTACGCAGACCCGCACCTTGTCAGCGTCAGCATGAGGTTGCACACATGCTACACAAAGCCGGTCTTGTCCCGAAGGGACCCCGGTCACATTCTCCTGGGATGCCTCCATATGGTGATTTTTTAGCGGCGCTATACGCCGATAGGGAATAACGCTATATAGCAACCCTGGATGCCCCTAACCCGCTAGGGAAGTGGGAGTATAGTTTTTTTACAAGGCCTATAAATAATATACTACAAAAGGGCCGGGAGAAACCAGGAAGGGTTCGTCCCGCCTGAAAGACATAAGCGAGGGCCGCGAGGGCAATTACGGACCGCGTTAGGTAGGAGTCCGTCGCGCATAGGCCAACCAGACAGGGAAAATGGCGTCGGTATACCTCGAGGGGCGGGCCAGTAACAGCGATGACGCGGAACGCGCCAAAGACGAGCCCCGCCCCCCGAAGAGCGCGAAGCCAGCACGGCAAGCAGCCAATGAAGGCGCGTCAGCGCCTGAGGTAATGCCGCCGCCAAGCACGGAGGCAAGTCAGCGCACAGCGGCAAATTTAAAATACAGTAAAGACAAGTCAGCGCGGAGGCTGACACAAGAATAAAGGCATGTGAAAAGCCAGTGTAACTGGCACAAATGCAATATATACCTATCTATACACATACACCCCCCCCTCTTTTCCCCCGAAGACTACAAGGAGAATGAGGGAGGACGGCGGCCACTTAAATAGGACCCACCGATAGATAGGGGCAATAGTGCGGGAGGGGCATCCCAAAGAGGCTCACCATAAGCCTGAACCGCCTACCCTTTGGTGGGGGATTGCGGTGGAGCAGTGCTCCTAAGCACCCAACAGCAGTGCTGCCTACCCTCACCCGACCAGCGCAGCCAAGGCTGGGAGGCATACTACTAGTGGAACGGGTGGGAATAGTCCGACAGGGCCGCAGGTTAATAACCCCGCTCACCAGCAAGTAGAGAGCCAATTTCTTGTCTTTCGCAGCCAGACTGCAGAGAAATTCTGGGGATTTGTGGGAGGTCCCTGGGTATTTGAGGGGCTGGGAGGAGCCTATTTTCGATGTCTCTGCAGTCCAGCGCCATCTGGTGGAGTATATCCCACTTGTAAGTATTATATTTGGACCAGGATGTACTGTATACTAAGAATAAAGAAGTCTATCACTACTGGACATAGGCATAGATCTTCCAGATCTTACCAGAGAGTAGTCAACTAGCTCGGACTTGGAGCTTATAAGCAGCTGGTTGGGACGGAACATTTTCATACTAAACTTATAGGGTATTATTCAAATTGGTCAGGCTGTGGCCCAGTTATTTAAGGCCTCATCGGAACATCATTTTTCAAATTGCATGATTGGCTGACGGAGGTCACGTGTCCTGTTCTTAGCTTCCGCTTTGCCTGCGGCCAGATGATCATGTGGTTGCATGTCGCAAAGAGGGCAAGGTGACAGATAAGGTTTATGGGGTTTGCAGGGGGTGTGAATCCAGCATTCAGGATGCCCCCCCCCCACCTTCACAGCAGTTCAATACCCATTTTTTGTAAATGAATTTTGCCGAGTGGCCCATTTCTGCTGATATTTTCACACTGACAAGTTAATTTTCAGCAAGCGAGCAATTTGAAAAGTAGGATTTTAGTTAGCATACATTACAACATGTGACCCTCCGGCAATCAGGATGCCCCCTGTGCAGGTAAACCCATTTTATTTATTTTTTAATAGGTGTTCTGGTTCAATGCTGCCGATATTCCCTTCTTAGGGTGTAGAACTAGAAATGGTTATTTTTGCTTTTTGAATCGCCCTGAACACTTTTTGCTGTCCCTCTGTGTGATGGCAGGCGAACAGTCTTTGCATAGGTGTGGCAATGACATCATTGTCACACACAACAATGGCAATGAATGGAGGAGGCTGAGCTTTACAGCTAAAACAAGTGGCATTATCGGGGATTAGAGTGCAGCAGGGGCACTAAAATTGGCAAAAAGGTGCTCTTCATAGGGGGAGCTATTCAGGGGATGCTAGTTAAAAATGTGGGTTTTGGTCTGCTTCAAGGCAAAAAAGGTCAAAAGGAGAAACATGAAAAGCTATTCTGATGAAAGAAGAATAATGCCACTATAGACCAGGCAGCCCTAACACACAATCCCGTCTACTTATGAAGGTTGTCTAATGGATTTGGGCAATGGGATTTTATTATTTATTATGTATTTATTATTTGCCTATTGCCAAGTGGACCACCATTGAACATGGACTGTCCCTTCAAATAACGAGAAAAGTAAAAAGATTGCATAGTGTCCTTGAAGGCGCTAAGTCATGGTGGTGCTCCGTGAAGGAGGGATGACAACTTGTCTTTGTATTTATCCCCAGAAGTAAACCTGTCCTTCAGTCAAAACTATAGAAACAATATTGGTGTTTAAATAACTGAACAGCAGCAAGAGATATTGACCTTTATTGCACTTTGAAAGTACTACATTAAGACCAGGTAACATAGATAAACATAAACATAACATTACAAGACAAAATTAAAGAAACACTAATAAAAATGCAAAATACATTTCCCAAGGTCATTATTTATACCCAGCCTTAATATTTAAATAAATCATTTGTTGCTGAAAACTACCGGGACATCCCTGCAAACTGAAAGTTTTAACCACCAACACTGGTTAATTGCTTAATTTATGATGTTTTACATTCATTTGCATCCTTGTTTTTGTCCGATCTGTCCCACCAGTTTCCTTCGCTTACATCAGTAGCATGTCCACTGTCCAGGTCTAAAGGAAAAAAAAAAAAAAAAAAAAAAGAAGATGTATAGATGAGTAGGGAAGATTTCGCCAGGCAGCTATGTATAATACATAAGAGAGTATTATAAGTCCCTATGAAAAAAAAATCATATTTACAAGCCCTGCCTGATCCAGTCAATTTTCTTGATTCCTTCTGGATAGATTCAAATGAAACGGTTTTATAAAACAAAAGATCTTCTGTAAAACACCATTTGTAAACTTTACAGCACACATGTTCAACCTATGGCCCAATTCGGGATGCCCCGGTGGAAGGTCAGCTGCTGTCCCTGTAATTTTTTAGATTGCAGGGCTGGACGTAAAGGGTTTTGTTCCCCTTTAAGTAGCTGACACTCTTCAAAAGGTTAAGTACCCCTGCTTTAGAGTCTCTATGAAACTGGTGAAGTGAAAGCAAGGCAAACTGGGCAGGTCAAGAGCTTCAATTTACTAAAACCACAAACAATATATTTTACAGAGTAAGATGAACGTTTACAACATTGGTCCCTTAAATAAAAGCTCAGAGTGAAAGGGTTCATGCACATGAACTAGTTGCCAATAGTGTAAATTAATTAAATCTTAAACCAAAAAATGGTAAACATTTTTATGTCAAGACCAAACTCTGCAATGTAAATATGAACAAGCAGCACCCCAATCATGCCTGGCAAATTGGGGGCAATTGTTTAGCCCGCAGAAGGGAAATATTTAACCACAGGAAATAATTGATATGAAAATCAAGCCAAATGCTTGTTTTCCTTGCTCATAGATTTTACTACGTATGCACTATTGAGTCTTGACAAACAAAGCCCACAAACACCTTTGTGAACAAACAATTACCTGATGTTTTAAAGTGTGACAAAAGATTAGGATCTGCAGAAGGATTAATATCTGAAGCAGGTAGCACGGGATCTGCCAAATAAGCATTAGCAAGCATTTAAAGTTGTTATAAGCCTTCAATAAAACTACACACAAAGTTAGAAGCCAGAAAGTAGCCATGGTTTGCATGGAACAATATTTTTCGCCCTATAAGACGCACTTATTTTTCCCCAAAAGTGGGGGAAAAATGTCAGTGCGCCTTATCGGGCGAATGTAAAAAAAAAAAAAAAAAAACTCACCCGTCCCCGGCGCTCCCGCGTTGTCTGGCACACTGCGAGAGGCCAGAGGAGCGGTGGGGGCTCTGTCCCGGCCCCGCCACTGCGATCGCTGTCTTTTCAGGCAGCGATGCCAGCGGCGGGGCTAGAGACAGAGCCCCTGCCGCTCCTCCATCTGCTGCCTATTCCGGGCTCAGAGCACACGCGAGCACGAAGGTCCCGGCAGTGGGTGGGCGTGGCCTGCACCGGCGCAGGCCACGCCCGCCCGCTGCCCGGACCTTCGTGATCGCATGTAGAGGAGCAGAGGGAGGAGCGGCAGGGGCTCTGTCTCTGGCCCCGCCGCTGTCATCGCTGCCTGAAAAGACAGCGATCGCAGCGGCGGGGCCGGGACAGAGCCAGCTCGTGAATGGGGTGGGCGTGGCCTGCGTCGACGCTGCGGCGCAGGCCACGCCCACCCCATTCACGGAGCCGGCCGCTCAGCGCAGCGGTGTCAGCGGACAGGTGAGTTTAAGTTTTTTTTTTTTTTTTTTTACTATGGCGCCTGCCTATACTAACGGGGGGAGGGGGGTGGGAATGGGGGGAGAGGGGCTACACAGCCTATGGGAATGGGGGGAGAGGGGCTACACAGCCTATGGGAATGGGGGGATGGGGATGCCACACAGCCTATGGGAATGTGGGGAGGGGTATGCCACACAGCCTATGGGAATGCGGGGAGGGGTATGCCACACAGCCTATGGGAATGGGGGGATGGGGATGCCACACAGCCTATGGGAATGGGGGGATGGGGATGCCACACAGCCTTTGGGAATGGGGGGATGGGGATGCCACACAGCCTATGGGAATGGGGGGATGGGGATGCCACACAGCCTATGGGAATGGGGGGATGGGGATACCACACAGCCTATGGGAATGGGAGGAGGGGGATGCCACACAGCCTTTGGGAATGGGGGGAGGGGTATGCCACACAGCCTATGGGAATGGGGGGAGGGGTATGCCACACAGCCTATGGGAATGGGGGGAGGGGGATGCCACACAGCCTTTGGGAATGGGGGGAGGGGTATGCCATACAGCCTATGGGAATGGGGGGATGGGGATGCCACACTGCCTATGGGAATGGGTAGAGAGGGATGCCACACAGCCTATACTAATGGGGGGAGGGGGAAAGCCACACAGCCAATGGGAATGGGGAGAGAGGGATGCCACACAGCCTATACTAATGGGGGGAGGGGGAAAGCCACACAGCCTATGGGAATGTGGGGAGAGGGATGCCACACAGCCTATACTAATGGGGGGAGAGGGGGATGCCACACAGCCAATGGGTATATGGGGAATGGGAGGGGGGGATGCCACACTGGATATACAGGGAATGGGATGGGGCATGCTACACTGTCTATGGAATGGGGGCATCCCACACTGCCTATGGGAATTGGATAGGGGAATGCCACACTGTCTGTAATGGTGCGTTTTTGGTTTAAAATATTTTTTTTTTATTTTCTTCCCCCAAATCCTAGGTGCGTCTTATGGGCAGGTGCGTCTTATAGGGCGAAAAATACGGTAATCGTGCTATAATAGCATGTCAATATACAGCACTCAACCAAAGGTCCACTTACAGGCATCCGATGAGGGGTGAAGGTCGGGGCGGGGGCTGTCTCAGGGGCTGGATGGTTGGAAATCAGTGCACTGGGGACCATAGATTCCACAGGCAAAACTAAAAAAGCCTGCTACCCCCCCCCCCCCCCCCCCCCCCGAATTCTATTGGGCACGGAGAAAAAACAGGAGCTTTTTTGGGGCTCAAAATGTTAATGTCAACAAGGATGGATTGATAGAGCCGAGCAGGGGCGGGGAGACAAGGAAACAGGGAAACAAAGTTTGTGTCTACCTTGCAATGCCACTTCCCGCCCATGCAGTACTTCATATTGTAATGCAAGGTGCCAGGGAGCAGAGCCATGACAGGGAGGCTAAGCTCTACATCATCGATCAAAAAAGGGGGAAGCGCTGAGCACAGCAACACATAAGCAACCATGCAGGGTTGTCAGGACAGGGGTTTGGAAATCTGGCACAGAGGTCCGCATTCAGACCCTGGTCCTCCAGGTGAGTACCGATGATATACAGTATTGATATACAGTATACTATGATATGTCCCAATAGACATACACTGTATATTTAATGACTCAATTCGATTTTGGTGTGATGATCACCTACCCAGTTTGTGCCCCACAACATTAAAAAATACAATTCTGTGAAGAGCATCCTGCTCCAGATATACTTACACTTGGGTATTACTCTGCCAGATGACGCTGCACTGCAGAGACATGTAAAAACAGGCTCCTCCCGGCCCTTCAAATACCCAGCATTGAAAAGCAGTGAACAAGAAGCCGGGAGAAATTAACCACCACAAAACTGGTAACTATAACAATGATAACAATCACCATACAGGGGATCCAGAATAATGCAAAAACCAGGGTGGGGTGGAGCAGGACGTACTGTATACTTATAATACCAATTCTACAGGTGAGTACTTCACAGAATTGTATTATTCTTGGTATACAGTACGTCCTGCTCCAGATATAATACTTACACTTGGGACATCCAATAGCAGTGTCCATAAAGTAGGGTGGGATCCCCAACAAAAAAGGCAACAGCAGGCAGTTTAAAGCACTGTCACCTGCAATACCTTGCGGCCAAGAGCAGCATGAGCTGAGGCTCTAACGTCAACCTTATAAAACTTTTGAAAAGGTATGAATAGAAGACCAAGTAGCGGTCTAGCAAACTTGTTCAACAAAAGCCTGGTGCTGAAAAGCCCAAAAGGCACCAAGAGCACGAGTAGAATAAGAAGAGAAGCGAGAAAGAAGATTCTTCCCCTCAGTGGAATAGGCCTGAGTAACAGCCTGACAAGTCCAAACTCCAACAGTAGCCTTGGCAGAGGCCGAAAATCTTTCCTAGGAACCATCCCATCCAAGTAAAGACTAGGCCCAAAGCCGCCTAACCCCCCGAGAGCAGACGAGATCGGGCACATACAGGATGGAATTGGCCATAGACCCAAAGGAGCATCAGTTCTCCTAAAGGGCACAGTGACTACCAAGGAAACACTTCCAACACCTGTTCAAGGAATGCAGAACCCTTTCCTCAGCGTTGCTAGAAATAAGGCACAGAAGGAAGAACAATATCTTGAATCAATGAACATAAGACACCACATAAGACACCACCTTAGGCAGAAAGTCCGGATTAAAGCGGAATACCACCTTATTCTGGTGTATCTCAAAGAACGGGGGCTAGATAGACAGAGCCGCCCGCTCAGACACACGTCTGACTGAAATAACAGTCACCAGAAGGACAACTTTGAGGGTAAGAACAGCCAAACAGCATCCTGAAAAGGTCCAAAGGGAACACCCCGCAAGGCACACAGAATCAAATTAAAAACCCATCAGGGACCATAGGATTACGAGGGGGACGCACAAGAGTAACCCCCTGAAAGAAGCCTTAACCAAGGAAACTGAGCAAAAGACTTCTACAGGAAGGCGGAGGGAAGAGACCTAGACTCACACCAATCAATATGGGTACGCCATACCCTATAATAGATGGAAGAAGAAGCTTGCTCCTAGTCTTCCCATAGTCTCAATCACCAAGACAGATAAGCCTGTCTCCATCAAGATGGATGTTTCAGCAGTCAGGCCATCTAGGCCAGAGTCTGTAGATCGGGGTGATGTAAAGGGGCCCTGAGTGAGCAGAGCTGGCACTCCTGACAGAACGCACAGATCTACTGTCCTCAGTACCACATCTGCGAACCACTCCACTAGGCCACCAGAATCACTGGTCCCCCCTACCAGAGCAATTTTTCGCAGAACCCTGCCTAGCAGGGGGCATGGAGAAAGACATACAGAACAGGATGTCCTGCCATAACATTACTAAATCATCATGACCACGGCCAGAGAATCCTGGGACAGGGAAACAAGGGCCGAGAGCTTGTGATAGTGACTGGGCACACACAGTTCCACACTGGTTGGACCTCATAGTGACACAAGGATTAGCACATCCTGTCGCAGAGGGACCTCCACAGGAGCGAATACCACTGATATGCAAGGAACATTGTCCACCACCCAGATCAGGATCGGAGACACTTTCCGGAGGACCCTCCCGCTTCGGGTCCCTCCCTGAATATTTAATGGAGGCCAAGGCCGTCAGATAGGCCTAGCTCCCCCGAACAGGCAGGCCCTGAAGAGGAGTAGGCAAGCGAGTTAGAACTAACTTGAACGCTCATAGATTCAAACATTGATAGGTGTGTAGGCCTCCTAAGGGCCCCACCTCCCCTGGAACCGTAGGGACTTCCAGAAGAAGACTCCCCTCAACCTGATATATTGGCATCCACGGTGACCATCTACCCAGGAAAGGGCAAGAAGGGACAGCCCCCAGGCAGGTTCCTTGAGTTCATCCACTACAAGAGGGACCTCCTCACCAGGGAGGAAGGCACACATACCCTGCTCCAGGGATGCTGGGTCCTGGTCCCATAGGACAAATAGGAGAAGTTGCAGAAGGCCCCAGGGGGGACTGAGCATAAGGGGCCTCTTTGGAGTACGCCACCAGCGGGCCCACCAGCTGCATCCCCTGCCTGGTGGAGGGACGGGGACAGCTATGAGGGACTGAGCCCATACAACCAGATTGTCCACTTTATTGCTGAGGAAGGAAGATCCTTGCTTGAACTGTATAAAATTAATTCATAGGAATGGAGTTACCAATGAAGGGGACAATAAGGACTTGGGGTGTTTGATCACCCCTCCAAATGACTCCCAAATGGACACCCTCCAGCCGAGTATCCAACATAGCCAGACGTAGAGACTGGGAAGTGATGAGGACGTCCAGGTAGGTCATCGCGCGGACGCCCCTTGGTCTCATGAGAGACCACACCCCCGTCAGCACCTTGGTGAGCACTCTGGGAGCTGAAGAGAGGCCAGATGACAAGTCCACGATTATCAGTGTTGGTCAGCCAACGCGTATCTGAAGAACCTCGGTGTCCAGAAGACACAGGGACGTAAAAATAAGCAGCATTGAGCTCCACAGACGGCAAGGAGCTGATGGGCGAGCGCAGCGTTTCCATTGCAGAAGCCGTCTGTAATTGACGAATTGCTGAAAATCTGTGAGACCAGATTGGGCCAGACTGACCCATCCTTTTCGTGTGTATCGGCCCCTGCCTCTGCCTATTAAGGGCAATCTGCAAGAGACCCCCAGACCCCGCAGGCCTTGCATGGCCTGCACCAGAGGCAGGGACCAGGAGCACCTGGGACCCGATAATCTTGGGGGAGGCCGCGCAGCAAACTCTATCTTGTATCTGGAGGACACTGCCTCCTGAATCCACCAGTCTGAGGCGTGATACTTCTTGGCATGAGCAAGGTGCCGCAGCCGTCCCCTCACCCAGACGGGCAAGGGCATGCTTGAGAGGATTTTGGTGGAAGATTTAGGCTTGGCCCCACCAGAGGGGCCAGGGCGTTATATGCTGCTCCTGGGGCAGGAGTCTGCACAAGCCCCCAGGAAGGACACCCCTGGTTCTTGTTTTACACTATGGTAGGGAGGGGGAGGGGTTACCCTGCCCCGAGGGGCCGAGACGGCCGCCTACGTTGGGGTGAATTGCCCTTTTTTACCAAACAGGTCCAGATGGGCCCCAAACAGGCGTTGCCCTCTAAAGTGAAGCCCAGTAAGAGTCTTTTTAGCAGCATCGTCAGTACCCCACTGTCGCAGCCAAACCAAGCGACCTATAGCCATCACAAGGGCAGAAGTCCTTGCACACATTCTAATGGTGTCATCCAGTGCTAACAGGATAAATTTTACAAATACATCACAACTGGAGAGCGCATTAAACACATCCCAGGGGAGATCCTCAGGGTGATGATCAAACATCTTTCTGATGAGGGTTCTAGCGGCCACTGCAGTGATGACCGCGGCACAGACCAGGCGCAGCGCCGTCCCTGCACAAGAAAAGGCGTGGGAAGCCACAGATCAATGCGCTGGTCCTCAGCATCCCGAAGGGTACTATAAGCAGGGGCTGTAATAAAGGGGGGGTTAGAAACCCCTACGATCTGCGCATCCACCACGGGGGGTGATGACCAACAATTAACCACCTCAGGGGGGAAAAGGGTATTTCCTATCCCAGTCCCCTGGGACCCCTGGAATTTACTGGGGAATTCCCATTCCTTGAGTACAAGAGCATGGAAACGAGCCTGCTCTAGAAATTCCAAGCATGCTGTCGCTGTATGGAAACGCTCCCCTCTCGGCTTGGAGGCCTCACCAGGGAGAGAGATAGACAGGACCTTAAAGACCTTAATCAACAAATCTCACACTGGCCCCAGTATTCAGGGCCAGAATCGTCATGACTCCTCGGCCTCTCATCAGATGAGCCTGAGTCAGAGACCAGCTCTCCATCTGAAGGGGTATAGGCACGCGGAGTAGTGAACTCCTCAGTTCCCATAGGACAAACAGAAAACAGGAGGCGTCAAGGGCAACTTCTTACCAGGGCCCCTGCGCCCTGACAACCTTGCCATAATCTGATCAGCCGTAGGCAGTCTGGAAGATACATCAGGCTGCAAATACCCATGTGTATGCGACTCAGCAGGAGTGAGATTTAAGCATGGGGAAATAGGTGTCTTGAGAAAGTTGGTTACCAACGAACACGTTGACGGCGGTGGACGGATCTTATCAGTACGCGGGCAAGCCACACTCCAGGGATACTTCACTTCCCCTCCCTCCCTTTGAGACATCAATCGGCCTAGACACATTGAGGGTTTGGTGAGAATCTTGCCTGGCGTCTCCTAAATACTTGATATACATTGTTTTTATGTGAGTGCATTTTTAACTTAATCAGTGCACATGATTAAAACGATATTACGCTAGATTTTTTTGGTTTTCCTTTCTATGTGGTTTGTCCAATCTGGGACAATTTTAAAAGCCAAAGTGGGATAAGAATATCAAAATCGGCTCTGTTAATAACAAGAGAGGAATTGAATATTGAGGATCTAATAAGGCATTCAAGCACACTCCACCTGTTAAAGCGGGGACCAGAATATTTAACCGGCTCTCCTATCCAATAAGAGAGGAATAAATCATGGAGGATTTTTAATAAGGCACCAAAGCTTATTATTATCTGGTAAGAGTATTTTGAAGGAGGTGGTGGGCACGAGATTCTCATCAGCAATTTGCTGTTATATACACGTGGTGGAATTTGCTACAGTGTTTTGAACATTCCTGTGATAGAAGGTCACTAAAATCCTTGGCCTTAGAGGATACTCTCAGATTGGGGAACCACCCCAGAAGCTTGGACTTTTTTATATAATGTTTTAAGAGTTAAAGCTGACCTAAAGTGTGTTTTATCATTGATTGCTCTGTGTTTTTGGAATAATATGAAATAGGTGTATTGAAACGAGTTGCAGCCACTGGCAAGCCTGATTGCAGGGTCAATGCTTGCTCGGCACATGGTGCGCAGACCCGTGCCCTGTCAGCATCAGCATGGGGTTGACCACACGCTATACACAGCCGGTCTTGTCCCAGAGGGACCCCGGTCACATAATTCTGAGATGCCTCCATATGGTGATTATCTAGGCACAATATTCCAGCAGGGATTTACGCAATAGGCAACCCTGGATGCCCCAAAGACCGCTAGGAAGGTGGGAGAATTTTACAAGGCCCGCTATAATTTAACCCAGGCTGGGAAAGCCACTGGATTCAACTGTCTGAAAGACATAAAGGGAATAAAGGGTGTCAGAGCCATGAGCAGTAATAAGAACACAGTGAAATTCTGTGAAATACTCACCTGTAGAATTGGTATTATACGCATACAGTACGTCCTACTCCATATATAATACTTACACGTGGGTTATCCTCCGCCAGATGGCGCTGTGCAGTGCAGACATAAAAAAACAAGCTCCTCCCGGCCCTTCATATACCCAGGGACCTCCCACAAATCCCCAGCATTGAAAAGCAGTGAGAAAAAGAAGCCGGGAGAAACCAACCACCAAAACTGGTAATAATAACAATGATAACAATCACCATACAGGGGATCCAGAATAATGTAAAACCAGGGTGGGGTGGAGCAGGACGTACTGTATGCATATAACACCAATTCTACAGGTGAGTATTTCACAGAATTGTATTATTCTAAGCATACAGTACGTCCTGCTCCATAAATAATACTTACACGTGGGACATCCAATAGCAGTGTCCATAAAGTAGGGTGGGATCCCCAACAAAAAAAGGCAACAGCAAGCAGTTTAAACTACTGCCGATGGCAAAAGCCTTGCGGCCAAACACAGCATCAGCTGAGGCCCTAACATCAACCTTGTAAAACTTTGAAAAGGTATGAACGGAAGACCAAGTAGCGGCCTTGCAAACTTGTTCAACAGAAGCCTGGTGCTGGAAAGCCCAAGAAGCCCCAATAGCACGAGTAGAATGGGCAGTAAGACGGAAAGGGGGAGTCTTCCCCTTAACAGAATAGGCCTGAATCACAGCCCGACGAATCCATTTACTGATGGTAGACTTGGCAGGAGCCAAACCCTTCCTAGGCCCAGAAGGCACAATGAAGAGAGCATCAGTTTTCCTGAAGGCCGCAGTGACAACCAGGTAATACTTCAAGCACCTGACTACGTTCAAGGAATGCAGAACTCTCTCCTTGTCATTGCTAGGATTGGGACACAACGAAGGAAGAACAATGTCCTGGTTCAAATGAAATGCAGACACAACCTTAGGCAGAAAGTCCGGTTTGAAGTGGAACACCACCTTGTCTTGGTGCCTCTCATAGTACGGAGACTAAATAGATAGAGCAGCCAGCTCAGACACACGCCTAACCGAAGTGATAGCCACCAAGAAGACAACCTTGAGAGTGAGAACAGCAAGAGCAGCATCCTGAATAGGCTCATAGGGAGCACCCTGCAAGGCAGACAAAACCAAGTTTAAATCCCAGACAGGGACCATAGGTTTTCGAGGGGGACGCACATGAGTGACCCCCTGAAAGAAGGTCTTAATCATGTGATGCTGGGCAAAGGTCTTCTGAAAGAAGATAGACAGGGCAGAAACCTGACCTTTCAGAGTACTAAGTTTGAGACCTAAGTCCAGACCATGCTGTAAGAACTCCAGAACCCTAGGGACTGAGAATTCCCAACAGGGAAGAGACCTGGACTCACACCAATCAATGTAGGAATGCCATACTCTATAATAGAGCAGAAGAAGTCTTCTTCCTGGCCTGCACCATAGTAGCCACCACAGAGGCAGACAAACCCTTCTCCATCAAGATGGAGGTTTCAGCAGCCAGGCCGTCAAAGCCAGAGTTTGTAAATTGGGATGGTGTAGGGATCCTTGAGTTAGCAGATCTGGCACCCCTGGCAGATCGTACTGGTCTACTGCCATTTGAACCACGTCTGCGAACCACTCTTCTTGGCCACCTGGGGGCCACTAGAATCACAGGTACCCCTTCCAGAGAAATCTTGCGCAGAACCCTGCCCAGAAGGGGGAATGGTGGAAACATACAGGAGACGAAACTCCCTCCAAGACATGGACAGGGCATCCGTGGCAAAGGCCAGAGGATCCTGAGACAGGGAGACAAAAGCCGGGAGCTTGTGATTGTGACGGGATGCAAACAGATCCACATCCGGTAGACCCCAACGGTGACACAGGGACTGGAATACCCTGTTGCAGAGGGACCACTCCCCCTGATGGGACGTCCCCCTGCTCAGGGCGTCCGCTAGCAGATTCTCCCCCCCGGAATGTACACAGCCGAAATGCATTGGACATTGGCCTCCGCCCATGTCAGAATCTGAGACACCTCCTGGAGAGCACCCCTTCTCCAGGTCCCTCCCTGATGGTTGATTTAGGCAACCGCCGTTCTGTTGTCCGAGCGTACCTGGACCGACAGACCCCTCAGGTGTTGGGTCAACCGCTCCAGTACCAACCTGACTGCCCGCAATTCCAGAATGTTGATGGGTAGATGGGCCTCCTGAGGGCCCCACCTCCCCTGGAAACGCAGGACCTTCCAGAATCCCCCCCAACCTGACAGACTGGCATCCGTTGTGACCGTCTCCCAGGAGGGGGCCAGAAAAGACCTGCCCCCTATCAAGTTCCTGTGGTCCAGCCACTACGCAAGGGACTGTCTGACCGAGGGGGGAAGCACACAGACCTCGTCCAAGGACGCTGGGTTCTTGTCCCATACTGACAGAAGGTGAAGCTGCAGAGGTCTCAAATGGAACTGGGCAAAGGGCACCGCCTCGAAACTCGCCACCATCAGGCCCACCAGCTGCATTCCCTGCCTGATGGAGGGCTGCGGGCACGATAGCAGGAACTTCGTCTGCGCAGTCAGAGCTTCCACCTTCTGTTGAGGAAAGAATATCCTTGACTGAACTGTATCCAGAATCATACCCAGGAGTCACCGAGGAGGGGGACAGAGAGGACGTGGGGTAATTGATCACCAAGCCGAAGGACTCCAGGGTGGACACTACCAGCCGAGTATCCAACTCTGCCTGCCGCAGAGACCGAGAGGTGATGAGTATATCGTCCAGGTAGGGCAGCACACGTATGCCCCTTAGCCTTAACAGGGACATCACCCCTGCCAGCACCTTGGTAAACACCCTGGGAGCCGAAGTGAGCCCGAATGGCAAGGCCACAAATTGGTAATGCTGATCTTTCAGTGCAAATCTGAGAAATCTTTGGTGTCCTGGAAACACCGGGACGTGAAGGTAAGCATCCTTTATGTCGACGGACGTCATAAGTCCCCTGGGCACAGAGAGCCGATGGCCGAGCGCAGAGTCTCCATACGAAAGTGTTTGTTCTTGACAAATTTGTTGAGGATTTTTAAATCCAGAATGGGCCTGACTGACCCATCCTTCTTGGGTACTGTGAAAAGGTTGGAATAGAACCACATGCCCCTGTCTCCTAAGGGGACCTTGCAAATGACCCCTAGATCCAGGAGGCCCTGCACGGCCAGCAACAAGACCTGAGCTGAGGCAGGGTCCTGTGGAATCCGGGACCCAACGAATCTGGTGGGGGGCCGTACAGCAAACTATCTTGTAGCCGGAGGACGCTACCTCCTGAATCCCCCGGTCTGAGACGTGGCGCCTCCAGACATACTCGAAGTGCGGCAGACGTCCCCCCACCCTGACGAGCGAGGGCGCCCCTTCATGCCTGGGGGGTCTTGGGAGGGGCTTTGGACTTTGGTCCCCAGGAGGAACCGGGACGGCGTCCTCTGTTCCTGTGCCAGGAATCTGCGTGGGACCCTGCGAAGGACACCCCTCTGCCTTGTTTAGCCCCACGGTAGGGGGTCGATAGGGAGCCTTGGCCACGAAAGGGCCGAATCTGTCGCCTGCGCTGGGGTAACTTGCCTCCCTTGGCGAAGAGGTCTAAATGGTCCCCAAACAGGCGCAGTCCCTTAAATGGAAGCCCCGTAACGGCTTTCTTGGCGGCATTGTCAGCGACCCACTGGCGCAACCAAACCGTGCGGCGTATAGCTACCACCAGGGCAGATGATCTGGCACACATCTTAATAGCATCGTCTGATGCAGACCGGATAAAGTTCACAAACGCATCATTGCTGGTTAGTGCATTGACAGAATCAGAAGGCAACTCATCTGTGCCATCGAGAGCACTCCTAAACACAGTCCTGAGAGCTACTGCCGTAATGGCTAAGGCACAAACCGGGCGCAGAGTCGCTCCCCCAAATGCAAAGGCATGGCATGCCAATTGGTCAACACGCCGGTCCTCAGAGTCCCGGAGCGTAGTAGTGTCAGGGGAGTGCATAATAGAGGTGTTGGACAACCCTAGAATAGGAGCATCGGCCTCAGGTGGCGATGACCAGCACTTAACCAAGTCAGCAGGGAAGGGATATTTCCTATCCACACTCTTAGGGACCCCATGAAGTCTGCTGGGATGTTCCCATTCTTTAAGCACGAGGCTATTGAAATGGGTTTGCTCGGGAAATTCCAAACGAGCTTTAGCAGTATGAAAAAGATCACCCCTTTGCCTGGGAGCCGCAGCAGGGGGAGAGAGGGACAAGACCTCAAAGATCTGAACCAGCAGTCTATCAACATCATCCGAGGACCAATGCTCGGAACCAGACTCCTCCTGACCCCTGGAATCGTCATATGACCCTGAGTCAGAGAACAGTTCCCCTTCGTCTGAGGGGGTATGGCCGTAAGAATGCAACAAATCAGATTCCATAGGGAAGAGAGCCGAGTCAGGGTTCGAATGCCGCCTCTTGGCGGTGGCTTTATGCGCTAAAGAATTAGCAAGCAAGTTTTCAACACTGTCCAGTCTAGTGGCCAAATCAGGATGAGAATCCCCGCTAGTATTGGGGGTTAAACTCAGGCTTGGGGGAGTAGGTGAAGCAAGGCGAGGCGCAGGCCCAGCCACGGAAGAGGCGGGAAGCACCGATAGAGCCTGCTGGGCACAAGGAACACAGACCCGTGCATTGTCACAGCTGCTAGGTAAGACCCCACAAGCTACACACAGCCGGGCTTGTCCCGAAGGAACCCCGTTCACATTATCCTGAGATGCCTCCATATGGTGATTTAATCGGCACAATAGGCCAGTAGGGGTTGACGCTGTAAGCTACCCTGGATGCCCCAATAACCCGCAGGGAAGTGGGAGTAATTTTTTAATGGTCACAACCGGGAGCTACACCGGGCCGGGAGAAGCCACCGAGGTCCACGGTCTGAAAGACATAAAGGGAACAAGGATGTCAGAGCCATGCGCAAGGGAGTATGGAAACTAATGGGAAGTCGCCCGTGAGGGCACTTACAGAGAGGGGAGGACGGTCTTCACCACGCGCGCGTGAGTAAGAAATGGCGCCAAGCGAACCTCGAAGGGCGGGCCAGAGCTGCCCGCTACGCGGAACGCGCCAAGCCAGAACCACGCCCCCCCCAGAGAGCGCTAAGCTCAAAAACGCGTAGCCAATAGGAAAGCAGGACAGTAACGCCTGAAGGAATTGAGCGAGTGGATTACCTCAGAAGAGCCACTACAAGTTAAGAAAGAAAGACGCCGCAGCGTCTGCGAAGCCGCAGCCGTCCATGCAAAGCAACAATATAGTAAAGACGCGGAGGCTATCAATACAAAATAACATAAAAGCGTGGCTCTGACACCCGTTCCCGGTAAGACACAATACCAAAGCCATAAGCGTGTAATAGGGTACACCGAGGTTGCCATACACACAACCCCTCCCCCCCCTTTCTTTCCCCCCCGGGCTAAGGGGGGAACGAGGGAGGAAGGTGACCCGTTACATAGGGTCCACCGCTACACGGGGTGTGGGGCACTGATGCGGGAGGGGCATCCCCTAAAGGCTCACCATCAGCCTTGATCGCCTACCCTATGGTGGGGGACTGCGGTGGAGCATGGCTCCATAAGCACACATGGTGCTGCCTACCTTCACCCGACCAGCGCAGCCCAGGCTGGGAGGCACATCACAAAGAGGATGGGTGGGAGTAGTCCAACAGGGCCGCAGGCTGTAATAGCCCCGCTCACCTGCGAGAGAGTGATACTTCATGTCTTCGCAGTCAGCACTGCAGAGAAATCTGGCGATTTGTGGGAGGTCCCTCGGTATATGAAGGGCCGGGAGGAGCTGGTTTTTGCATGTCTGCAGTGCACAGCGCCATCTGGCGGAGGATAACCCACGTGTAAGTATTATATATGGAGCAGGACGTACTGTATGCTTAGAATATCGCCCGTGGGGGCACTTACAGACCAAGGTAGGAGGAGGGCCGTTACCACGTGGGTGCGACTAGCATCAAAATGGCGCCAAGTGAACCTCGAAGGGCGGGCCAGAGCGGGCCGTGATGCGGAGCGCGCCAAACCAGGTCCCCACCCCCCCGAAGAGCGCGAAGCTCTAAGGCAGTAGTCAATATTGTAAAGAGAAGCAAAGTGTATGACACACATAGCATAGATGATTTTGCCAATGGAGACGCCGCCGCCCGGCGCAGCACATCCAATAAAGGAAAGACGAGCGCGGCGGCGGCAGATACACAATAAAAAAGCACAGCGCGGCTCTGACACCAAGTTACAAGTCAAGGACAATACTAAGGCCATAATCATGTAATCGCAGTACACTTGAGACCGCCACCCCCCCCCCCCATTTCTTTCCCCCCGAGCTACAGGGGGGGGGGGGGGGGGACGAGGGAGGATGGCGACCCTTTGGATAGGGCCCACCGCTACACGGGGCAATAATGCGGGAGGGGCATCCACTAGAGGCTCACCATCAGCCTAAACCGCCTACCCTTTGGTGAGGGACTGCGGTGGAGCATGGCTCCATAAGCACGCATGGTGCTGCCTACCTTCACCCGACCAGCGCAGCCCAGGCTGGGAGGCACATCAAACGAAGGACGGATGGGAAAAGTCCAACAGGGCCGCAGGCTGTAATAGCCCCGCTCACCTGCGAGAGAGTGATACTTCATGTCTTCGCAGTCGGCACTGCAGAGAAATCTGGGGATTTGTGGGAGGTCCCTGGGTATTTGAAGGGCCGGGAGGAGCCTGATTTTACATGTCTCTGCAGTGCCATCTGGCGGAGTAATACCCAAGTGTAAGTATTATATCTGGAGCAGGACGTACTGTATACTAAGAATATTTCCTTTTTTTTAAAAATTAAATTGTGGAACAAAAAACCTAGGCTGGCACTAAACTTTTGCTAACATACACCAGCCAAATACCAAAGCATAAATCTTTGGTGCTCAAAGTGGACCAAAATTTGCCACAAATTACTGCGGGAACCTAAAAGAAGGCGAGTATACCGCATGGCCTGGAACATTTCTGTAGCGGTTCCCAGTGTGGGGCATTAGGAAAAGACAATTCTGTTAGTACTCACCTGTAGAATTGTTTTTGTTCTTGCATGGCACGACCAACCTCAGTATTCAGGAGAGAATAAATGTGGCAGACACAACCTTAGGCAAGAAATTCGGCTTAAGCCGAATCACCACCTTATCCTAATGCCGCTCAAAATAAGGAGGTTTGATGGAAAGCGCCGCTAGCTCAGAAACTCGCCTTACAGAAGTGATAGCCACCAAAAAGGCTACCTTAAGAGTCAGAATGGGCAAGGCAGCCTCACAGATAGGCTCAAAGGAAGGCCTCTGCAGAGCAGACAACACCAGATTCAAGTCCCAGACTGGTAGCAAAGGCTTACGAGGTGGACACACATGAGAAACACCCTGGAAAAAGGTTTTAACCAACTTGTGATTGGCAAAGGATCTTTGGAAAAAAAAATTGCCAGAGCTGAAACATGGCCTTTGAGGGTACTAAGTTGAAGGCCCAAATCCAAACCATGTTGCAAGAATTCCAGAATCCTGGGAATAGAAAACAACCAACAAGGAAGAGACTTGGACTCACACCAGGCAATGTAAGCATGCCAGACCCTGTAATAGATAAAGGACGAGGACTTCTTCCTAGCCCGAATCATGGTATCAACAACAGAGGCAGGCAACCCCTTTTCCATCAAGATGGAGGTTTCAGCAGCCAAGCCGTTAAAGCCAGCGTTTGTACATCCCTGCCCAGTAGAGGAAACGGAGGGAACACAGAGAAGTCGAAACTCCGTCCAAGGCATTGCCAGAGCATCCGTGGCGAAGGCCAGAGGATCCTGTGACAGAGAGACAAATCTGGGAAGTTTGCGATTGTGACGGGACGCAAACAGGTCCACATCCGGCTGACCCCAGCGGTGACACAGGGAGAGAAACACCTGGTTGTTGATGGACCATTCCCCCAGACGAGACATCCCCCTGCTCAGGGAGTCTGCCACCTGGTTCTCCACCCCCAGAATGTAGACCGCTGAGATGCAGGGAACATTCTGTTCCGCCCAAGACAGAATCAGGGACACTTCCTTGAAGGCTCGCTTGCTCCGAGTCCCTCCCTGATTGATGTAGGCAACCGCCGTCTGGTTGTCTGAGCGAATCTGGACAGCCCGAACCCGAAGGTGTGTGGTCAGCTGAGAAAGAACCAACCTGATCGTCCTCAGTTCCAGTACATTGATGGGAGCATGGGCCTCTTGTGGACCCCACCGACCCTGGAACTTCAGAGACTTCCAAAAGCCCCCCAACCGGTCAGACTGGCATCTGTGGTGACCGTCTCCCAGCACGGGGGCAGGAAGGTCCTGCCCACCAGAAGGTTCCTTGAGTCCAGCCACCATGAGAGGGACTGTCTGGCCAGAGGAGACAGAGCAAATTCCTGATCCAGGGACACAGGGTCCCGATCCCAAACTGACAAGAGGTGCAACTGAAGAGGTCTCATGTGAAACTGAGCAAAGGGGACCGCCTCGAAGCAGGACACCATCAGGCCCACCAACTGCATCCCCTGACGGATGGAGGGATGAGGACACGAGAGCAGAGCCCGAGCCAGCTTCTGAAGGCCCTCCACCTTCTGTTGAGGAAGGAACACCTTGACCTGAGAGGTATCCAGAGTCATGCCCAGAAAGGACCTCACCAAGGACGGGGACAGTGAAGACTTGGGATAGTTGATCACCCAGCCGAAGGATTCTAGAGTGGATGTCACCACCTGGGTGTCCTGCTCGGCCTGAGGAAAAGACTGAGCCACAATCAGGATGTCGTCCAGGTAAGGAAGGATGCGAATGCCCTGGTTCCGTAACAGAGCCATCACTCCCGCCAGCACCTTGGTGAACACCCGAGGCACCGAGGTGATACCGAAGGGTAGGGCCACAAACTGGTAATGCCGATTCTCCAGCGCGAACCTCAGAAATCTCTGATGACCTGGGAAGATAGGCACATGAAGATAAGCATCCTTGATGTCCACAGTGGTCATGAAGTCGCCCGGGCGAAGGGTACAGACAGCAGAGCGTAGCGTCTCCATGCGAAAATGCTTGAATCTGACAAATTTGTTGAGGCCCTTCAGGTCCAGAATGGGCCTCAGAGAGCCGTCCTTTTTGGGGACCATGAAAAGATTGGAATAGTACCCCTGACCCTGTTCTTGATGGGGCACCGGACAAATGACCCGACTCCAGCAGGCATTGAACCGCCAGAAGCAACCCTTGAGCTGACAGGGGGTTTAAAGACATCCGGGATCTGATAAATCTTGGGGGCGGCCAGGCTGCAAACTATCTTGTAACCGGAGGACACCACCTCCTGAATCCACCGGTCTGAGACATGAAGCCTCCAGATGTGAGCAAAGAGCCGAAGCCGTCCCCCCCACCCGGATGGGTGAGGGCGCCCCCTCATGCCTGAGGGGCCTTGGGAGAGGGTTTGCGCTTGGAACCCCAGGAGAGACCGGGGACGACCACGGGATCTGTTACGGCCACTTGAGGAGAGGGAGCCACGACCTCCTCTGGGAGTACGAAGGGAAGGGAGGGAGACGGAGGACCCCCGAAAGGGCCTGGACTGCCTCCTACGCTGAGGCAGCCTGCCATCCTTGGCTACAACATTAAGACGCTCCCCAAAGAGCCGCACCCCCGCAAAGGGGAGTCCAGTGAGAGCTCTCTTAGCAGCGGTATCAGCTGCCCACTGATGCAACCAAACAGATCGGCGCATAGCCACCAAAAGCGCAGAGGCCCTACCGCCCAGCCTCACAGCATCGTCCATAGCAGTAAGGATAAAGGCCACAAAATCAGAACAAAGCAAGAGAGTCCTATACTCCTCCCCCCTGCTACCAGCCGTAGCGCCATCAAGGAGAAGCTTGAGCAGCAATAGCTGTAATGGCAGCAGCACAGGCCGGGCGCAGTCCAGCCCCCACACAGGTAAAAGCATGGTCAGCTGATCCATGCGCCGGTCCTCATTGTCCCTCAGAGTGGTAGTGTCAGGGGAAGGCATGACCGAGGTATTGGACAGACCTAGCACGGGAGCGTCCACCACAGGGGGACATGACCACCTTTTTACTAAATCAGCAGGAAAGGGATACCTCTTATCCAATCCCTTGGGCACAGCAGGCAGCCCTTTTAGGACGTTCCCACTCCTTAAGCACCATAGTGGTGAAATGTCCCTGCTCAGGAAACTCCAGACACTGCTTACCAGGGCGAAAAAGATCACCCTGCTTTCTCTTAGCCACCTCAGGGGTAGCAATATGCAAAATTTCAAAAATGCGCCCACGGTCCCCAGCGGAGTCCTGGAACAGTTCCCCTTCCTCTAGGGAATAACGTCCACCAGTGGCATCAAATTCCTCATACTCTCTGTAGAGCGGGAGGGTGTGGAAGTCAGGCGCCGCTTCTTGCCAGAGGCCTTCCTTTAACAGTCTTGGCACGCTGCCGCTCAATGCTGGCCACCCGCAGAGCCAAATCAGAATGCGACTCCCTGCTAATATCCCCCTCACTGGGGCTCAATTGCAGGAGCGGGGGAGTAGGTGAAGCCGAGGGAGGCGCAGAGCTGGGAAGCAAAGCAGGCAACCAAGCTTGGAGCGCAAGGACACTTTGGGCACACGGCACACACACCGTGACACTGTTACTCACAGGGGATACCCCACACATGGAACACAGCCGGGATTGCCCCCGAAGGACCCCCAAGCACGCTATCCCGAGAAGCCTCCATATGGTGATTAACACAGGGGCAATAGGCCAGCGCTGGGTAAAGGCTAAAACAAAAGCTACGCGGGATGCCCTCCCACGGGATGCCCCCAGAAGTCAGAAAAGGGGGGGATGAGGGGGAGTAAGGAGTAGAGCCGGGAGAAACCACAACCCACTGGTATCCCGCCTGAAAGACATAAGTAAAAAACGACACATGAGCATCCCGCAACACATGCCCCAAGAGACCAATAAAAAAAACCCCAAGGGGGACTCACAGACCAAGGACACCGTAGGGTCAACAAGCCACAGGCCGCTGGATAAAGCGACACACTGGAGGATGCAGCGCCGCAGCCAGGAAGGGAGAAATCCAGACGTGCAACTAATCCAAAATGGCGCCGGCAGAGGTACCTCGAGGGGCGGGCCGCGGGGGGACAACGTGATATGAGTCATCCCCCGGCCCCGCCCGAAGAGCGCGAAAACGGCGCCCACATGACCCTGCCGGCGCCATGACTAAGCAAAAAACGCCACAGGCTATAGCGCTAACCGCCGTGGAGCGCAGTACAAAGTGTGCAGCGGCTAAAAAACACCAAAACACACCACTACACCCCCCCAGATAGTACTTCAGGCACCTAACCACATCCAAGGAATGCAAAACCCTCTCCTTAGCGTTACTAGGATTGGGGCACAAGGAAGGAAGAACAATGTCCCGATTCAGATGAAAGGCAGACACGACTTTAGGCAGAAAATCTGGCTTGAAGCGAAACACCACCTTGTTCTGGTGTCTCAAAGTAGGGGGGCTGGATGGAAAGCGCCGCCAACTCAGAAACACGCCTAACAGAAGTGATAGCCACCAAAAAGACAACCTTGAGAGTAAGAATGGCCAGGGCAACATCCTGCACAGGTTCGAAGAGAGCACCCTGCAAGGCAGACAAGACCAAATTCAAATCCCAAACAGGCAACATAGGCTTACGTGGGGGACGCACATGAGTAACCCCCTGGAAAAAAGTCCTGATCAGAGAATGCTGGGCAAAGGACCTCTGTAAGAAAACCGCCGGGCAGAGACATGACCCTTCAGAGTACTGAGTTGGAGCCCCAGCTCCAATCCATGCTGCAGGAATTCCAGGATCCTGGGAATACAGAACACACGACAGGGAAGAGACCTAGACTCACACCAGTCAACGTAGGTCAAGCCAAACCTTATAGTAAATGGAGGAAGAAGCCTTTCTAGCCTTTATCATGGTGTCAACAACAGAGTCAGACAGACCCTTTTCCATCAAGATGGAGGTTTCAGCAGCCAGGCCGTCAAAGCCAGAGTTTGTAAATTGGGATGGCGTAAAAAACCCTGAGTGAGCAGGTCTGGCACCCTGGGCAGAGCGTACTGATCTACTGCCAGCTGCACCACGTCTGCGAACCACACTCTTCTTGGCCAACTGGGAGCCACAAGGATAGCTGGCACCCCCTCCTGAGCTATCTTGCGCAGAACTCTGCCCAACAGGGGGAATGGGGGAAAGACATACAGGAGCTGGAAGTCCCGCCATGACATTGCTAGAGCATCTGTTGCCAAGGCCAGAGTGTCCTGGGACAGGGAGACAAAGGCCGGGAGCTTGTGGTTGTGACAGGACGCAAACAGATCCACATCTGGTTGGCCCCAATGGTAACAGAGAGTGAAACACCCTCTCGCAGAGGGACCATTCTCCCAGGCGAGAGGTCCCCCAGCTCAGAGTCTGCCTGCAGATTCTCCACCCCCGGAATGTACACAGCAGATAAGCAGGGAACATTGTCCTCCGCCCAGGACAGGATCAGAGACACTTCCTTGAGGGCCCCCTTGCTCCGGGGTCCCCCCGATGATTGATGCAGGCCACCGCTGTCTGGTTGTCCGAGCGTACCTGAACAGGCCGGCCCCGAAGGTGATGGGTCAGGTGAGCCAGCACCAACCTGATCGCCCTTAGTTCCAGAATGTTGATGGGTGTGTGGGCCACCTGAGGGCCCCACCACCCTTGGAACTGCAGGGAATTCCAGAAGCCCCCCCAACCTGTCAGACTGGCATCCTTGGTGACTGTCTCCCAGCAGGGGGCCAGAAAGGATCTGCCCACCAACAGGTTCCTGAAGTCCAGCCACCACGAGAGGGACCGCCTGGCTAGGGGGGAGAGACCTGGTCCAGGGACGTGGGATCCTTGTCCCCATACTAACAAGAGGTGGAGCTGCAGAGGCCTCATGTGAAACTGTGCATAAAGAACCGCCTCGAAGCACGACACCATCAGGCCCACTAGCTGCATTCCCTGCCTGATGGAGGGATGAGGGCAAGAGAGCAGGGACTGAACCTGCACCAGTAGACTGTCCACCTTCTGCTGAGGAAGAAAAATCCTTGCCTAAACTGTATCCAGATCCATTCCCAGGAAGGGTGTCACCAATGAAGGGTGTCACCAATGAAGGGTGTCACCAAGGAGGGAGACAGGGAAGACTTGGGATGGTTGATCACCCAGCCAAATGACTCCAGAGTGGACACTACTCGCTGAATATCCAGCTCTGCCTGTTGGAGGGACTGAGAAGTGATGAGCAGAGCCACCACTCCTGCCAGCACCTTTGTGAACACTCTGGGAGTTGAAGTGAGACCGAAGGGCAATGACACAAATTGGTAGTGCTGGTCCTCCAGAGCGAACCTGAGGAATCTTTGATGACCTGTAAAAACAGGAATATGAAGGTAAGCATCCTTGATGTCTACAGAGGTCAAGAAATCCCCTGGACGCAGGGAACTGATAGGTAACTGGAGGACACTACCTCCTTAATCCACCGGTCTGAGACATGAAGCCTCCAGACGTGAGCAAAATGCTGAAGCTGTCCCCCCATCCGGATGGGTGAGGGGGCTTGGGAGAAGACTTAGGCTTGGAACCCCAGGATGAGCCAGGGCGTCCACGTCCTCTGTCCCTTCCCCAAAAATCTCCTCGGGCCCCGGTAAGGGAGACCCCCCCTCCCGTCTGGCTCCATGGTAGGGGAAAGACAAGGAGCCCTGGCCCCGAAAGGGCCGAGACTGCCGCCTGCGCTGGGGTAACCTGCCTCCCTTAGCAAACAGGTGCAGGCGGTCCCCAAACAGGCGTAGTCCTTTGAAGGGAAAACCAGTGAGAGCTTTCTTGGCAGCGTTGTCAGCTGCCCACTGTCGCAGCCAAACCGAGCGGCGTATAGCCACCACCAGGGCAGAGAGGTCATAAGTCACAAAAACCTCACAGCGAGAGAGTGCATTAAACTCCTCAATAGACACATCACCAGGAGCACCCTCCAAGAGACTTCTAAGCAGGGTCCTATTAGCCACAGCTGTAATGGCAGAGGCACAGACCGGGCGCAGCGCCGTCCCCCCACACAGGCAAAAGCATGGGACGCCAGCTGATCAATACGCCGGTCCTCACTATCCCGGAGTGTAATAGTTAGTTAACCCTAGGACCGGGGCATCCACCTCTGGAGGGGATGACCAACGCTTCACCACATCAGCAGTAAAGGGATACCTCTTATCCCAACTCTTAGGGACCCCTGGGAGCCGGCTGGGGCGCTCCCATTCCTTGAGCATGAGGTTATTAAAATGGGCTTGCTCAGGGAATTTGAAACGTGGCTTAGACACGACAGCACCTCAAAAATCTGAGCCAGCAGCCTATCCGTGTCATCTGGGGCCCAGGGATCAGAGCCAGAATCATCATGACCCCTGGGCCTCTCATCAGATGACTCAGAGTCAGAGAACCACTCCCCTTCTTCCAAGGGTATATAACCGGACAGTTCAAAGAACTCATCAGCCTCCATAGGGAAAAGAGTGACATCAGGCGTCAAGTGCCGCTTCTTAGCAGAGGCCTTACGCGCCAAGGTATTAGCAATCAACTTCTCAACACTAGCCAGTCTGGAAGATTTATCAGGCTGAGAATCCCCACTTGTATGCAACTCACTATGAGTCAAATTTAAGCTTGGGGAAGTAGGTGAAGCCATACGTGGTGCAGGCCCAGCTTCTGGTAAACCAGGCTGCAGCGCAAGCACCTGCTGGGCACAAGGTATACAGACCCGCACATTGTCCGCACTAGTAGGGGACACCCCACAAGCTACACACAGCCGGGCTTGTCCCGAAGGAACCCCGAGCACATTATCCTGAGACGCCTCCATATGGTAATTATAGCGGCACAATAGGCCGATAGGGATTCACGCTATAAAAGCAACCCGGGATGCCCCAATAACCCGCTAGGGAAGTAGGAGTAATTTACACACTAGGCCTCACAAGTTTAATAACTAAATAGAGGGAGTGGGGCCGGGAGAAACCAATAGAGTTTGACCCGTCTGAAAGACATAAGCGAAGAGAACCCCATAAGTGACATGTATAATGACATAGGGCAAATAAAGCCGCCCGCGAGGGCACTCACGGACCTTAGGTAGATGCCAGCCATGCAGCAGCCGAATCCAGAGACAAAATGACGCCGGGTATATCTCTGGGGGCGGGCCGCGGAGACTGACGCGGAACGCGACAACCGCGGGCCCTGCCCCCCCGAAGAGCGCGAAGCAGCACACGTGACGAGCAGCCAATGACCGCGCAACAGCACCTGAGGTAATGCCGCCGCCAACCACGGAACACAGCGAAAGCGCGCGCAACCAGTGCAATCAAGTCAGCGCGGAGACCGACACCAACAAGAAGCACATAATACAGTGAAAACACCAAGGCATATTACACCCCCCCCCCAGAACTACAAGGGAGAGCGAGGGAGGGCAGCGGCCAATTTACAGAGGGCCCACCGATAGACAGGGGCAAGGGGCAATAGGGCGGGAGGGCCATCCCATAGAGGCTCACCGTATGCCTATACCGCCTACCCTTTGGTGGGGGATTGCGGTGGAGCAGCGCTCCTAAGCACCTGACAGCGGTGCTGCCTACCATCACCCGGACCAGCGCAGCCAAGGCTGGGAGGCACATTTAAAAATGGAACGGGTGGGAATAGTCCTACAGGACCGCAGGCTAATAGCCCCGCTCACCTGCGAGGAGAGCCATCTTCTTGTCCTTCGCAGTCCAGACTGCAGAGAAATTCTGGGGATTTGTGGGAGGTCCCGGGTATTTGAAGGGCCAGGAGGAGCCAATTTCGCGATCTCTGCAGTCCAGCGCCCTCAGGCGGAGTAATACCCAAGTGTAATGATTCTTATCTGGAGCAGGACGTACTGTATACTAAGAATACATATATAGTGCAAAATTGTTTAACATTTTTTTCTACTAATTACCTCCTTCCATCGCCGATCGCCCCACACTGTCCGATCGCTGGAAGTGATTAGCGGAAGCCAGCAGCAAGGCAGAGGACACCGGCTTCTGCCCATCACACTCTGCGTCCGCCGCTCACTGCAACTGCAGGAAGGGGCCTATATACCTGCGAGTGAGCTGGTGTCAGCACACTCAGAAGCTGATGTGCTGTTCAGAGAATCAGTGTTCTCTGCCAGGCTGAAAAACGCAAACCCAGCATCAGAACCCCCCCTCTCAGGGACCAGGAGACCCCCTGCAGAGAATACTGGACAGAGTTTTTTTTTTTTTTTTGCTCTAAACGCAGAAAAATGCAGAGCATGTAAAATTTACAGGGCTGGTGCTTAACAGGTGGACATGCAGCCCTTGGCAGTTAAAGGGTTAAAACTTAAGAGGACTGTCAAGAGCCACAGCCTGTTTAAAACAGTTGGCCCAATATATATAGATAAGTCAGCCACCTGCAAGAAACTCTCTAAAGCTGGAGTGCAAGAACTATGTTGTGATTATGCTAAACTCAGGATTACCATACCGACATTATTACCTGGTAAAGTGCCAAGTGTGGAGTTGTCAAAGAACTTTGTTGGACAGTAAGGCAAAGACTTTGACCGTTCATCAAAGAATTTTTCTCTATGCGAGCCAGCATATTCTAGAATACTTTTCTTTTTGCATGGTGATAAAGTCAAGTTGCTGAACAATTGTCCCTCAGGTTTGTATGGTGACAAGGCCCGTTTCCTTTCCAGTTCAGACTTCCCAGGTGACACAGCGGGGATACTTTGTCTTACAGTTTTGTTAGGGGACACCACTTTGTGTCTGGGTAATTGGGGTTTGCATGGGGACATTACAGGCTTCTTCTGTATACCAGTCTTATCGGACTTGCTAGGCGAGGCAGCAGTTTGTCTATGTTGATCAGTGCAGCTTTGGGACTGAGTTGAAGTGTCTGGCGAATGTAATGAGCTAAACAAAGATGGCGTTTCCTGACTTCTGTTTTTTAGTTTCTTAAGCTCATCCTCTTTGCTGGATGTGGATCTTCAAGAAGGGAGAAAATGTAGCGGTTAGTCCTCAAGAACAGAAATGGATTCAATATTATTCCCCATTAATGGTCTCTGCCGAGGACCATGAACCCCCTTACCTTGATAGATGGTGCAACTTTTTCTTGTATTGTAAAACTTCCCTTTTTAAAGCAGCATTCTCTGACTGAAGCAGAAGCATTGCTGTGCTTTGTACAATGCCGCTACCACCACCACAGGTTAGAGGATATGACGATTCATCCTTGTCAGGACAAACTGGTGAAACAATAAACAGGGAGGTTATTTGCAAGTAAATCACAGAAGAAATGTCCCTCAAGCTTTAAAGCATTACATACTGGTTGTATCCGCCTCTTTTTGTGAGCGCCTTAGCTGTTCCTTCAGTTTACGCAGACATTCCTCCTTGTACTCAATACAAGATCTTAAGGACGCTAGCCTGGATTAAAAGAAAAAGTTACATGTCATGGTTTAAAAAACTTGCTTTCTCTAATGGCAGACATTAGGCTTGCATCAACATGCAGTATGTGCATGAAAGCACATAGAGGTTGATTCAGAGCTCTTTTTTTTCCTTAGGAGAGAAAACCATTGACACTGACGTTCATTTTCTGAATCAGCCTCAAGGTAGACAATGAAAGTGAACGGCAGTTTTCTCTCCTAAAAACTCTCCTAGAGTGAGAATTTTCACCTGGCTCTAAGAGCAGGGGCCCCCAAACCCCTAGTCCGTTGCTGACTACTGGGCCGCAGCCCCATTTCAGGTGCAAGATTAAAAGCTGGGTGTAGCGAGGAGGAAGACTGAGCGGGGTCTAGTGCCCCAGGTGCAAGGCCGACACAGAGCCAACATCAGGGCTCCAGACTCCCGCAGACACTGCCTTTACATGGATTCATGTGCCCGGCGTCCAGCGACCGCCTTCCTCCTCCGTTCCACCACCTCCCCTTCTTCCTCCCTCTCCTCTCATTATCCTGTTTCTCTCCTCTGCCCACCAGCTCTCATTCTCTTTGTGAGGGGAGCTGGAGTAATGAGACTCCCTTCACTGCGTGCCAAACTTGCTGTGGCAGTGACTGGTAGCGGTGGGAGCTGCCGGTAAAGAAAAGCATTGTGACAAGGTAACAGCACAGCTAGTCTGTGTCTGCCCTGAAAGTCACTTTGTTTAAAAGTGGAACTAAACTCTGATTTTTCACCATCCCGGGTTTTGTTTCTTCCCATTTTGGGATGCCTCACTGTGTGACATCCCCCAGATCGCCCTGTTAAACTTACCGGTCCTATGGCACATGTGTGGGTTCTCGTCCAGTCAGAGCCATTTGCCATGACTCTGTCATTCTGCAAAATGCTCTGCCCTTCTGCAATCAGGAAGGCGAGGCAAGTGGCCTCGTTTGCAGAAAGGCAGAGCTGATACGCCATAGGACCAGAAGGTGGTGAGTTAACAGGGCGATCTGACTGATGTCACACAGCTGGGCATCCATATTCGAGATTCCCTATTCAGGATTTCCACGGGGAGGAAGGTTGGATGGGGCCAGCGACCAGCTGTGGAATCTTTAGGATTCTAGGGTGGGCCACGCTGAGTTTTGTTCCGCTTCAAAGAGGATCATCATCCACAGTCTGGAAGTAACAGACATTACTTGTCTTTAGAATTCTATTGTGGGCCATAATTTAGGACTGCCTCGTTCAGGCTGACTATCTTAACCCTTTAAGTGCCAGCCTTCCTGGAGATTTTGTCACCCTTTGTTGCCAGACCATTTTTGCACTATTTTGCGCTCCCCATGTTCAACTGTGATTTTTGAAGGGATTTCCAGGGATTTCCCAGGAAAATGATATATTGTTCTTTTCAGCAGAGCCTGGGCTTTAACATGAAATGTCTTGTTTGTCATTTTCTAAGTGTATTCCCAATATTTTGGGGTGAAAATTGTGCAAAAAAAAAAAAATAAATAAATTTTTACAATTTGTAGTGTTTTTTGGTAATAAAAAATGTAAGTTTGTCAATAAAAATACAACTCTGTGAAATACTCACCTGTAGAGTTGGTATTATACGCAGACAGCACGTCCTGCTCCAGACATAGTCCTTACATGTTGGTATACCTCCGCCTTCAGCGCTGTGCACTGCAGAACATGAAGAAAACAAGCTCCTCCCGGCCCTACATATACCGGAGGACCTCCCACAGACCCCCAGCATTAAAAAGCAGTGAGAATGAGAGGCCAGGAGAAACAACCACCCAAAACTGGCAAACAATATCAAGGATATCACCAAACAGGGGATCCAGAACAAAGTGAAATCAGGGTGGGGTGGAGCAGGACGTGCTGTCTGCGTATAATACCAACTCTACAGGTGAGTATTTCACAGAGTTGTATTATTTTAAGCAGACAGCACGTCCTGCTCCAGACATAGTCCTTACATGTGGGACATCCAATAGCAGTGTCCGTAAAGAAGGGTGGGATCCCCAAAGAAGGCAACAGCAAGCAGTTTAAACTACTACCGCATGCAAAACCTTGCGGCCAAACACAGCATCAGCTGAGGCCTTAACATCAACCTTGTAAAACTTTGTAAAGGTGTGAACAGAAGACCAAGTAGCGGCCTTACAAACTTGCTCCACAGAGGCCTGGTGCTGAAAAGCCCAAGAAGCCCCAACAGCTCTAGTAGAATGAGCAGTAAGACGAAAGGGGGGAGTCTTCCCCTTAGTAGTATAGGCTTGAACCACAGCCTGACGAATCCATTTGCTGATGGTAGACTTGGCGGGAGCCAAACCTTTCCTAGGCCCACAAGGCACAACGAAGAGAGCGTCCGTCTTCCTAAAGGCCTGAGTGGTAACCAGGTAAGACTTGACACCTAACCACATCCAGGGAATGCAAAACCCTCTCCTTAGGGTTACTAGGATTAGGGCACAAGGAAGGAAGTACAATATCTTGATTCAAATGGAATGCAGACACCACCTTAGGCAGAAAGTCTGGCTTGAAGCGAAACACCACCTTATCCCGGTGTCTCTCAAAGAACCATAGGCTTCCGAGGGGGACGCACATGAGTGACCCCCTGAAAGAAGGTCTTGATAAGAGAGTGCTGGGCAAAGGTCTTCTGAAAGAAGATAGACAGGGCCGAAATCTGGCCCTTCAAAGTACTAAGCTTAAACCGGACCTTCACCATGATTTAATGAAAAGCCCAAACTCTTAAAAAACAATTCCTCAGCATCTAAAATTAATATATTTTACATGTTTAGTCACTAATTTATTATACTTTCCCCCACTGGGCTGCAACTCTGTTCGGGAATTTAGGATACGGGCGCCGCCATCTTGACTCAGAAGCATCACACTTACTGAGGAGAGGAGAGTGGGATAAGGTACAGGGGGGCGGGTTATAGCTGTGCTTTGCTCAGACAGAGCAGAGCTGGGGTCAGGGAAAGGTCAGCAGTCCCAGAATGCAGAGCAGCACAGTCACTTCCTGTTTGCAGGCACTTCCTGTTTGCAGGCTGCCTGCAAAAATGGCAGCTTCCATAAGCCGCCATCTTGGATGTTTAAAGGCTTATAAAATGCAGTAGATGCAGGTAGGATGATTTTTAATGTGAGCAATCTGTATGTACAGGGTGTGGGAAACATATAAGATAGACTCTTATTTAGAGTGAAGGTCCGCTTTAAGACCTAAGTCTAGACCATGTTGTAAAAACTCCAGCACCCTGGAGACTAAGAATTCCCAGCAGGGAAGAGACCTGGATTCACACCAGTCAATGTAGGCACGCCATACCCTATAATATATAGCAGAAGAAGTCCTCTTCCTGGCTTGCACCATGGTAGCCACTACAGAAGCGGCCAAACCCTTTTCCTTCAAGATGGTGGTTTCAATAGCCAAGCCGTCAAAGCCAGAGTTAGTAAATTGGGATGGCGTAGAGACCCCTGAGTTAGAAGGTCTGGTATCCTTGGTAGATCGTACTGATCTACTGCCATTTGAACCACGTCTGCGAACCACACTCTTCTTGGCCACCTTGGGGCCCCCAGAATCGTGGGTACCCCTTCCAGAGCGATCTTGCGTAGCACTCTGCCCAGAAGGGGAATTGGTGGAAACGCATACAGGAGCCGAAACTCCCTCCAAGACATTGACAGAGCATCCGAGGCCAGAGCCAGAGGATCCTGAGACAGGGATACAAAGCTCGGGAGCTTGTGATTGTGACGGGACGCAAACAGATCCACATCTGGCACACCCCAACGGTGACACAGGGACTGAAATACCCTGTCGCAGAGGGACCATTCCCCCTGACGGGACGACCCCCTGCTCAGGGCATCTGCTAGCAGATTTTCCGCCCCCGGAATGTACACAGCCAAGATGCATTGAACATTGGTCTCTGCCCATGTTAGAATCAGAGACACCTCCTGGAGAGCACCCTTGCTCCGGGTTCCTCCCTGATGATTGATGTAGGCTACTGCCGTCCTGTTGTCTGAGCGTACCTGAATCGCCAGACCATTCAGGTGCTGGGTCAATTGTTCCAGCACCAATCTGACCGCCCTGAGCTCCAGGACATTGATGGGTAGATGGGCCTCCTGAGGACCCCACCTCCCCTGGAAATGCAGGGACTTCCAGAATCCCCCACAGCCCGAGAGACTGGCATCCGTTGTGACCGTCTCCCAGGAGGGAGCCAGGAAGGATCTGCCCCTTGTCAAGTTCCCGTGGTCCAGCCACCACGCAAGGGACTGTCTGACCGAGGAGGGAAGCACCCAGATCTCGTCCAAGGACGCTGGGTCTTTGTTCCAAACTGACAGAAGGTGAAGAGTTCTCAAATGAAATTGTGCAAAGGGCACCGCCTCGAAGCTTGCCACCATCGAGCCAACCAACTGCATTCCCTGCCTGATGGAGGGATGAGGTCTCGAGAGCAGGGACACCACCTGCGTTGTCAGAGCTTCCACCTTCTGCGGAGGAAGGAATATCCTTGACTGAACTGAATCCAGAATCATCCCCAGAAATGGTGTCACTGAGGAGGGGGACAGAGAAGACTTTGGGTAATTGATTACCCAGCCGAAGGACTCCAGGGTGGCCACCACCAACCGCGTGTCCAGCTCTGCCTGCCGTAGAGACCGAGAGGAGATGAGTATATCGTCCAGGTAGGGCAACACTTGTATGCCTTTTTGTCTAGACTAGAGACTTGTCTTGTGTAGAGACATTACTCCTGCCAGCACCTTGGTGAATACCCTGGGGGCAGACGTAAGCCCGAATGGCAGAGCCACAAACTGGTAATGCTGATCCAGCAGCGCAAATCTGAGAAACGTTTGATGCCCTGGGAACTCCGGAACGTGCAGGTAAGCTTCCTTGATGCCCACAGATGTCATGAAGTCCCCTGGGCGCAGTGAGGCAATGGCCGAGCGCAGAGTATCCATACGACAATGTCTGTTTCTCACAAATCTGTTTAAGATTTTTAAATTCAGAATGGGTCTGACTGACCCGTCCTTTTTGGGCACCGTGAAAAGGTTGGAATAAAACCTCACGCCCCTGTCCTTTGAGGGGACCTTGCAAATGACCCCGAGGTCTAGAAGGTCCTGCACCGCTAGCATCAAGACTTGCGCTGAGGCAGGATCCTGTGGGATTCGGGACCCGACAAACCTGGTAGGGGGCAGTACAGCAAACTATCTTGTAACCGGAGGACACTACCTCCTGAATCCCCCGGTCTGGGACGTAGCGTCTCCAGACATGCTGAAAATGCTGTAGACGTCCCCCCACACCGACGGGCAAGGGCGCCCCTTCATGCTTGGGGGGTCTTGGGAGGGGCTTTGGGCTTGGACCCCCAGGAAGAACTGGGGCGGCGTCCTCTGTTCTTGTTCCAGGAATCTGTGCGAGCTCCGGCGAAGGACACCCCTCTTCCCTGTTTAGCCCCACGATAGGGGGTCGAGTGAGAGCTTTGGCCACGAAAGGGCCGAATCTGACGCTTGCGCTGGGGCAGCTTGCCCCCTTTAGCGAAGATATCTAACCTTTCTCCAAACAGGCGCAGCCCTTTGAATGGAAGCCCCGTAAGAGCCTTCTTGGCGACATTGTCAGCTGCCCACTGGCGTAACCAGACCGCACGGCGTATGGCTACCACCAGAGCAGAGGATCTAGCACTCAGTTTAATAGCATCATCTGATGCAGACAGGATATAATTGATAAAAGTCTCACAGGTAACTAAAGCATTGGCGGCGTCAGACGGCAAGTCATCCGCCCCTTCAAGGGCAGTCTTCACCACAGTCCTGAGCGCCACCGGCACAAACCGGGCGGAGCGAGGCTCCCCCAAATGCAAAGGCATGACATGCCAGTTGATCAACCCGCCGACCCTCCAGATCCCGCAGCGTAGTAGTGTCAGGGGAGTGCATAATAGAGGTATTGGACAGACCGAGGATCGGGGCATCGACTTCGGGCGGCGAAGTCCAACACTTGATCAGGTCAGCAGGGAATGGATACTTCTTATCCACAGTTTTAGGGACCCCCTGGAGTTTGCTGGGATGTTCCCACTCCTTTAAGACGAGATTATTAAAATGAGTTTGTTCGGGAAACTCCAACCACACCCTAGCGGTATGAAACAGGTCACCTCTTTGCCGAGGAGCCGCAGGCAGGGGAGAGAGGGATAACACATCAAAGTTCTGGGCCAGCAATCTATCAACGTCATCCTGGGACCAAAGATCAGAACCAGGTTCATCCTGACTCCTGGACTCATCGTCATAGGACCCCGAGTCAGAAAACCGTTCCCCTTCCTCTGAGGGAGAGTGTGCATAAGACAAATGTAAGTCGTCAGATTCTACAGGAAGAATAGTGGCTTCAGGATTCAAGTGGCGCTTTTTGGCGGCAGCCTTGCGCGCCAAGGAGCCTGCGATTACATTTTCCACGCTAGCCAGACTAGTGGCAAAATCAGCATGAGAGTCCCCGCTAGTATTGGGGGTTAGGCTCAGGCTTGGGGGAGTAGGAGAAGCAAGGCGAGGTGCGGGCCCAGCCTCGGAAGAGGTGGGGAGGCCAGCTAGCACCTGCTGGGTACAAGGGACGCAGACCCGTGCATTGTCACCACTGCTAGGTGTGACCCCACAAGCTACACACAGACGGACTTGTCCCGAAGGAACCCCGTTCACAATATCCTGAGATGCCTCCATATGGTGATTATTATATTCAATATGCCAGTAGGGATTGACGCTGTAAAGCAACCCTGGATGCCCCAAACACCCGCTGGGAAGTGGGAGTAATTTGTTTAAAAAGGTCTGGACCGGATGCTACGCCGGGCCGGGAGAAGCCGCCGAAGTCTGCGGTCTGAAAGACACAAGGGGAACAGGGATGTCAGAGCCGAGCGCTAATAAGCCAAAGCTAGGAAAAGAATCGCCCATGAGGGCACTTACAGAACAGCGAGGGGAGGACCGTCTTCACCACGCGCATGTGAGAAGGAAATGGCGCCAAGCGAACCTCGAAGGGCGGGCCAGAGTGGGCGATGACGCGGAACGCGCCAAACCGAACCACGCCCCCCCTCCGGAGAGCGCGAAGCTTGAAGGCGCGCAGCCAATCAGAATCGACAGATATTGTCAGAAAAAAATTACCTCAAAGACAAACAGACAGGGTGAATACCGTGATAGAGCGCCAGCGTCCTTCGAAAAGAGCCGACGTACGTGCCGAGTAAATGCAATAAAAGCGCTGCGGAAAGCTAAAAACTGAAAGCTAAGCGCGGCTCTGACTCCGGTAACCATTAAGACAATGGGTGACTAGTGTGATCAGGGTAAGGTTTAGCCATCGTACACACGAACCCCCCTCTTTTTTCCCCCACTAACGGGGGAATCTAGGGAGGAAGGTGATCCAAAATTCTGGGTTCACCGTTACACAGGGCGTGGGGCACTAGTGCGGGAGGGGCATCCAATTGAAGGCTCACCATACGCCTTAACCGCCTACCCTATGGAGGGGGATTGCGGTGGAGTCTAGCTCCATAAGCACACTAGGTGCTGCCTACCTTCACCCGACCAACGCAGCCCAGGCTGGGAGGCATTAATTCACAATGAGGACGGGTGGAAATAGTCCCGCAGGGCCTCGGGCTGTCAAGCCCCGCTCGCCTGCGAGAGCGTGATACTTCATGTCTTCGCAGTCTCAGCACTGCAGAGAAAACTGGGGATTTGTGGGAGGTCCTCCGGTATATGTAGGGCCGGGAGGAGCTTGTTTTCTTCATGTTCTGCAGTGCACGGCGCTGAAGGCGGAGGTATACCCACATGTAAGGACTATGTCTGGAGCAGGACGTGCTGTCTGCTTAGAATATCTTATTTTGTGTGAAACCCCAATTTCTCCCGGTTACAGCGGTACCACATATGTATAGGTAGACACCCTTTCCTGCCCAGGACACTTCCCCAAACTGAAACAACGCTTTAGGAGATTTTGAGGTAAAATACAACTATGCTATGCAATATGCGCACCTTGCAGTTTTTCAAGAAAAACAACCCTTTACATTTGAAATACCCCCAATAAACTATATATTCCCTAGAAGTATACACCTCAGGCTTTCTAGGCGTACCAGGCTTGTTGACATAGGTGCAGTTTTCTGGAAGTAATCCCTCAATGTATTCTTTGGTTACACAGGGTTTCCCTAAAAATTAATAAAAAAGCAGAATCAAAACCATTTTCCTAAAAAAAAACTATATGCAAACCAGAAAAAAAACTGAAAATCTGAAAAAGCAACATCCCCCAAACAGAACAATACCCAGCATGCATAGGTTCTGTCAAGCAGAGAGTTGCCAAACACCCCAAAGTAAAGCATGCGCATAACGGTAATTTTACTTCAAAATTTCAGCTCTGCAGACAAAGTGCGCACCTTGTGCTTTTTCTACCAAAACAACCCTTTACATTTGGAATATCCCTGATAAACCATATATTCCCTGAAAGTTGTTGTAGTGGGCTCATCTTTCTGGGAGTAATATCTCGAAGAATTCTTAGGTTGCACAGGGTTTCACAAAAAACTGTATAAAAAAAGCAGAATAAAAAACACCTTTTCCTAAAATATCAATATGCAAATAAGAAAAAACAAGCTAAATCTGAAAGCGCAAGGTCCACCGAGCAGAACAATACCCAACATGCATAGGTACCTGTAACCTTTTAACTGCCAGCCTACTTGAGATTTTGTCACCCTCTGCTGACAGGAAATTTTTCACCATTTTGCGCCATGTTTAAGTGTGATTTTTGCAGGAATTTCCAAGAAAATGGCATATTTTCTTTTTGTGGCAGAGTTTAGACTTTAACATGAAATGTCTTGTTTGTATTTTTTCTACTTTTTTTTTAATATATTTTTTCTACTTTAATATATTTTTAAGTAAATAAGTTAAAAAAAAAAAAAATACAACTCTGAAGTACTCACCTGTAGAGTTGATATTATATGCATACAGCACATCCTGCTCCAGATATAGTAATAACATGTGGGTAATCCTCCGCCTCCAGCGCCGTGCACTGCAGACATGTAGAAAACAAGCTCCTCCCGGCCCTACATAAGCCGAGGGACCTCCCACAAATCCCCAGCATTGAAAAGCAGTGAGAAAGAGAAGCCGGGAGAAACCAACCACCCAGAAAATGGCAATAATATCAATGATAATCACCATACAGGGGATCCAGAACAAGGTGAACCAGGGTGGGGTGGAGCAGGACGTGCTGTATGCATATAATATCAACTCTACAGGTGAGTACTTCACAGAGTTGTATTATTCTAAGCATACAGCACGTTCTGCTCCAGATATAGTAATAACGTGTGGGACATCCAATAGCAGTGTCCATAAAGTAGGGTGGGATCCCCGTGAAAAAAAGCACAGCCAACAGTAAAAGTGCTGTCACCCTTAACCATGCTACCAAGAGCAACGAGAGCAATGCTCTAACCTCAGCCTTTGAATTCTTGTAAAGGTAGAACTGAACACAAGCAGCGGACTAGCCAGCTTGCTCAACAGAACCTAGTGCTGAAAGGCCCAAGCCAAGCACCAGTAGTAGGAGAGCAAAAACCAAGAGAGAAGAATCTTCCCCTAAACGAGTAGGCCAGAGTAACAGCCTAACCATGTTACTGGAAAAAAGGGCAGCCATGGCAACCTTAGAACTCTCCCCATCTGGGAATATGAACCCAAAGGGAATATAGATCCACACAGGCAGCAAGAGGTCCACTGGACAAGAGCGCCTGCGACCCAACAGTTATATACCATGAACCCTGACAACCTCAGAAGGAACCACCCAACAAACTCCATTCTGCATCCAGGGGGACTAGCTCCTGTAACAACCTGAGCGAAGCATGGCGCCCTGCGGTAGAAGACAAGCGCTGCGGCAGCCCCCTCGCCCAATAGGGCGAGGGCGTCCCCTCATGTTTGTGTGGTTTTGGCAGATTTGGACTTCGCCCTGCCGGAGGTCCCAGGGCGTTGCCTGCCCCCCCGGGGCGGGCCTCCACTCCAAAAGTTGGGAGCACACTTCTGGTTCTCGCTGGACACTAACGTAGGGAGGGGGAGGGGTGTCCCTGCCCCTGGGTGGCCTGGACGGCCTTCTGCGCGAGGGTGCCTTACCCTTTCTTCCAAAAAGGTCCAACCGGCACCGAATAAGCGCCGTCCTCTAAACGGAAGCCAAAAAAAAAAGCCTTTTTTTTTTTTTTTTTGTATCATTGTCAGCCCCCCACTGTCGCAGCCAAGGCAGGCAGCGAATAGCCACCACAAGAACCAAGGTTCTAGCACACATTTTAATGGCGTCATCCATCGCTGAGAGAATAAAACTCAGAAAAACATCACAATCAGACAGTGCATTAAAGACCTCCCAAGGGAGATCCTCCGGCTGTTGGTCAAGAATCTTCCTAAGAAGGGTCCTGGCGGCCACCGCAGTGACGGCCGCGGCACAGACCAGGTGCAGAGCCGTCCCTGCACACGAAAAGGCGTGGGAAGACAGTCTGTCGATGCGCCGGTCCTCAGCATCCCGAAGGGTACGAGAGTAGAAGCTGCCATGAAGGGAGGGTTAGCAACCCCAATAATAGGTGCATCCACCTCGGGAGGGACTGACCAGCAGTCAACCAAATCAGGGGGAAAAGGGTACTTCCAGTCCCAGACCCCTGGAACCCCTGTAAGTTTACAAGGTGAATTTCATTCCTTAGATATACGAGCCTGGAAATGATCCTGCTCCAGAATTCCAGGCGCGGCGTCGCCGTGTGGAAACTCTCCCTCTTGGGCTTGGGAGACTCTCCCGGAGGAGAGATGGACAGTACTTCAAGATCTTTATAAGTAACTCATCAGTGTCACACAGGCCCCAAGAACCAGGGCCAGAATTGTCACGGCCCCAGGAAATCTCGTCTGAGGAACTGGAACCTGAGAACAGTTCACCTTCATCAGAAGGATCGAGGTCCTGCATAGCAGCAGACTCTTCAGAATCAATGGGAACCTAGAACCAGGAGGGGTCAGGGACCGCTTCTTTCCAGTGCCCAAGCGCTCCGTCAAACCAGACATCACCTGCACCGCCGTGGGTAGCCTGCGCGGCACCACCTGCTGGTCATCCCCGCTCGAGTGCGACTCATCAGGAGTGAGATTTAAGCACGGGGGGACAGGTGTATTGAAGCGAGGTGCAGCCACTGGTAAACCTGAATGCAGGGCCAGCACTTGTTCAGCACACGGTCCGCAGACCCGTGCTCTGTCAGCATCAGCGTGGGGTTGTCCACACGTAGTACACAGCCGGTCTTGTCCCCGCGGGACCCCGGACACATAATTCTGAGATGCCTCCATATGGTGATTAATCAATATTCCAGTAGGGATTTATGCTATAAGCAACCCTGGATGCCCCAAGACCCGCTAGGAATGTGGGAGAATTTAAATGTGAACCCGTTTAAGATATATATCAGGCCGGAAGATGCCACCAGAACCTTGGCGTCTGAAGGACATAAGGATAAGAATGGGTGAAAGAGCCATGCGCAGCTGGAAAAACATATAAAAAGGAAGTCACCCGTGAGGGCACTTACAGACCAAGGGAGGAGGGGAACCGCAACCACGCCTGCGCGAAGATCCACAAAATGGCGCCCAGCGAACCTTGAAGGGCGGGCTCGATGCTCGGCCGTGACGCGGAGCGCGCCAATTCAAGTCCCCGCCCACTCCGAAGAGCGCGAAGCTCCGAGGTAACGGCAAGGCAAGGATACAATCACACGCTTGAGGATTTGTAGAAAAACCGTTACGTCTAGTAAGGAAAAGGCGCCACAGCATCTAGACAACGTAGCAAACTGTGCATAAGACATACGGCGGCAGCCGAAAACCAAATAAAGAGCAAGCAGCGCGGCTCTGACATTTCAATGTTAATGAAGGGCAGAAATAAGGCCATAAGCGTGATATACTGGTACTCAGGGACCACCACACACACAAACCCCCCCCCCCTTTCTTTTCCCACTAACTAGTTAGGGAAATGAGGTAGGATGGCGACCCTTTACACAGGGTCCAGCACTACCCGGGGTACGGGGCAATAATGCGGGAGGGGCATCCACTAGAGGCTCACCATCAGCCTAAACCGCCTACCCTATGGTGGGGGATAGCGGTGGAGCATGGCTCCGTTAAGCACACGAGGTGCTGCCTACCTTCACCCGACCAACGCAGCCCAGGCTGGGAGGCATATTCTTCACAGAGACGACAGGTGGAAATAGTCCCGCAGGGCCTCGGGCTGTAAACTTGCCAGACCCCCGAGCCTTGTGAACTGGTATAAGGGGTCTCATGGACCCCTTACCAGTTCACAAAGGGTTAACAGTATTAAAAAACAGACACACAGGTTGTTTAAAAAGTTTATTAAAAAAAAAAAAAAATTTTTACCTTTACTCACCTCCGATCTTCAGATGCAGTGTCCCGCGGCGATCCGATGCAGGTGACAGCTAAGCAGAGAAGGGGGGAGGCAGGCGGCATCTGACAGCAGAACTGCCGGGTGACCCGATGACACCCGGCGGGGACGTCAAATCCAAGATGGCGGCCGTCATCGGAAGCTGCTGCGGAGGGACGGCTGTTATGCCCCCCCTCCAGAAGACGGAAGAGCGGGGGGGGGGTGATCGGAGCCCCCCCCCCCATGAAGAGGAGAGGCGGCGGGGGGGGGGGTATGGTTGGGCATCCTGTTCCGGGCCCTCTCCTGCAGCCGGAGGAGCCCCAATCGGCGATCGGAGCCCCTCTGGCTGAAGAGGAGACCCGGCCGGATTGAACAAGGGGTCAGGTAAGTGACTTTTTTTTTACTGTTATTGGGGAAAGTCAGGCACGTAAATTTTACGTGGCTGGCATTTAAAGGGTTAAAGAGACACAAAACCCAGGATTTTCACTGAGCTGTTTTTTGTACTTCAGCGATAGAAAATCCTGATTTGGAATAAGCTCACTGTATGAAACACCTATATTCACTTTTATCTGGGCGAATCCGGGGGTTTAACACAGCAGGGTTTCCCAAGTCAGGATGCTCTTTTGTTGAAACAAAGATCAAGGTTTTCACTTTACTGGGTTTTGTTTATCAAGAAAGGCAGCCTTAACGTTTGTGTTTGTAACACTTCCAGGTTCCTGCAGTCCAAACGGCCACATGTAGGCCAGTAATGTATGTAAATAGGACCTAAAGTGAAATTAGTGCCCCCTCTCCGCTCCCCTCCCCCAATGCTCAGTGTAAGTCTGCTTTAAAGAGAAACTTAGTCAGCCCTGGTGTCTGATTTGGGATGCTTCACTCTGTGAACCTCCCATCCCCTCCCCCCAAGATCTCCAGTAAAACGTACCTGACCCCGATCTGACAGCTCATGTGCTGGCTGTTCTCAGCTACCTTTATCCAGGTGCGCACCCACGCCAGGCATTTATGACTGGCCAGCACGGGCATGACCCCAGCAAGCCCCATATCTTCTCTAGCCCCGACCCAAACCTCCACTGGGCCCTGCAACAATTGCCTAACCTCAAAGTGGTCCCTGGTGCTAAAAAGGTTGGGGACCACTGCCCTAGAGTGCAAATTGCTAAGAATTCATGACCTCTACTTACTGATTGTCTGTAGACTTTGACAGCTTCATTCGCTCCATTTCAACTTTTACAACCTGATTTTTTAGATCCTCTATTTCTTCTTGGTACGGTGCAGCACCTTTAGCAATTTTTTCCTAAAAAAAACAAAAAATAGATAGCGTTAGAACGAAACATTTTTGATGGATTTAGTTTTTAGGTACGGCAGCTGCACTCCACGCAAAATAATACAATTCTGTGATTACTCACCTGTAGAATTGGTATTATGAGTATACAGTACGTCCTGCTCCAGATAGATTACTTACACTTGGGTATTACTCCGCCAGATGGCGCTGGACAGCAGAGACATCGAAAATAGGCTCCTCCCGGCCCCTCAAATACCCAGGGACCTCCCACAATCCCCAGCATTGAAAAGCAGTTAACGAGAAGCCGGGAGAATGAAAATACAATTCTGTGAAATACTCACCTGTAGAATTGGTATTATAAGTATACAGTACGTCCTGCTCCAGATAGATTACTTACACGTGGGTTATCCTCCGCCAGATGGCGCTGCACTGCAGAGACATGTAAAACAGGCTTCTCCCGGCCCCTCAAATACCTGGGACCTCCCACAAATCCCCAGCATTGAAAAGCAGTGAACGAGAAGCCGGGAGAATTTAACCACCCAAACTGGTAACTATAACAATGATAACAATCACCAAACAGGGGATCCAGAATAATGCAAAAACCAGGGCGGGGTGGAGCAGGACGTACTGTATACTAATAATACCAATTCTACAGGTGAGTATTTCACAGAATTGTATTATTCTTAGTATACAGTACGTCCTGCTCCAGATATAGTACTTACACTTGGGACATCCAATAGCAGTGTCCATAAAGTAGGGTGGGATCCCCAACAAAAAAGGTAACAGCAGACAGTTTAACCACTGCCGCCTGCAAAACCTTTCGGCCAAAAACAGCATGAGCTGAGGCCCTAACATCAACCTTGTAAAACTTTGAAAAGGTATGAACAGAAGACCAAGTAGCGGCCTTGCAAACTTGTTCAACAGAAGCCTGGTGCTGGAAGGCCCAAGAGGCACCAATAGCAAGCATAGAATGAGTAGTAACGCGAAAAGGAGGACCCTTCCCCTTAGCAAAAAATAGGCCTGAATCACGACCTGATGGATCCATTTGCTAGTAGACTTGGCAGTAGCCAAACCCTGCCTGGGCCCAGAAGGGACCACAAAAAAACCCATCAGTTTTCCTGAAGGACGCAGTGACCACCAGGTAATACTTCAAACACCTGACCACATCCAAGGAATGCAAAACCCTCTCCTTAGTGTAGCTAGGATTAGGGCACAAAGAAGGAAGAACAATATCTTGATTCAAATGAAAGGCAGACACTACCTCAGGTAGAAAATCTGGCATAAAGCAGACCACCACCTTGTCCTGGTGTCTTCCCAAAGTATGGGGCTGAATAGAAAGAGCCACCAACTCAGACACATGCCTGACCAAAGTAATGAGAGACAGCCTTGAGGGTAAGAACAGCCAGAGCAGCATCCTGCATTGGTTCAAAGGGAGCACCCTGCAAGGCTGACAAAACCAAGTTCAAATCCCAAACAGGGACCACAGGTTTACGTGGGGAACGCACGAGTGACCCCCTGGAAAAAAGGTCTTAATCAAAAAATGCTGAGCAAAAGACTTCTGAAAGAAAACAGACAGGGCAGAAACCTTACCCTTCAGAGCACTGAGTTGGAGTCCCAACTCCAACCCATGCTGTAAGAACTCCAGAACCCTGGGGACTGAAAACACCCGACAGGGAAGAGACCTAGACTCACACCAGTCAAAGTAGGTACGCTGTACCCTGTAATAGATGGAAGAAGTAGTTTTCTTACTAGCCTTCACCATGGTATCAACCACCGAGGCGGACAAACCTTTGTCCATCAAGATGGAGGTTTCAGCAGCTAGGCCGACAAGCCAGAGTTTATAAATTGGGATGGTGTAAGGGGCCCTGAGTGAGCAGATCTGGCACCCCTGGCAGAACGTGCTGGGCTACTGCCATCTGCACCACATCTGTGAACACACTCTTCTTGGCGGCCTGAGGGCCAACAGAATTGCTGGCACCCCCTCCAGAGCAATCTTGCGCAGAACCCTGCACAACAGGGGGAATGGAGGAAGGACATACAGGAACTAAATGACCTGCCATGACAGTGCTAAAGCATCCGTGGTCAAGGCCAGAGGATCCTGGGGCAGGGAGACAAAGGCCGGGAACTTGTGATTGTGACGGGACGCCAACAGATCCACATCTGGTTGGGCCCAATGGTGTCACAGAGATTGGAACACCCTGTTGCAGAGGGACCATTCTCCCTGGCGAGAGGTCCCCCTGCTCAGAGGGTCTGCCAGCAGATTTTCCACCCCCGGAATGTACACAGCTGATATGCAGGGAACATTGGCCTCCACCCAGGTCAGGATCAGAGACACTACCTAGAGGGCCCTCTTGCTCCGGGTCCCTCCCTGATGATTGATGTAGGCAACTGCCATCTGGTTGTCCGAGCGCCAATGAACAGGCAGGCCCTGAAGATGAGTAGTCAGCGAGTCAGAACTAACCTGATCGCTCGCAGCACCAAGACATTGTTAGATGTGTGGGCTTCCTGAGGGCCCCACCTCCACTGGAACCGCAGGGACTTCCAGAAACCCCCACCAACCTGATAGACTGGCATCCGTGGTGACCGTCTCCCAGGAAGCGCCAAGATATGGGGCAGTATAGGCCCCAACAATGGCCTGACGTATCCATTTACTAATGGTAGACTTGGCAGGCGCCAAACCTTTCCGGGGCCCGGAGGGCACCACGAACAAGGCGTTCGTCTTACGAAAGGAAGAAGTAGCCACCGAATAGTACTTCACACAACGAACCACATCCAAAGAATGCAGGACCCTCTCCTTGTCATTGCTAGGCTTAGGACACATGGAAGGGAGAACCACATCCTGATTGAGATGGAAGGCAGAAACCACCTTAGGAAGGAAATCTGGCTTAAAACGAAAAACCACCTTGTCCTGGTGTCTCTCAAAGTAAGGTGCTTGAATGGAAAGAGCCGCCAACTCAAAGACACGTCGAACAGAGGTAATAGCCACCAAAAAGGCAATCTTTTGTGTAAGCAAAGAAAGTGCAACATCCTGCACCGGCTCAAAAGGAGACCCCTGGAGGGCCGACAGAACTAAATTCAAATCCCAAACAGGCAACAAAGGCTTTCGAGGGGGCCGCACATGAGTGACCCCCTGGAAAAAGGTCTTAACCAAATGATGAAGAGCAAAGGACCTTTGAAAGAAGACCGCCAGGGCAGAGACCTGCCCTTTCAAGGTACTAAGCTGGAACCCCAGGTCCAGACCGTGTTGAAGAATCCAAAATCCTAGGGATCGAAAACACCCTTGCAAGGCAAGGCCCCAAGGCCCTAGCCTCACACCAATCAATATAGGACCTCCAAGTCCTGTAGTAGATATTAGAGGAAGATCTCTTCCTAGCCCGAACAAGTGTCTAAATCACAGCATCAGACAAACCTTCTTTTAAGATGGAGGTTTCAGCAGCCACGCCGTCAAAGCCAGCGTTTGTAAATTGGGGTAACAAAGTTGACCTTGAGTGATCAGATCCGGAAACAGGCGCAACCTGTACTGATCTACCGCCAGCCGTACGACGTCTGCGAACCAAAACCTTGGGGTGACCAGAATTGCTGGTGCACCCTCTTGAGCCAGCTTGCGCACCACCTTGCCCACCATGGAGAAGGGGGGGGAAACAGGTACAGGAACCCCAGATCCCTCCAGGCAAGAGACATGGCGTCCGCTGCAAGGGCCAGAGGATCACAAATGCAGGACGCTTGTGATTGTGATGTGAGGCAAAGAGATCCACCTCCGGAATCCCCCACTTGTGACAAAGGGATCGGAATACCCTGTGGTCAAGAGACCATTCCCCTTGGCGAGAGAATCCCCCGCTCAGGGAGACCGCCTCCGTGTTCTCCACACCTGGAATGTACACCGCTGAAATGCATGGGACATTGCTCTCCGCCCATGCAAGAATCAGAGAAACTTTCCTGAGGGCACTCCTGCTGTGAGTCCCTCCTTGGTGATTGATGTCCGATTGTCTGATCGAACCTGAACCGGTAGACCCTGGAGGTGATGCGTCAAGCGCGACAGCACCAACTGAATAGCTCTCAGCTCCAAGACATTGATAGGGGTGTGAACCTCCCGAGAACCCCACAGCCCCTGGAACGGATGTTCCTTCCAGAAACCCCCCCAGTCCGACAGGCTGGCATCAGTGGTGACCGTCTCCCAACAAGGGGTCAGAAAAGACCTGCCCCTCAGAAGATTCCTTGGTTCCAGCCACCACTGAAGAGACTGCCGAACCAGGGGAGACATCAGAAATGACCGATCCAATGACAGCGGACATCTGTCCCAAGCCAACAGTAAATGGAGCTGAAGCGACCTCATGTGGAACTGAGCAAAGGGAACTGCCTCGAAGGAAGCCACCATCAATCCCACCAGTCTCATCCCTAGCCGGATAGACGGGTGAGGGTTGGACAGGAGAAGACGTATTAGATCTTGAACCATCTGCACCTTCGACTGAGGTAGGAACACCCTGGTCTGAACGGTATCCAGATTCATGCCCAGAAACGAAATCCCCCTTGACAGGGATGGAGAAGACTTGGGATGGTTGATCACCCAACCGAACCTCTCCAGCATCGTCACCACCGTCCTGGTGTCTAGCTCCGCCTGTCAGAGAGGGTGCCGTAATGAGGATGTCGTCCAGATACGGCACAATGCGAATGCCCTGGGCTCTGAGGAGGGCCATTATGCCCGCCAGCACCTTGGTGAACACCCTTGGTGCCGAGGTCAGCCCGAAAGGGAGGGCAACAAACTGAAAATACTGATCACCCACCACAAACCTGGGAAATCTCTGGTCTGCTGGGAAGATCGGTACATGAAGGTAAGCATCCTTTATGTCTATGGACGACATGAAGTCCCCCTGACGAAGAGAAAGGATGGCTGAGCGCAAAGTCTCCATGCGGAACTTCTTGGTTCGGATGAACCTGTTGAGAAGCTTCAGATCCAGAATGGGTCTTATGGATCCATCCTTTTTGGGAACCGTGAAGAGGTTGGAGTAGCCCCGGCCTCTCTCCGAGAAAGGCACCAGGCATATGACCTCCATTCCTCCAGAAGATTTTTTACTGGCCACAGAAGCCCCGGGATCCGAGGACACCAGAGATCTGAGGAATCTGTGAGGAGGCCGGTACTCGAACTCCAGTTTGTACCCGGAAGAGACCACTTCCAAGATCCATTTGTCTGTGACCTCCCGAGCCCAAACCTGGAAGAAGTGTCGCAGCCGTCCCCCCACCCGCAAGGGTGAGGGCGCCCCCTCATTGCTGAGCTGGCTTGGCAGCGGGCTTGAGCTTGGAACCCCAGGCAGGTCCAGGACGAGCACGTCCTCTGCCTCTGTTCCAGGAATCACCTCTGAAGGTAGAGTAGGCAAAACCTCTGCCTGCTCTGGCACCGGGAAAGGAAGGATTAAAGGAGTCTGCCCCCCGAAAGGAGCAATGCTGCTTCTTAGGTTGTGGTAACTTTCCCCCTTTTGCCAGCGAATCCAACTTATCTCCAAACAGCCGCATACCCAGGAAGGGTAGCCCTGTAAATGATTTCTTAGCCGCAATGTCAGCCGCCCATTGGCGCAACCAGACCGATCGGCGAATAGCCACTAGCAACGCCGAGGTTCTACTACACATGCATATTGTGTCATCCAAGGTGGATAAAACAAAAGACATGAACAATTCACACCGCTTTCATCACTGGCCGGGTTAAGCTGGGAACCACTCAACAGGTCCCTAACCACAGACCTGGTAGCCACAGCCGTGAGCGCAGACGCACAAGCAGGCCACAAGGCTGAACCCACACTAGCGAAGGCATGGCAGGCCGTTTGGTCAATGCGCTTGTCCTCACCATCTTTAAGAGTGGTGGCGTCTGGAGAATGTACAACAGAGGTGTTGGACAATCCCAGAACGGGTGCATCGACCACCAGCGCTTCACCGCATCCACCGGAAAGGGATACATCCTATCCCATCCCTGAGGAACACCGGGGAGCCGGCTAGGTCTCTCCCATTCCTTAAGAATCATGCTTTCAAAATGATTCTGATTTGGGAACTCCAAGCGAGGCTTAGAAGTCCCAAAGAATTCCCCTTTCTGCGGAGGGGACTCCGCTGGAAGAGCACCTCAAATAAATGGGCCAGGACTTTGGGGGTATCAACGGCATCCCCCTGCGCCTGCCCAGTATCAGCATCAAAAAACTGCTGATCCTCAGCATCAGATTCAGCAAACAATTCCCCCTCCTCAAGCGGGGAATAATCAGACCAGTCAAGGGAATCAGTCATCAAAATCCAGAACCGGCGCGGCCGGAGACAGATGTCTTCTCTTAGCTGGGGCCTTTCTGGCCGCAGAGCTAGAAATCAATTTCTCGATGTATGTGCTAGATTGGCCAACATCAGATTGCGACTCCTTGCCAATGACAGTGTCACTTGGGGTGCGGCTAAGGCGGGGTGTGGTAGGAGATGAGGCCGGTGGCACGGACCCCGACTGCCGCGTTATGGCCTGCTGAGCGCATGGTATGCAAATCAGTACATTATCCCCCGTAAGGGATACCCCACAACCCACACACTGCCGGGTTTGTCCCGAAGGGAGCCCGAGCCCGGTATCCTGGGAAGCCTGCATATGGTTATCTTTATGGTAGTCGCAATGACCAGAGGGAATTACACTAGAAGCTACCCGGGATGCCCCTTAAGTCCATTAGTGAGAGGATTTTTACAATGATAATAATAATATTAATAAAATTAATAATATTGCCCCCAATTTTTCCAAGGGACCCTAGGACCGGGAGCAACCCCTTTCAACTAAGCAGGGCCCTCCTGAAAGACATAAGAGGGAGAGGGGGAACCCCGTAAGCAAGGCACACTTTCAATAACAAACATGCTTGCAGACAGTAAAATGATAAAAAACACTGTACTGAGACTGAATACTGGGGAATGTGTGGGAGGTCCCAGGTATTTATGGACCGGGAGGGGCTTCTTTTTTCCTGTCATCTCTGCAGAAGTTCGCCCTCTACTGGACATAACCCATGTCATGAATATTGGAAGCGGGGTGTGTAACATACTTGGAATAAAGGCAAATCTATAAGTGATTTTTTTAGCAGCAGCATCAGCTGACTATTGTTTTAGCCATAAAGAGCGACGCAAGGTAACAAGAAGAGCAGAAGTTCTGGCACCTAGCCTGACCGCATCATCCATAGCAGTGATAGCAAAAGCGTTAAAGTCCAAGCAAGCCCTAAATTCTTTGGACACTTGGGTATGTCTGCGAGACTTAGCCCTGGCCAAAAGCTGTTTTACCTTCTTCCTTGAAGCCAAAGAAACGATAGCCGTGGCACAAACAGGGCGTAGAACAGAACCAACCATAGCAAAGGCATGGCGAGCCAACTGATCCATTTGTCTTTCTGTGGGATCTCTTAAAGGAGCAGTATCACGAAATTTGCATTAAAAAAGATAAATAATTAAATAGCCACACAATAGCTTCTAACATTTGTATAAATAATCTGGCGATAGAAAAAATGTATGCCTTTCTTTTAAATTGTATAATGCCAATGGCTCAGTCCATTTGCTGAATAGGGGGATCTGCTGGGTTGTATTTAGTGAGCTGCTTCATTTAGCCCACTGGTCTCCTAGCAACACTTTACCTCAGAGGCTGACACTGTAATCAGTGGTAACGGGTGTGTGTGTGTGTGTGTGTGTGTGCTGCTTTTGTTATGAGACCAGGTGACTCAAATGTGTAAAATCTATACAAAATAAACTAAACTGACTGAAAATAACTGAAATTCTTCTTTGAATAACTGTGCAGGAAAATCTAAAGGTATTAAAGTGGAACAAAACCCTGAGTGGAGACCTTGAAGTCTATAAGACCCGGCCATTGACCTTGCCTCTTGGGCATTCTAAATCAGGATGCCCCACTGTGTGAAACGACCCCTGGATAACCACAGATCCCCCCATTTTTCTGGCGCACTCACACAGATAGTCATTTAGACAGGCCGGGCGGCCAGGAAGGTTACTGCTCAGGCTCCCCATATGCGTGCAAACAGCGCTGATTGGATGAGAGCCCGCACATGTGCTGTGGGACAGGGAAAGGTACGTTTTTACAGGCGAACTTGGGGATTTCACATATCAGGGCATCCCAAGTCAGGATGCCCCTAGGGGCACAAAACAAAACTCCAGATAGTGAAAATCCTGGGTTGGGCTTTGCTCAAAACACACAAAGCTGAAAGAAAGATCATATGGAAAAAAAGAGAGAAAATGGTAAACTGAAAGATTCTGCAGCAGAGCCAACATGAAGGGAAAACTGTCAAAATCAGCTAAATGACTTCTAGAGCTTTTCTCTCTGTTTTAGATATATAAGTTCTGGCCAGGCAATGTTGTGGCCAGGCAATGTTGCAATGTTGTTATCTTATGCTGGACGGCTGCCAGCACTGAACAGCTGAGACTTCTGATACATTGTTTCTCCCTCTCCTCAGCATGGAACAGGCCAGAGTGTCGGGACCTGACACTCAAAAGACATAAACATGAGCTATTAGTCTCCAGTTGCACAACACACACATCATTTTTTTCTAAATTTTTAATTCTTACTCCAACACCTACCTACATTCAAAGTACCATTTAAATATAAGTCACCAAGAAAAATTCGCGATACTGCTCCTTTAAGGAAGCGTTAGTAGCAGACGGCATGATAGTAGTATTGAACAGGCCTGACACAGGCGAGTCCACCTCTGGTGGAAATGACCAGGACTTTATCATATCAGCCGGAAAAGGATACCTTGAGTCTAGGATCCTAGGGACAGCAGGCAACTTGTTAGGACTTTCCCATTCCTTTAAGACTATCCTGGAGAAAAGTGACTGCTCCAGAAACACCTGCCTCTGTCTCACAGGCCTAAACAGGTCACCCTTTCCCCTCTTCGCCACTTTAGGAGGGGTAATGTTTAAAGTGGACTGTCACCCAGGGGTGATCGGCTCGGGAATCTATAAGATTCCCGGGCCGATCACCTCCCGCACCGCGGGACATCCGAGATCGGGATGTCCCGCGGTGAGGGACCCCCCCCAAAACCCCCGAAAAACTTACCTCATCGGCGGCGGCCGCCTCCCGCGCGCCCCTCTAGGCGTGCGCGCACCCGCGCCGGCCGTTTCTGAATGGCCGGCGCGCGCGCGCACTGTCAGAGGGGCGCGCGGGAGGCGGCGGCGGACGCGCTGTCTTGTCCGCCGCTGTCACTCGCTTGTCCGTGGCTACGTGGGAGCGTGGTGAGGTGAGTTTTGGGGGCTTGCTGGGGGGTTTTACACAGCGGGGCACCCCTAACCGGGGTGCCCCCCTGAAGTGGACCAAAACCCAGGATAGTCAAAATCCTGGGTGTTGGTCCACTTTAAAGTCTCGAACACAGAAGAAAGTAAACACTCATCTTCATCTGAGAATAAGGGATCTTCATCAGAAGAATATAAAATAGAATTACTGTCCTCCTCACCGGAACGTAACTCACCCTCAGAGCGGTTCCTCAATTTCTTCCTCCTCCTCCTCAGAACCAAAAGAGGCAAATAAATCCTCTTCCTCATAAGCAGGCTCCACATGTCTCCTCTTAATGGTGGCTTTTTTTAGGGACGACCAAAGAGAGCTGTCTCTCCAAGGAGGCTGAGCTACAGAAGAACCCAAAAATATTGCTGGACTGGATACAGGAGCAACCGCCCTATTATGGTCTGAACCAATTCTCCTGGCGCAAGCGGAACAAACCGTGCTGAAAACACCCAGAGGATCCTTACATAAAGGGCAGAGCCTGCCCTGCTCAAGTTTGCACTATCACTATTCACTCTCTCCTGATGCCTCCGTCATGGTGTTTTTTTTTTTTTTTTTTGCAAAAAAGACCTAAGGTCCTAAGCCTATGACAATCCCCAGAGGACTGGGAGGAACCACAACCCTTTTATCCTTTTTCCCAATCTAAAAATAAATAGGAGAAAAAACACTGTTAAAAATGACACACACACAATAATATTGTGGGTTGAGAGGCAGCTCCCTTTATAGGGGACCGGGAGGGGCTACATCTCTGATCTTGCAGCCAACTCCCCCTAGGGGGCAGAGCTACCCAATCGTGATTACTTCTGGACGGGCTGGAATAGATTGGATAGAAAAAGAAAAGAAAAACTCTTATCTCGCTCGTGGTCCAGCACCACACTCCCAGCGATTTGGGTCCTGGGGGCCACCATCTTGGACAGGAAGCACAAAGTGGCTTCCCCTGCCTGTTCTGTGCACACTCAGACCACCAATTCCAGTGTGCCCTATCGGGGCAGCAGATGCACCTGCCTGGGAAAAAGACGCTGGACTGCAGGCGAGGTTAGGGATTTTTTTCCCCCTTTGTAACTTCAGCGCCAGGAGACAGTGGCAGGGCAGGGGGGTTACCCCACAACTGGAGTTCTGCATTAAGAGGAGAGTCTCAAGCCCAATGGAAAGTTCTGAGGCAAAGCTGCAGTGGGAAGATCAGACAGCAATTGTATAAAGAACAGGATTGTTCTTTAAGCACACAATGTTAATGAAACACTCCCCTCCAAATAATATTCTGAAACCATTTTCATAACATATGGACCCCTAAACACCCTGATGATCAGATTAGCAACATATAATGCAGCTCAAAACTATTTGGAGTTTGGGTCACCCACTGTTAAGGGTGGTTGTGACAAATAGTGGTCAGGATGACCAGCTAGAAACAACACTAGCTTGCCATGAGGAGACACCACCCTGTGTGGCAGCATAATGTGCGTTTCCGCCTTAATTAAACTAGGATGCTTCTGTACACAGTGGGCTTATGGGTGTGAGAAAGAGGTGGAGTTATGGAGGTTACATTTATTTTAATCCAATTTCATATTTAATGTTGTGTTATCCAGTGAAGTCTGCAAGCTTCTCATCAATAAGGAGTCGTCGTGGCAGACAATAGTTCATATATCATGAAGTATTTAAAAGCACTTACTTGGAGAACCTTCATTTCCATCAGGGCAGCCTCCAGATGCTTCTCCTTTTCAGAAATTTTAACCTTCATTTCTCTGAGCTCAGCCTCTGTGACACTTGATAAGAGTCTCTCCTGTAATCTTGATGCAATCTCCTGCTTTTGTTTGGCTTCTGCTTTGACCAAAGTCACTTCATTTTCAAGGTTTTTTATTCTGCTTTGGGTTTTCTAGATCAGTAGAGCAAATAAATATTCACCACCATATTAGCGCAACCTTTTGTCACTTTTAAAAAACACATACAATGTAAATATATAGTTAAATACTGCTTTCAATCCTCTACTGTTATCCTCTACAGATATAAGATTTACTGTACTTTTTTAATGAAACATTCCAAGCAAGGGTTTTAATTATCCTTTTTTCTCTCCCCATGCTGGCTGTATGGTGCTGCATCTTTCATTCAGCCTGATTTATATATCTTGGTAACACCCAGTGAACCCTCTCCCTTCTGCAGAGCCTCCCTGGCAACACAGCCTGAGTAATCCTTGCATGTTTTAATGCCTCAGAGATGAATTCATTTTAGGTACCCTGAAAATTGAGTTAGCAGAAGGAAGAAAGTTCAACAGGGTTTACCCGGAACGCAAAGTACGGGTGAATGAAAGATGCTGCCCCTGGCAGCCAGCAGGCTAGTTTATTTTAACCCTTTGCTTGAATGTCCCTTTAACAAGAATTAACAATCCATGTAAAATACAAAAGGGTACTCATATTTGGTTCTCTGCAGCTGATCAGTCTGCAACTCACCTGATCGCATCCCACATGGGCTCCGGGCCCAAACAGCAGTCCGAAAGGATTCTGTTTCAGGCCCCCATCAGTAGTCACAGGAGGGCTGCCATGCCCTGTCTATTCAATGCAATGGAAGTGTGTGCCGAGGCATGACACACACCTTCCATTTTAGTGAATGAAGAGGGCATGGTAGTGCTCCTGTGACTGATGGCTGGCCCCAAACATTAATTTCCGGCTAATTGATGCGGGATGTGATAAGGTTAGTAGCTGACCGCCAGAATCCGATCGCTCAGTGCCCTTTTGTTTTTTTACATAGTTGATCAATCGCTTTAAGTGTTTATGCGCAACTTTACAAAACATGCACCAGTTAGATGAGAAGCTTAAAGCAGGCAAAGGTAAATGCTACACCATTGTGTCGTGCTACATTTGGCACTGTGCTAAATGGTTTTTAAATTGAAGCAGAAATGGCTGAGATATCTGGGTTTACAGGTTCAGCCAATGACATTCTCTTTTTTATCCTGTCCTCCAATCAGCTCAGCAGAGTGGGACAGGATTGCTGGTCCCACCCTCCACCTGCTTCTCTGCCTCCTCCTCCAGATTCATCACATTGCTGTCAGAGCAGAGCCCGCCCATTATACTGTGATTATGCAGCATCACAGATCCAAGGGCCACGTCTACATTTTTCAGAAGAGAAATCAATTCTTCAATTTAAAAATGGAAAACGGTTCAGGACAGCGCCAAATTTAGCCCGTCGCAATGGTGTAACAATTACCTTTGCCTGCTGTATCACTAACAGATCTAAAGATTTCCTGACAGAAACCTAAAAGGCTTCCAGGAGTACACACTGCTATACCTTGAATTCACCTTTATAAAAATTAGCCTAACGATAAACACAAATAAATCAAAATATTTCAATTAGACAGGCGAGTCTTTATTATTACCTTTAATTCTGCCTGGAGGTCTTTCAGTTTATCACACAGTTTAGCATTCTCTTCCTCCAATATGCTTGAATTACCAGATGGAGTGAGCTGCTGCAATTTCTGCACAAGTTGATTATTTTTTTCTTTTTTCTCCTGCAAATCTTTGTCAAGTTTGTATATATATGCCATGGTGTCTTTTTTTATTCGGGACTGGACAATTTCCTGTACAAATATACAGTGGATCAGTCGAGCTTTTGGAAACACTGAAGCATTGGCCTTGCTACTAATAGAATAGAACCTGGTGAGGCTAAAGGCTTTGAATACTGTATTAAAAGATAACCAACCTACTATACCTTTAATTTATTAGTCAAAAGCCGTACAAAACCAGCAATCCTCTTATTTTCAGAATGAAAGCCTTCATTTAATTTCTTGGCATCCATGCATGAACCTTTGGATTCTTCCAGCCAAGACAGAAACTGTTTCTTGTAGTTTACCTCGTCTTTCAAGTTGTTTTCTATGCTATTCAGATTGACCTGCACCTCTGAAAAGCCATCTTTTACACGCTATAAACCAAAGGATAAATTATTAAGTGAAACCAATCACTGGGATATTTAGGTGTGATTCTGCTCATGACATACCTTCAAGACTTCTGTTTTTTGGGAGATCAGAGTGTTTAGGTATTCATGTTCATATAATTTAAGCTTTTCTGCTGATTTCTCAGACCACTTTGTGCCACTCTCTTCTAGACTCTGACATTGAAGCTGGAGCTCATCATTTTTCTTCTGAACACCACATAGTTCACACTCCAAGTCATTTACTACACTGTATTGTTCCTCCTTGACAGCAGTATTCCTATAAATAACCTGACAGGAAAGACCCATACTAAGTCATAAACTTAGAAATGTATAGGAATATTAAACTACAAGAGTACAATAGAAGGTAAACGAAAAGTAAATTTTGTGTACTACCATTATTTTATTCCGGTACACCAAATTCATCTACATATGGGACAAAGCCTGGCCAGAGGCACTACTACAAGAGTAAGCAAATAAAATACCCCGGGCACTATAATATAAATAAATAATATAATATAAATAAATGATATATATATATATATATATATATATTTATCTACCCCCAGTAACTGAAAAGGTAGCAGAGCCGCTGCCCCAGGAGGAAAAAGACAACCCTGCCCTAAGGTACAACATAGGTCAAAACCATTGGAGGTGCATGCCCGATTACTGACACTGGTCAACCAATAAGATACAGGGTGGGAGCGGTGTACCAGAATGGAATAATAGAGAAAATACAAGTCTGTGAGTACTCACCTGTAGAATTGATTTTGTAGTATACAGCACGTCCTGTTTCACTAAATTCTTTACGCTTGGGATATCCGCCACAAGGTGGCGCAGTGGACTGCAAAAAAGATGTGGCATCTCCCGGCCCTATAAAAGGACAGGAACCTCCCACAAATTCCCAGTGTTACAAGTAGTTAGACAAGCAGCCGGGAGAATAAAAATGAAGGAACCCCAACCAAACATCTGAACAAATCACCATACAAAAGGTAACCAGGAATAATGATAACAAGGAAGGGGTGAAACAGGACGTGCTGTATACTACAAAATCAATTCTACAGGTGAGTACTCACAGAATTGTATTTTTCCAAGTATAAAGCACATCCTGTTTCACTAAATTCTTTATGCTTGGGACGTCCAAAAGCAGTGCCTGAAGAACTTTGCGGCCAAAAGCAGCATCAGCTGAGGCCCTAACATCAACCTTGTAAAACTTGGAAAAAGTAGACAGAAGACCAAGTTGCGGCCTTACAAACTTGTTCAACAGTAGCCTGGTGCTGAAAGGCCCAAGAGGCACCAATAGCACGAGTGGAATGAGCAGTAAGGCGAAAGGGAGGTTCCTTCCCCTTAGCAGAATAGGCTTGCACCACCGCCTGACGAAGCCGGAGGCAAACCCTTCCTAGGACCAGAAGGAAGAACAAAAAGAGCATCAGTCTTCCTGAATGATTCAGTAGCTACCAAGTAAAACTTCAGAACCCTGACCACATCTAAAGAATGCAGAGTCCTCTTCTTGGAATTAGCAGGATTAGGACACAAGGAAGGCAAGACAATGTCCTGATTGAGATGAAAAGCAGACAACCTTAGGCAAGAAATCTGGCTTAAACCGAAACACCACCTTGTCCTGGTGTCGCTCAAAATAAGGAGGTTTGATGGAAAGCACAGCCAACTCAGAAACACGCCTGACAGAAGTGATAGCCACCAAAAAGGCTACCTTAAAAGGAGCAGTATCGCGAAATTTGCATTAAAAAAGATAACTTATTAAATAGCCACACAATAGCTTTTAACATGTGTATAAATAATCTGGCGATAGAAAAAGGAAAAAATATATGCCTTTCTTTTAAATTGTATAATGACAATGGCTCAGTCCATTTGCTGAATAGGGGGATCTGCTGGGTTTTATTTAGTGAGCTGCTTCATTTAGCCCACTGGTCTCCTAGCAATACTTTACCTCAGAGGCCGACACTGTAATCAGTGGTAACGGCTGTGTGTGTATGAGGTGCTGCTTTTGTTATGAGACTAGGTGACTCAAATGTGTAAAATCTATACAAAATAAACTAAACTGAAAATAACTGAAATTCTTCTTTGAATAACTGTGCAGGAAAATCTAAAGGTGTTAAAGTGGAACAAAACCCTGAGTTGCCGACCCTGAAGTTTATAAGACCCGGCCATTGACCTTTCCCCTTGGGCATTCTAAATCAGGATGCCCACTGTGTGAAACAACCCCTGGATAACCACAGATCCCCCCCATTTTTCTGGCGCGCTCACGCAGATATTTAGACAGGCTGGGCGGCCAGGAAGGTTACTGCTCAGGCTCCCCATCTGCGTTCAAACAGAGCTGATTGGATGAGAGCCCGCGCATGTGCTGTGGGACAAGGAAAGGTACGTTTTCACAGGCGAACTTGGGGATTTCACATATCAGGGCATCCCAAGTCGGGATGCCCCTAGGGGCACAAAACAAAACTCCAGATAGTGAAAATCCTGGGTTGGGCTTTGCTCAAAACACACAAAGCTGAAAGAAAGATCATATGGAAAAATGTGTTGAGAAAAGAGAGAGAAAATGGTAAACTGAAAGATTCTGCAGCAGAGCCCACATGAAGGGAAAACTGTCAAAATCAGCTAAATGACTTCTAGAGCTTTTCTCTCCGTTTTAGATATGAGTTCTGGCCAGGCAATGTTGCAATGTTGTTATCTTATGCTGGACGGCTGCCAGCACTGAACAGCTGATACTTTGATACATTATTTACCCCTCTCCTCAGCATGGAACAGGCCAGAGTGTCGGACGACACTCAGAAGACAAACATGAGCTATTAGTCTCCCAGCTGCTCAACACACACCATTTTTTTCTAAATTTGTAATTCTTACTCCAACACTTACCTATATTCAAAGTACCATTTAAATATGTCACCAAGAAAAATTCACGAAACTGCTCCTTTAAGAGTCAAAATGGGCAAAGCAGCCTCACGGAGAGGCTAAAAGGGACGACCCTGCAAAGCAGATAACACCAGATTCAAATCCCAAACTGGTAACATAGGCTTACGTGGCGGACGCACGTGAGAAACCCCCTGGAAAAAAGTCTTAACCAAACAGTGAGTGGCAAAAGATCTTTGGAAAAAAATTGCCAGAGCTGAAACATGACCCTTGAGGGTACTAAGTTGAAGGCCCAAATGCAAACCATGTCGCAAGAATTCCAGAATCCTGGGAATAGAAAACACCCGACAGGGAAAAGTTGTAGACTCACACCAGGCACTGTAAGCATGCCAGACCCTGTAGTAGATAAAGGACGAGGACTTCTTCCTAGCCCTAATCATGGTATCAACAACAGAGGAAGGCAAATCCTTTTCCATCAAGATGGAGGTTTCAGCAGCCAAGCCGTCAAAGCCAGCGTTTGTAAATTGGGATGGCACAGCTGCCCGAGTGAGCAGATCTGGATCCTTGGGCAGGACGTACTGATCTACTGCCAACTGCACGATGTCTGCGAACCACGCCCTTCTTGGCCAACAGGGGGCCACCAGAATGGTTGGCACCCCTTCCTGGGCTACCTTGCGCAGCACCCTGCCTAACAGAGAAAACGGAGGGAACACAGAGGAGCCGAAAACCCCTTCTAAGGCATTGCCAGCGCATCCGTGGCCAGAGGATCCTGTGACAGAGACAAAGAATGGAAGTTTGTGATTGTGACGTGAAGCAAACAGGTCCACATGCGGCAGACCGCAGCGGTGGCACAGGGAGTGAAACACCCTGTTGCTGAGGGACCACTCCCCCAGCCAAGACATCCCCCTGCTCAAGGAGTCTGCCTCCAGGTTCTCCACCCCCCAGGATGTAAACTGCCGAGATGCAGGGGACATTTTCCTCCTCCCAAGACAGTATCAGGAACACTTCCTTGAGGGCTCGCTTGCTCCGAGTCCCTCCCTGATGATTGATGTAGGCAACCGCCGTCTGGTTGTCCGATCGGATCTGAACAGCCCGACCCCGAAGGTGTGTGGGAAAGGACCAACCTTTTCGCCCACAGTTCCAGAATGTTGATGGGGCATGGGCCTCCTGAGGGCCCCGCTGACCCTGGAGCTTCAGAGACTTCCAAAAGCCCCCCCCCCCCCCCCCCCCCAACCTGTCAGACTGGCATCTGTGGTGACAGTCTCCCAGCACGGGGACAGAAAGGTCCTGCCCACTAGGAGATTCCTTGAGTCCAGCCACCACGAAAGGGACTGACTGACCCGAGGGGACAGAGCAAATTCCTGATCCAGGGACACAGGGCCCCGATCCCAAAATTACAAGAGGTGCAACTGAAGAGGTCTCATGTGAGCATAGTGGACAGCCTCGAAGCATGACACCATCAGACCCACCCACAGTCTGCAGGCTCTCCACCTTCTGCTGAGGCAGAAAAACCTTGACCTGTGATGTATCCAGAGTCATGCCCAGAAAGGACGTCACCAGGGATGGAGACAGTGAAGACTTGGGGTAGTTGATCACCCAATCGAAGGACTCGAGTGTGGAGACCATCATCTGGGTATCCAGCTCAGCTTGATGGAAAGACTGAGACGCAATCAGAAGGTCGTCCAGATAAGGAAGGGTGCGAATACCCAGAGATCTCAACAGAGCCATCACCCCCGCCAGCACCTTGGTGAAGACCCGAGGGGCTGAGGTAAGACCGAACGGTAAGGCCACAAATTGGTAGTGCTGATCCTCCAGAGCGAACTTGAGAAATCTCTGATGACCTGGAAAGATTGGAACATGAAGGTAAGCATCTTTGATGTCCACAGAAGTCATGAAGTCACCCGGGCGCAAGGTACTGACCGCCGAGTCTCCATGCGAAAATGCTTGAACCTGACAAATTTGTTGAGGCGCTTCAAATCCAGGATGGGCCTCAGGGACCCATCTGTTTTGGGATTGGAATAGAAGCCTCTGCCCCTTTCCTGGAAGGGCACCAGGCAGATGACACCCAGATCCAAAAGGCTTTGGACCGCAAGCCGCTAAACTGACAAGGGGTTTTGAACCATCTGGGATCTGATGAATCTTGGGGGCGGACAAGCTGAAAACCATCTTGTATCCGGAGGACACCACCTCCTGAATCCACCGGTCTGAGACGCGCAGTCTCCAGACGTGAGCAAAGAGCTGCAACCGTCCTCCCACCTGGATGGGTGAGGGCGCCTCCTCATGCCTGAGGGGGCTTGGGGACAGATTTGGACTTGGGACCCCATGGGAGACCGGGCCGTCCACAGGCCTCTCCCCTGCCCCCAAAGGTCTCTACGTGTCCCCGCAAATGGTGCACCCTGGCCAGACCTGGGAGCACGGAAGGGATGAACCAGCCCCCCGAAAGGGCCGCAGCTGCCTCCTGCGTTGAGGCAGCCTACCATCCTTGGCAAACAGATCCAGACGCTCACCAAAGAGCCGTAGCCCAGTAAAGGAGAAGCCAGTGAGAGCCTTCTTAGCAGCATTATCAGCCGCCCACTGACGCAGCCAAACAGAGCGGCGTACAGCCACCAAAAGGGCAGATGCCTTACCACACATCCTGACATCATCCATGGCAGAAAGAATGAATGCCACAAATTCATAGCAAAGCAGGAGGGATCTATACTCCTCCCCCCTATTGGCATCCGAGGTATTATCCAGAAGGCACTTGAGTAGTCCTTTAATAGCCGTGATGGCAGAAGCGCACACAGGGCGCAGCGCAGTCCCTGCACAAGCAAATGCATGACAGGCCAGCTGATCCACACGCCGGTCCTCACCATCCCTCAGAGTAGAAGTGTCAGGGGAATGCATGACCGAGGTATTGGACAACCCAAGCACGGGGACACGACCAGCGCTTAACCACATCAGCAGGAAAGGGATACCTCCTGTCCCAACTCTTGGACACCGCGGGCAATTTGCTAGGACATTCCCACTCCTTGAGCACCAAATTATTAAAGTGGTTCTGCTCAGGAAACTCCAAGCGTTGTTTAACAGTGTGAAAAAGCTCACCCTGCTGCTTTTTAGCTGGGACAGGAGGGGTAATACACAATACTTCCAAAATGTGAGCCAACAGCCTATCAGTATCATCAGGAGACCATGGATCTTCCCCAAATGGAGACCCAGTACCACCATAAATCTCCTGCTGTTCCTCAGAGGACTCGGAATCAGAGAAGAGTTCCCCCTCTTCTAGGGGGTAATGACCAGACAAAGTGTAATGTCCCTCATCCTCAACAGGAAAAAGAGAAACAGCGGGGGTTAGGTGCCGCTTCTTGCCAGAAGCCTTGCGGGGGGACAGGCCCCGTAATGTGCCTTTCCAGGCTGGCCACCCGCATAGCCAAATCATAATGGGATTCCCCGCTAGCATGTCCCTCGCTGGGGGTCAGAGGCAGGCGCGGGGGGGTAGGTGATGCAGAAGGGGGTGTAGAGCTGGGAAGCGAGGCCGGAAACCCAGACTGCAGCGCAAGTACCTTCTGAGTGCAGGGCACACATATCCTGACATCGTCACTCACAGGGGATACCCCACACACAGCACACAGCTGGGCTTGTCCCGAAGGAACCCCAAGCACATTATCCCCAGAAGCCTCCATATGGTGATTAGAGTGGGCACACAGGCCAGTATAGGGTTAAGGCTAGCAAGAGCCACCCGGGATGCCCCAAACCCCGCTAGGGAAGGTGGGAGATGGAAGGGAAGAGGGCCGGGAGAAACCACAGTCACGTTTATCCCGCCTGAAAGACATAAGAAAACCACACATAATCCCATAATGTGGCGAAAATAGCAAAATACAACCCCGAAGGGGACTCACGGACCAAGAAGCCAATAACACAATCCAGGCAGGCCAGCAGCGCGCTGCAGTACAGGAAGAGAAAGTCTCAGACCAAAATGGCACCCGCACGGACCTTGAGGGGTGGGCCACGGAGATATGATGCAAAAGGCGTCATCCGCGGGACCCGCCCCCCCCCCGAAGAGCACGAATCGCGCTCCACGTGACCCCCCAGCACCAATGACAGCGCAGTAAAAGACAAGGTGAATGTTGCCGCCAGCCGCGAAGCGCCGAGCGCGCACAATACAAAGTAAAAAAATACAATTCTGTGAAATACTCACCTGCAGAATTGATATTATAAGTATACAGTACGTCCTGCTCCAGATAGATTACTTACACTTGGGTTATCCTCCGCCAGATTTCGCTGCACTGCAGAGACATGTAAAACAGGCTCCTCCCGGCCCCTCAAATACCCGTGGACCTCCCACAAATCCCCAGCATTGAAAAGCAGTGAACAAGCAGCCGGGAGAATTTAACCACCAAAAAACTGGTAACTATAACAATGATAACAATCACCATACAGGGGATCCAGAATAATGCAAAAACCAGGGTGGGGTGGAGCAGGACGTACTGTATACTTATACTCACCTGTAGAATTGATATTATAAGTATACAGTACGTCCTGCTCCACCCCACCCTGGTTTTTGCATTATTCTGGATCCCCTGTATGGTGATTGTTATCATTGTTATAGTTACCAGTTTTTTGGTGGTTAAATTCTCCCGGCTGCTTGTTCACTGCTTTTCAATGCTGGGGATTTGTGGGAGGTCCACGGGTATTTGAGGGGCCGGGAGGAGCCTGTTTTACATGTCTCTGCAGTGCAGCGAAATCTGGCGGAGGATAACCCAAGTGTAAGTAATCTATCTGGAGCAGGACGTACTGTATACTTATAATATCAATTCTACAGGTGAGTATTTCACAGAATTGTATTCTTAGTATACAGTACGTCCTGCTCCAGATATAGTACTTACACTTGGGACATCCAATAGCAGTGTCCATAAGCAGGGTGGGATCCCCAACAAAAAGGTAACAGCAGACAGTTTAAACCCCCGCCGCCAGCAAAACCTTGCGGCCAAAATCAGCATCAGCTTAGGCCCCAACATCAACCTTGTAAAGCTTTGAAAAGGTATGAACAGAAGACCAAGTAGCGGTCTTGCAAACTTGTCCAACGGAAGCCTGGTCCTGGAAGGCCCAAGAGGCACCAATAGTACAAGTAGAATGAGCAATAAGGTGGAAGGAAGGATTCCTCCCCTTAGCAGAATAGGCCTGAATCACAGCCTGACGAATCCATTCGCTAACAGTAGACTTGGCAGGAGCCAAACCCTTCCTAGGACCGGAAGGGACCACAAAAAGAGCATCAGTTTTCCTGAAGGACACAGTGACAACCAGGTAATACTTCAAACACCTGACCACATCCAAGGAATGCCGAACCCTTTCCTTAGCGATGCTAGGATTAGGGCACAATAAAGGAAGAACAAAAACCTGATGCAAATGAAAAGCAGACACCACCTTAGGCAGAAAATCCGGCTTAAGGCGGAACACCACCTTATCCTGGTGTCTCTCAAGGAATGGAGGCTGGATAGACAGAGCCGCCAGCTCAGACCCACGCCTAACCAAAGTAATAGCCACCAGAAAGACAACCTTGAGGGTAAGTACAGCCAGAGCAGCAGCATCCTGAATAGGCTCAAAGGAAGCACCCTGCAAGGCAGACAAGACCAAGTTCAAATCCCAACAGGGACCATAAGTTTACGAGGGGGACGCACATGAGTGACCCCTTGAAAAAGGTCTTAACCAAGAATACTGAGCAAAGACTTCTGAAAGAAGGCAGAGAGGGCAGAAACCTGACCCTTCAGAGTACTGAGTTTTAGACCCAACTCCAACCCATGCTGTAAAAGCTCCAGAACCCTGGGGACTGAGAACACCCAACAGGGAAGAGACCTAGACTCACACCAATCAAGGTAGCTACGCCATACCCTATAACAGATGGAAGAAGAAGTTTTCTTCCTAGCCTTCACCATGGTCTCAATCACCGAGGCAGAAAAGCCTTTCTCCATCAAGATGGAGGTTTCAGAAGCCAGGCCGTCAAAGCCAGAGTTTGTAATCGGGATGGCGTAAGGGGCCCTGAGTGTGCAGATCTGGCACTCCTGGCAGAACATACTGATCTACTGCCATCTGTACCACGTCTGCGAACCACACTCTTCTTGGCCACCAGAATCACTGGCACCCCTTCCAGAGCAATCTAGTGCAGGCCCCTGCCTAGCAGGGGGAATGGAGGAAAGACATACAGAACAGAATGTCCTACCATGACAGTACTAAAGCATCCGTGGTCACGGCCAGAGGATCCTGGGACAGGGAGACAGGAGCCGGAAGCTTGTGATTGTGACGGGACACAAACAGATCTACATCTGGTTGATCCCCACGGTGACACAGGGAATGGAACACCCTGTTGCAGAGGGACCCCCCCCCGGAATGTATATCGTTGATATGCAGGGAACATTGGCCTCCACCCAGGTCAGGATCGGAGACACTTCCTGGAGGACCCTCTTGCTCCGGGTCCCTCCCTGATGATTGATGTAGGCAACTGCCGTCAGATAGACCTAGCGCTCCTGAACAGGCAGGCCCTGAAGATGAGTAGTCAAGCGAGTTAGAACTAACCTGAACGCTCACAGTTTCAAACATTGATAGGTGTATGGGCCTCCTAAGGGCCCCACCTCCCCTGGAACCGCAGGGACTTCCAGAACCCCCCCCCCCCAACCTGACAGACCGGCATCCGTGGTGACCGTCTCCCAGGAAGGGGCAAGAAAGGATCTGCCCCCCCAACAGGTTCCTTGAGTCCATCCACTACAAGAGAGACCTCCTTACCAGGGGGGAAGGCATACAGACCCTGTCCAGAGATGCTGGGTCCTTGTCCCATACAAACAATAGGAGAAGTTGCAGAAGCCCCCAAGGGGGACTGAGCATAAGGGACCGCTTCCAAGCACGCCACCATCAGGCCCACCAGCTGCATCCCCTGCCTGGCGGAGGGACGGGGACAGCTAGGAAGGACTGAGCCCGTGCAACCAGATTGTCCACTTTCTGCTGAGGAAGGAAGATCCTTGCCTGAACTGTATCCAGATTCATTCCTAGGAATAGAGTTACCAAGGAAGGGGACAGTGAGGACTTGGGGTGGTTGATCACCCATCCAAATGACTCCCAAATGGACACCACCAGCTGAATATCCAACTTAGCCTGATATAGAGACTGAGAAGTAATGAGGACGTCCAGGTAGGGCAGCACGCAGATGCCCCTTGGTCTCATCAGAGACATCACCCCCGTCAGCACCTTGGTGAGCACCCTGGGAGCTGAAGAGAGGCCAGATGACAAGGCCACAACTTGTCAGTGTTGGTCTTCCAACGCGAATCTGAGGAACCTTGGTGTCCTGAAAACACAGGGATGAAAATAAGCATCTTTGATCTCCACAGACGGCATGAAGCCCCCGGGGCGCAAGGAGCTGAAAGCCGAGCGCAGAGTTTCCATGCAGAAAACGCCTATACCTGACGATTTTCGGAAGATCTGTAAATCCAGAATGGGCCAGACTGACCCATCCTTTTGGGGAACCGTGGAAAGGTTGGTGTAGAGTCCCTTGCCTCTGTCTGTTAAGGGAAATCTGCAAATGACCCCCAGACCCCACAGGCCTTGCACGGCCTGCGCCAACACCTGAGCAGAGGCAGGGACCAGGAGTACCCGGGACCTGATAATCTTGGCGGAGGCCGCACAGCAAACTATGTTGTAGCCGGAGGACACTACCTCCTGAATCCACCGGTCTGAGGTGTGATGCCTCCAGACATGAGCAAGGTGCCACGGCCGTCCCCTCACCCTGACGGGCGAGGGCGCCCCATCATGCTTGAGGGGACTTGGGCTTAGCCCCCCCGGAGGAGCCAGGGCGTTGTCTGCTGCTCCTGGGGCAGGAATCTGCACGAGCCCCCGCGAAGGACACCCCTGGTTCCTGTTTAACACCATGGCAGGGGGTAGAAGGGGGGCCCTGGCCCCGAAGGGGCCGAGACAGCCGCCTGCACTGGGGTAACTTACCTCTCTTACCAAACAGGTCTAGACGGGCCCCAAACAGGCGTAGCCCCTTAAAAGGAAGCCCAGTAAGGGCCTTCTTCGCAGCATTGTTAGCACCCCACTGTCGCAGCCAGACCAAGAGACGTATAGCCACCACAAGGGCAGAAGTTCTTGCACACATTCTGATGGTGTCATCCAATGCTAATAGCATACATTTTACAAACACATCACAACTGGAGAGTGCATTAAACACCTCCCAAGGGAGATAATCAGGGGCACGATCAAGCATTTTTCTGATGAGGGTTCTAGCGGCCACAGCAGTAATGGCAGAAGCACAGACCGGGCGCAGCGCCGTCCCTGCACATGCAAAGGCGTGGGAGGCCAGCAGGTCAATGCGCCGGTCCTCAGCATCCTGAAGGGTAGTATAATCGGGAATGCAAGACAGGGGTGTTAGATAGCCCTATGATCGGGACATCCACCTCGGGGGGGGGGGGGGGGGTGTCCAACATGTAACCACCTCAGGGGGAAAAGGGTACTTACTATCCCAATCCCCTGGAACCCCGGGAAGTTTACTGGGGCACTCCCATTCCTTGAGCACAAGGGTATGGAAATGTGCCTGCTCTAGAAATTCCAAACGTGATGTTGCTGTATGGAAACGCTCCCCTCTTTGCCTGGGAGCCTCACCAGGGAGAGAGATAGCCAGAACCTCAAAGATCTGGATCAATAATCTGTCAGTGTCATCCGGGGCCCAGGGGTCAGGGCCAGAATCGTCATGACCCTTCGGTCTCTCATCAGATGAGCCTGAGTCAGAAAAGAGCTCTCCATCAGAAGGGGTATAGCCACACAGATTCAAACTCCTGAGATCCCACAGGGAAAACAGTAACATAAAGCGTCATGTGCCGCTTCTTACCAGGGCCCTTACGCACTAAAGACCTCGCAATAATCTGTTCAGCCGTAGGCAGTCTAGGCGGTTGTTTGATCTTGGTGTGGGGGGGACCGGCAGGCATTGACACATTACGGTGACGTACTCATTACTTTATACTTCATTATATTTTATTTAATTGTATTGCGCCATTCACCAAGCCAGTCAGTATTCAGTTATACCTTATTCACTTTGCACAGCTATTTCTGGGTACTTTTTTCTGGCACTTTGTCTCATATATCTAGCACACTGCTGCATCCTCTTTAGACCTTGTTCTTAAGGTTTCTACCATTTCTTTGGCTATACACCTTATAGCACACTTCGGTTTAACATTCGGTCTAACTTATACTTACTGGCTTGGTGATAATATTATATAATGCCATGCTTTTTTACTGCTTGGCACGTAACTAAATATATACAAATTGTGACTACTTGATTACCTAGCATTGCCTTGCCTAAGCTCCCCCCACCTTCTCTTTTTATATTGTCTTGTATATGTTTTTTAATTGTGTAATGCCCATCTGGGTTCCTTGTTGTTCCATTGTTGAATTTAATAAATTAGCATAACAAAAAATTTTTTTACATACTGGTCTGTACCAATTATTTAGGGTGAGTGCAGATTACTCTTGGTGCATGTATGGGACACACCAGAGTGCCCCTTCCATGTTCTTTAGTAGGCAGTCTAGAGGACAAATCAGGCTGAGAATCCCCACTTGTATGCGACTCAGCAGGAGTGAGATTTAAGCTTGGGGGAGTAGGTGAAGTGCAACGAGGTGTAGCCACTGGCAGGCCAGAATGCAAGGCCAGCGCTTGCTCAGCACAGGGTACGCAGACCCGTGCCCTGTCAGCGTCAGCATGGGGTTGTCCACACGCCATACACAGCCGTGTCCCGGGGGATCCCGGTCACATTATCCTGAGATGCCTCCATATGGTGATTTTTAGGGCACAATATGCCAGTAGGGATTGACGCTATAAAGCAACCCTGGATGCCCCAATGACCCGCTAGGGAAGTGGGAGTAATTTTACAAGGCCCGACTATCAATTACACCGGGCCGGGAGAAGCCAATGGATTCACCCGTCTGAAAGACACAATGAGAAGAAAGGGTGTCAGAACCAAAAAACTACAATGAGTATAAAGCCGCCCGCAAGGGCACTTAAGAACCACGGTATGTAAAAACGTCACACGCGCGCGATCTGACAAAATGGCGCAGAGTACCTCGAAGGGCGGGCCAGAGCGAGCCGTGAAGCGCGGCCCTGAAGGGCGCGAAGCCCAACAAGCAGCCAATGAGGACGCAGCAGAGTCTGAGGTAAACGCCGGCGCGGAACATCCAATATGAAGGAAAAAGGCGGCGGCATTTGCAAGAGTAAAAGACAAAGCGCGGCGGCCGAAACCACATATAACGGTCCAAAAGACATTACAAAAAATCATATGCATGTAATCACGCTACACTGACACCCCCCCCCCTTTCTTTCTCCCCGAAGGCTTCAGGGAGAATGAGGGAGGATGGTGGCCCTCTGTACAGGACCCACCACTACACGGGGCATGGGACAATAATGCGGGAGGGGCATCCCATAGAGGCTCACCATCAGCCTATACCGCCTACCCTTTGGTGGGGGACTGCGGTGGAGCAGCGCTCCATAAGCACGCATGGTGCCACCTACCTTCACCCGACCAGCGCAGCCCAGGCTGGGAGGCACATCACAGGGAGGACGGGTGGGAAGAGTCCAACAGGGCCGCAGGCTTTGATAGCCCCGCTCACCTGCGAGAGAGTGATACTTCATGTCTTCGCAGTCGGCACTGCAGAGAAATCTGGGGATTTGTGGGAGGTCCCCGGGTATTTGAGGGGCCGGGAGGAGCCTGTTTTTGCATGTCTCTGCAGTGCAGCGCCATCTGGCGGAGGATAACCCAAGTGTAAGTAATCTATCTGGAGCAGGACGTACTGTATACTAAGAATACTAATGCGGACACCACCGCCTCCCCCCGCCCCCCCTCCCCCCGAGGAGAGCTCCCCAGGGAGAGAGCGAGGCGGGGAAGAGCAGCGGCAGGCGCACCCAAGGCATGTCTTAGCTAGGGGGGAGGGGGGGCAGTGGAGGGGGGGTTGGGGAAGGCCCACAATAATAAGGCAGGAAGGGGCATCCCACAAGGCTCACCATAAGCCTGAACCGCCTACCCTTGTAGGTGCAGGGATTGCAGATGGAGCACCGCTCCTCAAGCACCTGACCCTGGTGCTGTCCTACCTTCACCCGAACCAGTCAGCCGAGGCTGGGAGGCAGTGGGTCAAGAACGGGTGGAAATAGTCCTGCAGGGCCGCAGGCTGGTAAGCACCGCTCGGCTGCATAAAATAGAGAGCCATCTTCTATCTTCGCAGTCCTGACTGCAGAAGGAAACAGGGAATTTGTGGGAGGTTCCTGTCCTTTTATAGGGCTGGAGATGTCTTTTCTGTAGTCCACTGCGCCCCCTTGTGGCGGATATCCCAAGCGTAACGAATTTAGTGAAACAGGACGTGCTGTATACTTGGAAAATAAATTTTACAGGCGAGTACACGATTCCCTTTTTTCCCGAAATTTATATACATGTGTGATGTCCCATATTAGTCCCCAGTCCGGTAAAAACAATCCCAGCATCAGTCAGACAAGCAGACTGAGTCAGCCATAACCAGCACAGCTGAATCATATAGAAGAGACTACATTGTGACTTCACATTGGCAGATACACCACCTTCTGCAATCCACTACAGACAAGTGCAGTATCAGTCAAAGCCTTCACATCATGTACTTGTATATTTCACATGGCTTCCCAAGGGCGGATATATATGGATATATGGATATATATATATATATATATATATATATATATATATATATATATCCGCACACCCTGAATATCATTAGTCTAGCTGCTTGCCATTTGAAGGATAGGTAGCCGCCAGGCCTCCTCCTAGTCCCCCAGGCACATCAGTTTGTGAATACAATGAATGGCTGCTGGATAGACCTCCAAGCCTAGATCCTGTTGACCGCATCACCATCAACATCAAGTACCATGTGAAAAAATACAATTCTGTGAAATACTCACCTGTAGAATTGGTATTATTTGTATACAGTACGTCCTGCTCCAGATATAGTACTGACACTTGGGTTATCCTCCGCCAGATGGCGCTGCACTGCAGAGACATGTAAAAACAGGCTCCTCCCGGCCCCTCAAATACCCGGGGACCTCCCACAAATCCCCAGCATTGAACAACTAGCCGGGAGAATTAAACCACCAAAAGACTGGTAACTATAACAATGATAACAATCACCATACAGGGGATCCAGAATAATGCAAAAACCAGGGTGGGGTGGAGCAGGACGTACTGTATACAAATAATACCAATTCTACAGTATTTCACAGAATTGTATTATTCTTAGTATACAGTACGTCCTGCTCCAGATATAGTACTTACACTTGGGGCATCCAATAGCAGTGTCCATAAGGTAGGGTGGGATCCCAACAAAAAAGGCAACAGCAGACAGTTAAAAACACTGTCACCTGCATAACCATGCGGCCAAGACAGCATGAGCTGAGGCCCTAACATCAACCTTGTAAAACCTTGAAAAGGTATGAACAGAAGACCAAATAGCGGTCTAGCAACCAGATCAACAGAAGCCTGGTGCTGAAAAGCCCAAGAGGCACCAAAGCACGAGTAGAATAAGAAGCAAAGCGAAAGGAAGATTCTTCCCCTTGTTGGAATACGCCTGAGTAACAGCCTGACAAATCCAATCGCTAACAACAGACTTGGCAGAAGCCAAAACCCTTTCCTAGGACCCGAAGGAAACATCCCATTCAAGTAATGACCAAAGCCGCCCAACTCCCCGAGAACAGACGAGATCGGACACATTCAGGACGGAGTGACCGTAGGTCCATAGGAGCATCAGTTCTCCAAAGGACACAGTGACTATCAAGGAAAAAAAAAAGGAATGCAAAACCCTTTCCTCAGCGTTGCTAGGAATCAGGCACAGAAGGAATAACAAAAACTTGAATCAATGAACATAAGACACCACCGTAGGCAGAGAGTCCGGATCCAGGCAGAACACCACCTCATCCTGGTGTATCTCAAAGAATGGGGGTTAGGAAGACAGAGCTGCACGCCAAAAACCCACGTCTGATCGAAGTAACAGCCACCAGAAGGACAACCTTGATGGTAAGAACAGCCAGACAGCATCCTGAATAGGACCAAAGGGAAAAACCCCGCAAGGCAGACAGAATCAAATTCAAATCCCAACAGGGACCATAGGAATACATGGGGAACACACCTGAGTATCCCCTGAAAGAAGTCTTAACCAAGGAAAACTGAACAAAAGACTTCTAAGTAAGGCAGACAGGGCAGAACCTGACCCATCAGAGTACTGAGTTGGAGAACCAACTCCAACTCATGTTGTAATAACTCTAGAGCCCTGGGAACCGAGAATGCCCGACAGGGAAGAGAACTAGACTCACACCAATCAATATGGGTATACCATACCCTATAACAGATGGAAGAGGAAGAAGAAGAAGCTTGCTCCTAGTCTTCCCATAGTCTCAGCCACCGAGACAGATAAGCCTGTCTCCATCAAGATGGATGTTTCAGCAGTCAGGCCGTCTAAGCCAGAGTCTGTATATTGGGGTGACGTAAAGGGGCCCTGAGTGAGCAAAGCTGGCACACCTGGCAGAACGTACAGAACTACTGCCCTCAGTACCATGTCTGCGAACCCCACTCCACTAGGCCACCCGGGGGCCACCAGAAACACTGGTCCCCCGTCCAGAGCAATCTTGCGCAGAACCCTGCCTAGCAGGGGAAATGGAGAAAAGACATACAGAACAGAATGTTCAGCCATAACATTACCAAAGCATCCTGACCACGGCCAGAAGATCCTGGGACAGGGAAACAAGGGCCGAGAGCTTGTGATAGCGACGGGACACAAACAGATCCACAACTGGTTGGACCCCATAGTGACACAGGGATTAGCACATCCTGTCGCAGAGAGACCCTACCGGAGCGAAACCACTGGTATGCAGGGAACATTGTCCTCCACCCAGATTAGGATCATAGACATACCCTGGAGGACCCTCCTGCTCCAGGTCCCTCCCAGAAGATAATGTAGACCACTGTCGTCAGACAGACCGAGCGCCCCCGGACAGGCAGGCCCTGAAGAGGAGCAGCCAAGCGAATCAGAACCAACCTGAACGCTCACTGTTTCAAACATTGATAGGTATATGGACCCTCTAAAGGCCCCACCTCCCCCAGAACCACAGGGAGTTTCAGAAGAAAATCCCCCCTTTAACCTGATAGATTGGCATCCATGCTGACCGTCTCCAGGAAGGGGCAAGAAGGGAACTGCCCCCAGACAGGTTCCTCCTCACCAGTGGGGAAGGCACACAGACCCTGCTCCAGGGATGCTGAATCCCTGTCCTGTACTAACAATAGAAGTTGTAGAAGGCCCCAAGGGGAACTGATCATAAGGGATAACTTCTGAGCAAGCCACCAACGGGCACACCGGCAGCATCCCTGCCTGGCGAAGGGACGGGGACAGCAATGAGGGACTAAGCCAATGCAACCAGATTGTCCACTTTATTGCTGAGGAAGGAAGGTTCTCGCCTGAACCAATCCAGATTCACTGCTAGGAATGGAGTAACCAATCAAGGGGACAATAAGGACTTGGGGTGATTGATCACCCATCCAAACGACACCCAGTGGACACCACCAGCCGAGTATCAAACTTAGCCTGACGTAGAGACTGGGAAGTGAGAAGGACGTCCAAGTAGGTCTCGCGCGGACGCCCCTTGGTCTCATCAGAGACATCACTCCCGTCAGCACCTTGGTAGGCGCTCTGGAGGCTGAAGAGAGGCCAGATAACAAGGCCACAAATTAGCAGTGTTGGACCTCCAACACGAACCTGAAGAGCCTCGGTGTCCAGGGAACACAGGGAAGTGAACAGAAGCATCTTTTGAGCTCCACAGATGGCGAGAAGCCCCTTGAGCGCAAGGCGCTGATGGCCCAACCCAGAGTTTCCATGCAGAACTGGAGAATTGCCGCAAACTTGTGAATCCAGAGTGGACCAGACTGACTTATCCTTTCGGGGGAGTGTGGGAAAGGTTGGTGCAGCGGCCCCTGCCTCTGCCTGTTAGGGGCAATCTGCAAGTGACCCGAAGACCCCATAGGCCCTGCAAGGCCTGCACCAACGCCTGAACAGAGGCAGGGACCAGGAGTACCCTGATAAACTTGGGGGAGGCCACGCAGCAGACTCTATCCTGTATCCGGAGGACACTACCTCCTGAATCCACCAGAATGAGGTGAGATGCCTCCTGATAAGAGCAAGGTGCTGCAGCCATCCCCTCACCCAGACGGGCGAGGGCGCCCCATCATGCTTGAGGGGGTTTGGTGGAAGATTTGGGCTTAGCCCCGCCGGAGAAGCCAGGGCGTTGTCTGCTGCTCATGGGGCAGGAGTCTGCACGAAACGCCAGGAAGGACACCCCTGATTCCTGTTTAACACTAAGGTGGGGGGGGGGGGGGTGCCCCTGCCCCGAGGGGGCCGAGACGGCCGTCTGTGTTGGGGTGATTTGCCCTTTTTACCAAACAGGTCCAGATGGGCCCCAAATAGGCGTTGCCCTCTAAAGGGAATCCCTGTAAGAGTCTTTTTAGTAGCATCGTCAGCACCCCACTGTCGCAGCCAGACCAAGCGACGTATAGCCACCACAAGGGCAAAAGTTCTTGCACACATTCTAATGGTGTCATCCAGCGCTAATAGAATACATTTTACAAATACATCACAGCTGGAGTGTGCATTAAACACCTCCCAGGGGAGATCCTCAGGGTGATGATCAAGCATCTTTCTGATGAGGGTTCTAGCAGCCACTGCAGTAATAGCCGCGGCACAGACCGGGCGCAGCGCCGTCCCTGCACAAGAAAAGGCGTGGGAGGCCAGCAGATCAATGCGCCGGTCCTCAGCATCCTGAAGGGTACTATAAGCAGGGGCCTTAATAAAGGGGGGATTAGGAACCCCTATGATCGGCGCATCCACCATGGGGGGTGATGACCAACAATTAACCACCTCAGGGGGAAAAGGGTATTTCCTATCCCAGTCCCCTGGAAGTTTACTGGGGCATTCCCATTCCTTGAGCACAAGAGCATGGAAATGAGCCTGCTCTAGAAATTCCAAGTGTGCTGTCGCAGTATGGAAACGCTCCCCTCTAGGCTTGGGGACCTCACCGGGGAGAGAGATAGACAGTGCTTTAAAGACCTTAATCAACAAATCGTCAGTGTCGCACTGGCCCCAGTATTCATGGCCAGAATCGTCATGACTCCTCGGCCTCTCATCAGATGAGCCTGAGTCAGAGAACAACTCCCCTTCATCAGAAGGGGTATATTCACACGGAGTAGTAAACTCCTCGGTTCCCATAGAAATTACAGAAACATGAGGCGACAGGTGGCGCTTCTTACCAGGGCCCATGCGCTCTGACAACCTCGCAATAATCTGTTCAGCCGTAGGCAGTCTGGAAGGCCCAGCAGGCTGCAATACCCCACTTGTATGCGACTCAGCAGGAGTGAGATTTAAGCCTGGGGTGATAGGTGAATTGAAGCGAGGTGCAGCCAATGGCAAGCCTGATTGCCGGGCCAGTGCTTGCTCGACACAGGGTCCGCAGACCCGTGTCCTGTCCGCATCAGCGTGGGGGTATCCACAAGTTATACACAGTCGGTCCTGTCCCAGAGGGACCCCGGTCACATAATTCTGAGATGCCTCCATATGTTGATTATTTGGGCACAATATGCGAGCAGGGATTTACGCAATAGGCAACCCTGGATGCCCCAAGACCCGCTAGGAAATTGGCTATAATTAGCGGGCCTGGTGAGAAGCCAAAGGTGTTCACCAGTCTGAAAGACATAATGGGAATAAAGGGTGTCAGAACCATGCGCAGTAATCAAGGATCATGAAAATCGCCCGCGAGGGCACTTACAGACCAAGGGAGCAGGAGAACCACTACCACGCGTGCGTGTGACTAGCATCAAAATGCCGCCAAGCGAACCTCGAAGGGCGTGCCAGAGCGGGCTGTGACGCAGAGCGCGCCAACCCAGGTTCCCTGCCCCCCCGAAGAGCGTGAAGCTCTAAGAAAGTTTCAACTTTGTCATGAGGAGTGAAGTGTATGACACTTAGAAAAATTATTTGCCAATGAAGGCGATGCCGCCGCCCGGCGCAGCACATCCAGTAAAGGAAAGAGGTGCGCACGGTGGCGACAGATACACAATAAAACTGCTAACAGCGCGGCTGGCACCAGGAATACCAGTCAAAGGACAATACTAAGGCCATAAGCGTGTAAACACCATACACGGAGACCACCACACCCCCCCCCCCTTTCTTTCCCCCCGAGCTACGGGGGGGGGGGGGGGAACGAGGGAGGATGGCGACCCTTTGTACAGGGCCCACCGCTACACGGGGCATGGGCAATAGTGCGGGAGGGGCATCCCCTAGAGGCTCACCATCAGCCTAAACCGTCTACCCTTTGGTGAGGGACTGCGGTGGAGCATGACTCCATAAGCACGCATGGTGCTGCCTACCTTCACCCGACCAGTGCAGGAGGCACATCACAGGGAGGACGGGTGGGAATAGTCCAACAGGGCCGCAGGCTTTGATAGCCCCGCTCACCTGCGAGAGAGTGATACTTCATGTCTTCGCAGTCGGCACTGCAGAGAAATCTGGGGATTTGTGGGAGGTCCCCGGGTATTCGAGGGGCCGGGAGGAGCCTGTTTTTGCATGTCTCTGCAGTGCAGCGCCATCTGGCGGAGGATAACCCAAGTGTAAGTACTATATCTGGAGCAGGACGTACTGTATACTAAGAATAAAACAAAAAACTCCATTCTTCTTTAGGAGGATGTTCTTCTATTGTCTCCTTAATGAGAAGAACTCTCCTTGATTACCTACCTACTTCCTGGACAGTGCCATGTACCCTAACCTGAACAACAGAGCGGTTAGCTCCGATATCTGGCAACCACTAGAGAACCAACTTTTCAAATCAGCAGTACCAAGCGTACTTCTGTCAGAATTTTAATGAATACAACTGAAATGCTTGGTATCAACAATTGGTTGTAAGAGGAACTAGTACCCTCCTGGAAAGAAACGTAAAACACTGTCCCCTGACTGTACATTGGGAGTGCATGGTTAAAAGGACAGGACAGGTTGAGATTCCTTGAGCGCAACCACCCTCTTGGGAGGACCCGAAGACGTAAGTTACAGATTAACTCCTACAGGTGTTCATCAGTCTTGCAGAGTCACAAAAAATACCATTTTGTGATTACTCACCTTTAAAATGGGTATTATAAGTATGTCAAACACCCCGCTTCCAATATTCATGACATATGGGTTATGGTTCCAGTAGCGAACTTCTGCAGAGATGAAAGCAAAAAAGAAGCCCCTCCCGATCCATAAATACCTGGGACCTCCCACACATTCCCCAGTATATGACAGCAGTAAGGGGACCAGGAAGAGCTAATAAAAATACCATTTTGTGAATACTCGCCTGTAAAATGGGTATTATAAGTATTGTCAGCGGATATATCCTGACCCCGCTGTGACTTACCGGAGATTGCCATAGCGCCGAATGAGAACAACGTTGCTGCGGTGGTAGTCCCCGGTTGAACATCAAGGTGATGCCCCCATACGTTGGGCCAATGTGGACAGCTGCTGCCCCACTGGATGTGACCGTATATGTTCTGCTTATATTTACGCTCAGCAAGCACCCACATGCAAGACATACGTATGTTACGTCTGCTCAGAAACCCCAGATGTTGTCCTGAAGTATTGGGTTCCTGCTGGATTGTATCCCTCAAACAGGATATTGATAATAGATAAATCTGGAGGATTTTGCGACACAGCAGTAGTGACCACTCGGGCTCTGGTGAATGATGCTTTGGTGATGTCATCTGCATGTTTGGGGCTCGAACGACGATTCCTATCTTTTGGACTAATGGGACTAATGGTTGATAACATCGGAGTGTTTCCTCTGGTCCCCTTGTTTCTCCTCTGAACAAGAGTGGGCTGAATATACTTACCTGCCCCTGATTAGGGAGCTATAAACTCTGGATGTGTTATGGAGCAATATTCATCTCTGCGGTGTGACCTAAATATATATTATCCTGTAAAGAACAAGTATAAATGTGCTTACCAGTCCATACACCCTGGGTGGCCACATTTTATAAATTGGTGTCGTCTCAGATCAAGTCTGAAGCCCACAGATATTTATGCACTCAAGATGCTGGGTACTATTGAAGAAATTTCTTTATATTATAATGTTCTGCTTGATGACCATAATGTTTAATATGCTGCTGTTATATATATTTTCTTTATATTTTTCTAAATTAGTTTTCTATAGTATTATTTAGGTATTTTGTATGTATAAACTTAATTACAGTCTTATGATTAGTTGTAGCAAGCTTTAGAGATTTTAACTGTGCAACCGTCTTAGTGTTGCGGAGTGGGCCCAGATCCAAGTAGGCTGTTTACCTCTATTCATGTGTCCCAGCCGTTTATTCGGCTGAGTGCGCTGTCCCTATCATTTGTATTTCCACCAGTATCGGTCCTCCCCCCCCCCCTCGTTCGTTGCCATGGTTACTCCCTCTTATTTATGTATATGCGCAGTGGAGTTTCAGCGTGGCCAGGACTGGCTGTGCTGCGCCTGCGCATTCAGCTTAAACGCGCCTGTGTCCTGTGTTACTGGCACTCAGATGGAGGCTTGGCGTGCGGTGCGCGCGCCGCCTCTGGGGCTATTCTGATAACATAGAACTAACTTTATTGGCACTGACACTGGCCACATATAGACATCATTTATGTGTTGCCTGCACGTCGCGCACTTCCGGCCGGAGTGCGTGAACGAGGGGGGGGGGGGGGGGGGGGGAGGACCGATACTGGTGGAAATACAAATGATAGGGACAGCGCCTATCATTTGTATTTCCACCAGTATCGGTCCTCCCCCCCCCCTCGTTCGTTGCCATGGTTACTCCCTCTTACTTATGTATATGCGCAGTGGAGTTTCAGCGTGGCCAGGACTGGCTGTGCTGCGCCTGCGCATTCAGCTTAAACGCGCCTGTGTCCTGTGTTACTGGCACTCAGATGGAGGCTTGGCGTGCGGTGCGCGCGCCGCCTCTGGGGCTATTCTGATAACATAGAACTAACTTTATTGGCACTGACACTGGCCACATATAGACATCATTTATGTGTTGCCTGCACGTCGCGCACTTCCGGCCGGAGTGCGTGAGTGCGGAATCCACTGCTCCATGTTGCTTAACCTCATTAGTGCCGCCGCAGGTACACAGGTGCGTTTTGGCTTGGTATGGATGAGAGAGTGGGGGGCACATGTGATTTGCATCTGGGGTGTGGGTGGTGTCTTGGGAGTACTGAGGGAGGAGTGCATTTAGATTTGGGTCATTAGCGCGTTTTCTACTGATTTTTACTGGCCAATAGGCAGTAGTAGGAGGTTCTTATGCCTTTATATACTTGGGTCTGGTCCCCCCTTCAGCACTTTGCCCTGAGGAAGTAGTGTGGATACACTACGACACGCGTTGGCGACGGTTTGTGGGGGCGCCCCTGGTCGGTTTGCATACTCACTATTGCTTTCTCTTGTGCCCACCCAGGTGTGTGGGTTTACACCTGGCTGGGACTCTTTGAATAGATTTTTGATTTATTTTTTACAATATATTCAAGTGGTCTGCACTTTGCACTTATACAGCACTTTGCACTTTGTTGATTATATGATTAAATAGATTATTTATTATGTACCGTGTCTAATAATGTTTGGAATGAATTTTTTTCACCATATATTTTGTATAGGACCTCTGGCGCCCTCTGGTGTTGTTTTATGTCTGTTATGTTAATGTCTATATGTGATTTTAAATTGTAGCTTATCATATGACAAAATGTAATAAATTCTGACTTTTTAGATATATTGTGGGGTGGTGCCACTTTCTCTTTTACACCTTGTGGGAGGTTTTGGTCCCCTCCCCTTTTTGCTGGTCCTTTGTCATAATCGGTGTTTAGATAGGTGTGCACACCACGTTCTATATTACACATTATAGTTGGTTACTCTTGGCATATAGTTTAGTGCGGCCCTCCTGTTTGTCTGTTTGTTATTGGGTATTATAAGTATGTCACACACCCCACTTCAAACATTAATAATTACAATAGGGTTAACTCACCGCTAGGTGGCAGCATTGCAGAGAATCTCCAAAAATTCAACAGGCCCCTCCCGGTCTATACATACCTGGTACCTCCCAACAATCACCCAGTATTAGAACAGCAGTAAGACAAGGTACCAGGAACAAACAATGTAACCCTCAACGTAAAGAACTAAACTTCACCATATAAAGAGCCAGGATACCAAAAAGGGCGGGTGAAGTGGGGTGTGTGACATACTTATAATACCCATTTTACAGGTGAGTATTCACAAAATGGTATTATTCTAAGTATGTCACACACCCCACTTCAAACATTAATAATTACAATAGGGACATCCAACAGCAGTGTCCAGAAAAGGGTGGGTATCCGACCAGGCAATAACGCAGAAAAAACTCAAACCACTGCAGCCTGCAAAACCTTGCGGCCAAAAACAGCATCCGCTGAGGCCCGCACATCAACCTTATAGAACTTAGAAAAAGTATGAACAGAAGACCAAGTTGCAGCCTTACACACTTGTTCAACCGAAGCCTGGTGCTGAAAAGCCCAGGACGCACCAACCGCACGAGTAGAATGAGCAGTAACGCGAAAAGGAGGATCCTTCCCTTTAGCCGAATAAGCTCCAACAATGGCCTGACGAATCCATTTACTAATGGAAGACTTGGCCGGAGCCAAACCCTTCCTAGGCCCACAGGGCACAACGAAAAAGGCATCAGTCTTACGAAAAGAAGACGTAGCACGTAGATAGTACCTAACACAACGTACAACATCCAAGCAGTGCAAAGCACTCTCCTTGACATTCTTAGGCTTAGGACACAAGGAAGGAAGAACAATGTCCTGGTTAAGATGAAAAGCAGAGACCACTTTAGGGAGAAAGTCTGACTTGAAGCGAAAAACCACTTTGTCCTGATGATCCTCGAAATAAGGAGCCTGAATAGACAAAGCTGCCAACTCTGAAACACGCCGAACCGAAGTGATGGCCACCAGAAAGGCAACCTTCTGAGTAAGAGTGGACAGAGCAATATCCCGCAAAGGCTCAAAAGGAGGAGCCCTAAGAGCAGAAAGAACCAAATTCAAATCCCAAACTGGGAGCAAAGGCTTCCTAGGAGGCCGCACATGCGTAACCCCCTGGAAAAAGGTCTTGACCAAGGAATGGCTAGCAAAAGACTTCTGGAAAAAAATTGACAAAGCAGAAACCTGCCCCTTCAAGGTACTCAGCTGAAGACCGGAGTCCAGCCCCGACTGAAGAAACTCCAAAATCCTAGACACAGAAAAGACCCGGCAAGGCAAAGACCTAGCCTCACACCAATCAATATAAGATCTCCAATACCTGTAATAAATGGAAGAAGAAGATCTCTTCCTGGCACTAATAAGAGTCCGAATGACCGCATCCGAAAGACCCTCCTCCTTTAAGATGGAGGTTTCAGCAGCCAAGCCGTCAAAGCGAGCGTTTGTAAACTGGGGTAACATAGTTGGCCCTGTGTGAGAAGATCCGGCCGAAGAGGCAGATCGAACTGATCTACGGCCAGACGAACGATGTCTGCGAACCACACCCGCCTTGGCCACCTTGGAGCCACGAGAATGGCGGGAACTCCCTCCAGAACCAACTTTCGCAGAACCCTGCCTAGCATGGGAATCGGAGGAAACAGATAAAGAAACCCCAGGTCCCTCCAGCTCAGGGCCATGGCATCCACCGCCAGAGCCAGAGGGTCCCGGGACAGAGACACAAAGGACGGAAGCTTGTGATTGTGACGAGAGGCAAACAGATCCACCTCCGGCGTCCCCCATCGGAGACAAAGCGACCGAAACACCTGGGGATGGAGAGACCACTCCCCCCGACGGGACGCACACCGGCTCAGAAAGTCCGCCTCTGTGTTTTCCACTCCCGGAATGTAAACTGCCGAGATGCAAGGGACATGAGTCTCCGCCCAGACTAAAATCAGAGACACCTCCCTGTGGGCACCCAGACTGCGAGTCTCTCCTTGGTGATTGACGGATAGCCACCAGCAAGGCAGTAGCCCTACCACACATCAACATGGCATCCTCCTGAGCGGCCAGGATAAAAGACAAGAAGGAATCACAGCGCTTAAGCGCAAGAGACTCATCACAGGTAGGCTCGAGATCCACACCCAAGTCCCTGACAATAGACCTGACCGCAAAAGTCAAAAGAGCCGAAGCACAGACAGGCCTTAACACCGAACCCGCACATACAAAACCATGGCGGCCCAGCTAATCAATCCGGCGATCCTTGCCGTCCCTGAGCGAAGTCGTGTCAGGGGAATGCACGACCGCCGTGTTGGACAGTCCCAAGACCGGAGTATCTACCTCAGGGGGGACAGACCAACGCTTCATCAATTCCGCCGGAAAAGGATACTTCCTATCCCAGCTAGACGGCACACTGACGAGACGCGTAGGTTGCTCCCATTGCTTGAAAACAATCTCTTCAAAATGCTGTTGGCTGGGAAACTCCAAGCGCTGCTTGGACACCCCAAAATGCTGACCCTTAGGCCTAGGAGCAACCACCGGAGGATCCAAATCCAAAACCTCAAACATCTGAGTCAGAATGGTAGATGAATCGAGAGGAAGGCCCTCAGCCTGATCCCCCTCAGCACCCAGCAACTGCTGAACCTCGGAATCCTCTTCCTCAATGAGTTCACCATCTTCAAGAGGACGATCCGACCAATCCAGATCTCCAATAACTTCCTCATCTGAATCCGGCGGAGGCGGAGACAGATGCTTCCGCTTAGCTGGAGCCTTCTGAGCGGCCATTGCGGAAAACCTTTTCTCAAGGCTGGCCAAACGGGCGCATACCTCGGATTGCGAATCCCCACCCAGGACAACGTCACACGGGGTCCGGAATAAGCGAGGGGGAGAGGGAGATGGCGCGGCCGACGAAGTGCTAGGCACCGGAGTACTGGACTGCTGTGCAATGTTCCGCTGTGCACATGGGATACACAAAATGACATCATCTCCCTGGAGCGGAGTCCCACAACCCCCGCACACCTTGGATTGTCCCGAAGAACCATTTCCGGTATCTGTGGCAGCCTCCATGTGGTGAAATTTATGGTATTCGCGTAACCCAGGGATTTATGCAGTACGCGACCCGGGATGCCCCCTAATTATCTAAAATTGTTTAAAAATCCTGACCCGGGGGATTTAGCATAAAATATATATATATATATATATATATATATATATATATATATCCAATGAAGGAAAAAATATATTTCTAGAAAACAACCCCCCACTAGCCAGGTATATAAGACCGGGAGAGCCCTGCCAGATGGGATTCCAGGATCTGAAAGACACAAAAGAACAGGGACAACAGTCAATCCAGGCACAGTAATACCTATGAAAACATACAGAAATATCATACCAATACAACCCCCCCCCCCCCCCATTAACCATAGACCAAAAAAGCTGGTTAAGATATCCAGCCAGCACCTTAAAAAGGTGGGCGGAAGCGAGGAGGAGGGAGAAGGAGGGGGACGTAAGGCGGGGGACCAGGCCAACAGTCCTATGTGACCCAAAACAACCCCCGCAGGCTAATCTGCCAGAAACGCCTACCTGGAGAAGAGCACGACCGCAGCGAGGCACCCGCAGCAAGATGGCGGCCCGAACACCGCTCCGTGTCTGCGAGGGAGGAGAAGACGAGCCCCGGGAGCCGAGAAAGCCCCGCCCCTCCAAACAGGCCAATCAGCGCGCGGCCCGCGCGACGCGGTCCCGCCCCCCTGCGGCGTCATCGAACGGCCAGACCGGCGAAACCGCGCTCACCTTCCAGGACGGGACCGGCGGAGCAACCTGCCGGTCCCAAAGTGGCAGACGCAACACACACACTCTCTCTCTCCCCTGAGCATGCCGGGCACGCCAGGCCGCAAGCCCCCCGGCTCCTGAGGGGAGAAACCGCCAAACTCGCTCAAGTAGCACCCGCACAGTAAAAACACACACAAGGCAGGCGGATACACCTACCCAAAAGTCAAACACGCCACAGAAAACAAGCGCAGGAGCCCTCACAAAACCAGCCAGTTCAGCAGCCACACTCACACAACCATGACACCCGGAGTAAGGAATAAACTACTGTCCCAGGGCTAGACACAAACCTGTAACAGCTAACTAACCGCTAGTTAAATGGGGGCATCCCACATCCGGATCACCACTCCGGGAATCCCGCTATGCCCCGCAATGAAGGGTCGAGCGGAGGAGCTAATCTCCTAGGCACCAAAGGTGCCGGCTACCTTTTGCCCGGCCTACAGCCGAGGCTGGGAGGCTGCCAGTTAACAAGTATGCTACAAAACAAGAGCCGGGCAGAAATAGACCACGGGGGGGGGGGGGGGGGGGGGGCCGGGGGGATACCCCGGCTACCTGCAAGCAGGAGACTTCTTTCTTCTGTCTTGTCGCCACCTTGCAGAGAATAACACTGGGTGATTGTTGGGAGGTACCAGGTATGTATAGACCGGGAGGGGCCTGTTGAATTTTTGGAGATTCTCTGCAATGCTGCCACCTAGCGGTGAGTTAACCCTATTGTAATTATTAATGTTTGAAGTGGGGTGTGTGACATACTTAGAATACATTCTTAACCATAAAAAGGCTCACCATATAAAGGATCCAGAATACAAAAGGGCGGGATGAAGCGGGGTTTGTGACATACTTATAATACCCATTTTAAAGGTGAGTAATCACAAAATGGTATTATTCCAAGTATGTCACACACCCCGCTTCCACTATTCATGACATAGGGGACATCCAATAGCAGTGTCCGTCATGGGTGGGGATCCAAATGCAGCAAAAAAAAAAAAAAGCACCAATTTAAACCACTGCAGCTTGCAGAACCTTGCGGCCAAAAACAGCATCCGCTGAGGTCCGCACATCAACCTTATAAAACTTGGAAAAAGAACAGAAGACCAAGTAGCAGCCTTACAAACTTATTCAACAGAAGACTGGTGCTGAAAAGCCCAGGAAGCCCCAACAGCACGAGTAGAATGAGCAGTGATCTTAAAAGGAGGAACCCTCCCCTTAGCAGAATAGGCCCCAACAATGGCCTGGCGTATCCATTTACTAATGGTAGACTTGGCGGGCGCCAAACCTTTTCTGGGCCCAGAAGGCACCACGAACAAGGCGTCCATCTTACGAAAAGGAGAAGTAGCAACCAAATAGTACTTCACACAACGAACCACATCCAAAGAGTGCAAAACCCTCTCCTTGTCATTGCTAGGTCTAGGACACAAGGAAGGGAGAACTACATCCTGATTGAGATGGAAGGCAGAAACCACCTTAGGAAGGAAATCTGGTTTAAAGCGAAAAACCACCTTATCCTGGTGTCTCTCAAAGTAAGGGGCCTGAATAGACAGAGCCGCCAACAGAGGTAATAGCCACCAAAAAGGCAACCTTTTGAGTGAGCACAGAAAGAGCCACATCCTGCATCGGTTCAAAGGGAGGCCCCTGGAGGGCCGACAGAATCAAATTTAAGTCCCAAACGGGAACCAAAGGCTTCCTAGGGGGCCGAACATGAGTGACCCCTTGGAAAAAAGTCTTGACCAGATGATGCAAAGCAAGACCTTTGAAAAAAAGACAGCCAGGGCAGAAACCTGACCCTTCAAAGTACTGAGCTGAAACCCCAGATCCAGACCGTGTTGTAGAAACTCCAAAATCCTAGGAATCGAAAACACCCTGCAAGGTAAGGCCCTAGCCTCAGACCGCCAAGTCCTATAGTAAATGGTAGAGGACGACCTCTTCCTAGCTCTAATCAAGGTTTGAATAACCGCCTCAGACAAACCTTCCTCCCTCAGGATGAAGGTTTCAGCAGCCACGCCGTCAAAGCAAGCGTTTGTAAATTGGGGTAACGTAGTTGACCCTGAGAGATCAGATCCGGAGACAGGCGCAGCCTGTACTGATCTACCGCCATTCTTACGACGTCTGCGAACCAAACCTGTCTTGGCCACCTTGGGGCCACCAGAAATGCTGGTGCCCCCTCTAGAGCCAGCTTGCGCACTACCTTGCCCACCATGGAGAAGGGGGGAAACAGATACAGAAACCCCAGCTCCCTCCAAGCAAGGGACAAGGCATCCACTGCCAGGGCCAGAGGATCCTGAGACAGAGATACAAAGGTTGGAAGCTTGTGATTGTGCCGAGAGGCAAAAAGATCCACCTCCGGAGTCCCCCACTTGTGACACAGGCCCGAAACACCCTGTGGTTGAGAGACCATTCCTCTCGGCGAGAGAATCCCCTGCTCAGGGAGTCCACCTCTGTGTTCTCCACTCCCGGAATGTATACTGCCGAGATGCAAGGAACATTGCTCTCCGCCCATGTCAGAATCAGAGAGACATCCCTGAGGGCACTCCTGCTGCAAGTCCCTCCTTGGTGATTGATGTAAGCTACCGCAGTACGATTGTCTGATTGAACCTGAACCGGTAAACCCTGTAGGTGAAGTGTTAGACGCGACAGAACCAAGCGGACAGCTCTGAGCTCCAAGATGGGGTTGTGAGCCTCCTGAGGACCCCACAACCCTTAGAACTGATGATCTTTCCAGAAACCTCCCCAGCCCGACAGGCTGGCATCCATGGTAACCGTCTCCCAACGAGGGGCCAGGAACGATCTGCCCCTCGTCAGATTGCTTGATTCCAGCCACCACTGAAGAAGGGACTGCCGAATCCCAGGAGACATCAGAAAAGACTGATCCAAGGACTGTGGACATCTGTCCCATTTCAGCGATAGATGGAGTTGTAGTGACCTCATGTGGAATTGAGCAAAGGGGACTGCCTCGAAGGAGGCCACCATCAAACCTACCAGAGTCATCCCTAGCCGGATAGAAGGGCGAGGGTTGGTCAGGAGAACACGCATCACATCCTGAACCCTCTGCACCTTTGGCTGAGGTAGGAACACTCTGGCCTGACTGGTATCCAGATTCATGCCCAGAAAGGAAATCTCCCTTGATGGGGAGAGAGAAGACTTGGGGTGATGGACACCAGGACGGTGGTGACGACGCTGGAGAGGTTCGGATGGGTGATCAAACTCCGCCTGGAAGAGGGAGGAAGCTGTAATGAGTAGGTCGTCCAAATACGGCACAATGCGAATGCCCTGAATAGGTTGGAATAATAGCCCCGGCCTCTCTCTGAAAGAGGCACCGGGCATATGACCGCCATGTCCAGGAGGTTCTTTACAGCTGACAGGAGCCCCTGCGCCGCCCGAGGATCCGATGGCACCCGAGACCTTAGGAATCTGGGAGGAGGCCGGGACTCGAACTCCAGTTTGTACCCCGATGAGACCACTTCCAATATCCACTTGTCTGTGACCTCCTGGGCCCAGACCTGGAAGAAGAGCCGCGGCCGTCCCCCCACCCACAAGGGTGAGGGCGCTTCTTCATTGCTGAGCCGGCTTGGCAGCGGGCTTGGGCCTGGAACCCCAGGTAGAGGCCGGACGGGCACGACCTCTACCTCTGTTCCAGGAAACACCTCTAAAGCCAGAGTAGGCAAGACCTCTGCCCCCTCTGGCACAGCGAAAGGAAGGATTGAACGAGCTTGCCCCCCGAAAGGAGTGACGCAGCTTCTTACGCTGAGGTAGCTTCCCACCCTTCGCCACAGAATCCAATTTGTCTCCAAACAGCCGAGTTCCCAAAAAAGGCAAAGCTGTAAGTGATTTCTTGGCCGCAATGTCAGCCGCCCACTGGCGCAGCCAGACCAATCGGCGCATGGCCACCAACAGGGCTGAAGTTCTACTACATATGGTAATAATGTCGTCCATAGGCGATAAAACAAAAGTCATGAACAATTCACACCTCTTAAGGGTTGTGAATTCAACACTATCCGTGTTAAGCTGGGACCCCTTTAAGAAGTCCCTGATCTCCGACCTAGTATCCACAGCCACTAGTGCCGATGCACAGACAGGCCGCAAGGCAGAACCCACAGCCACTAGTGCCGATGCACAGACAGGCCGCAAGGCAGAACCCACACTGGCAAAGGCACGACATGCCATCTGATCAATGCGCTTGTCCTCACCATCCTTAAGGGTAGTGGCATCAGGAGTATGTACAACGGAGGTGTTGGACAATCCTAAAATGGGTGCGTCAACCTCGGGAGGGGAAGACCAGCGCTTCACTGCGTCCACCGGAAAGGGATACTTCCTATCCCATCCCTGAGGAACACCATGAAGGCGACTCGGCTTCTCCCATTCTCCAAGAATCATGCTGTCAAAATGATCCTGATTTGTAAACTCCAAGCGGGGCTTAGAGAACCCAAAGAATTCCCCCTTCTTCGGAGGGGCCTCTGCTGGTGGGGAAATATCCAGAACCTCTAACAGATGGGTCAGGACCTTGGGGGTATCCACAGCATCCCCCAGCGCCTGCCCGGCACCAGAATCAAAGAACTGCAATTCCTCAGCCTCAGATTCCTCAAACAATTCCCCCTCCTCAAGCGGGGAATAATCAGTCCATTCAGGGGAGTCATAATTAACAAAATCAATTACCGGCGTAGCCGGTGACAGATGCCTTTTCTTAGCAGTGGCCCTTCTGCCCACTGAGCTAGAAATAATTTTCTCGAGGTTGGCCAGCCTGGCACATACATCCAAGTACGACTCCCCTCTAATGACCGTGTCACTTGGGGTACGGATGATGCGGGGTGGGGTAGGAGAGGCGGGCGGCACTGACCCAGACGCCTGGGGTCCCGACTGCCGCGTTATGGCCTGTTGCGCACATGGTATGCAAATAAGTACATTCTCCCCCGGAAAGGGGTACCCCACAACCCACACATAACCCGACCCCGGTATCCTGCGGAGCCTCCATATGGTGATTTGTTGAGCAGTCACAATGACCCTATGGAATTACGCTAGTAAGCAACCCGGGATGCCCTTTTAAGTCCCTAGTGGGAGGATTTTTAGGATGCCCAATTTTACTTCTAGGGACCCTAGGACCGGGAGAACCCCCTTGTTTTGCAAGTCACAGGGAGTTCTCCTGAAAGACACAAGAGAAAAGGCCTTAAGCACATGCACACACCACATATATATAAGAAACTATATATATATATATATATATATATATATATATATATATATATATATATATATATACACATGCTATAACATTAAAGCAGAATGAACGGAAGGGGGGACTAAGCAATCCCCTGCCAGAATGGGCACAAGTAATGCAATAAGGACGGATGAGGGGGCCCCGGAGGGCACTCACGTGAGACCAGTGATGGCTGCCACCAGCACGCAGCTCCTGGAGACAGCGAGAGAGTGAGAAGAAGGGGCGGGCCAGCGCAATCGCACGCGCCGCGCCTGGCCCTGCCCCTCTAACCCACACATCAGCAGTGCGGTTCCCAGCCAGGAGACTGGGCTCCGCACATGGCGCCAAGACAGGAGGGGGCGGGCTGCGGCAGCGCGCGAGCGCCCGGCCCCGCCCCCTCACGAACCACCGCCTGAGGGGGAGAAGCTCCCCTCAGGAGATACTGAAAAAAACGATCCGGGCAAACGGCGGCCATGAGCTCCTGGGCGCCTAGTGACAGTAAACGCACACATCCACACACGCATTCACACTGAAGTGAGGTGAAGAAGAACGTTCAAACATAAATATATAGATATAGACCCCCTCCCCCCACTGGAGGGATATAGAGGAACTAGGAAGGGGGGAAATCCCACACTAGGTGTGTCAGGGATATATGGGACAGGGCATCCCAAAACCGGGATCACCAACCCGGATTCCGCCTACCCCGTTACAAGGGGTCTCACGGGGGAGCATGGCTCCCTAAACACCTCTAGAGGTGTTGCCTACCCTCACTCGGACCTGCAGCCAAAGCTGGGAGGCTACTACAAGGGTTAAATATAAAGGTCCGAGCAGAAATAAGGCAAAAAATGGAAAAAAAAAAAAAAAGTGCAGCACACATCTTCTGACTTGCTCGCCGTCTTGCAGAGAAGGAACTGGGAATGTGTGGGAGGTCCCAGGTATTTATGGACCGGGAGGGGCTTCTTTTTTGCTTTCATCTCTGCAGAAGTTCGCCCTCTACTGGACCATAACCCATATGTCATGAATAGTGGAAGCGGGGTGTGTGACATACTTGGAATACTATGTATTGCATGACGTGCACAAATAAAAAAGCTAGACTAGCATTTCATACAATCAAGGTCTAAGAAACCCCAGTGAACCACTCGGTCTTCAAGCCTGCTAATCTCAAAAGCCGATCTTGTGATTAGGATACGGTTGTGTGACATTCAAGATAAAATCCAGGCGGTTAGCTAGACACTAGAGGATCCCCTGTCAACTATGTTTAAAAATGAAAATGCCGCCATTAAAACAAGGACCCAGGACCATAGAGTTGTAGGTTTCATGCTCCACAACTGAGCAAGCTGACTGCTTGATCAGGAAGGTACTAGTAAGTCGGCCACACTGACTAAAAGGAGGTGCAGAGGTGTGACACCAGGCTATGAAATCTGACTGTGATAGGTATTGCAACAGGTCCACACCTGACACTCCTGCCAGCTTTATGGGGTTTAGAAAGACCATAGGCGAGCTTAAAGTGGACCAACAGTCAAAAATGAATTAAATTAGAACACCACAACAAACAGTGCTCATATGCATCCCTTCCCAGGGCATTTAGATTGCCGCACATAAAAATTCATTTACATTTTTCTGATGCCTACTGGGATAAATTGTAAAAACAAGATGGCCACTCATGGGCTTGCAGGCCACCTGCAAACAGGAAGTCATACTAGGTTTCCTGTTACTGTGCATTTCAGTTATGTCAGTTGGGAGAGGAAGCTCCAAAATGGCCGCTATCTTTCTTTTCCAACTGTGCCAGGCTGTTGGTCCGGATTAAATGCGTTCCCTTGAGGGTACTTACCTGTAACCCTTTCTCATGATCCTTCCTAACCCAAATTATTGCCTGAATGATTTGCAGTGGCCTGCCCTGACCGCAATTGCAAAAGGGTGCACTATGTGCTACGTCCACTCCCCAAGCTTTCACCATCTGCCCACGGCAGGTACCAAACATATTGCTCAAAGCATTCATGTATTAATGCGTGTAGCGGGTGTTTATTTTTACTCCTCTGGCAGAACCACAGAGGAGAGACTTGGGCACACTGAAAAAGCTGTGGTCCGCGGTACCCACCCCTTCCCCCGAATCCAGCCATGGCAAGAATGAAAATACAAAAAGTTAAAACAGTAAAAATAAGCACACATTACAAACAATAAAGAAGACCCTACACGGATGCTATTCGCTGAGGGAAAGTGGGCGGACAGGCATTGAAAGCACATGCTCCTGTTTCTGGTCCCCCTGCAATGAGACTATATGGCGCCTACCTGGCATGTTACCTTTTATGACATTCCCATTAGAAGAAATGTGGCATCATGTGATGGTTTGGAAGTCGCGGGGTTACCCCCCCCCCCCCCGGGGAAAAAATGTGGTGGGGGCAGAGTTTTATCTGCTTAAAATAGAGCAACCGTACATAAATCCCCAGAACACTGATCATTTTTACCTTTAGCTTCGATTGGCCGCTTGGTGCTCACGTGGGTAGTAACATTTTGCCGCTGAAAAGGCCCACCCACCGGAGCGGAACAGCCAGTCGCGATGCTGTACTTCCAGCGGAGGATCAAGACTAAGGTAAGTATTATAGGCGTTCTTTGCAGGGGAAAGGGGGAGGGGGTAATCCAGCATTCTGGATGCCCCCCCCAGACTGCCTTATAGCGATAGGGACCGCACGGGTGTTCTGGTCTGCTTTAAGCTTGCAGTCATGCCTCTGGCCAGGACCTAACCTACATGTATATAAATTTGCTGTACCGCAATGGAATAAGCAAGCAATCTGTTAGTTTAAGTAGCTATATGATTTAATTTAAAGTGGACCGCAATCTTTAAACTTTTTTAGACTCCTGGACTTTTGAAACAGGCTTATCTGAATGGGCGGCGTGGGGACGCACAGCTGGAGGGGAGGTGTCTGGCATTCCATTTAATCAAAATAGATTGCCAGGTGACATCTATTCTAATTGGCTGAATGTTCTCACATGCACCTCTTGGGAGTGAGGTAAGAATACTAACAATTGTCTGAGATACACATAGGGGAGGATGCGGTTGGTTTCCCATAGTTCAGTAGTGGCAAACCTATAGCACCCTGAGCCCCCTCTGTGGGCATACGTCTTCTTTCCAGCACACGCATTTTGGGTTTTCTCCCTCCAGCATTAGAGAAATCCTGTAAATTGCTGTGTTAACACAAAGTTTTGGGTTGACGTTTGGGCACTCTTTTCCTTTGACTAAAAGGTTTGCCAACACTGCCATAGTTGATTTAGATCCAGGTAAACTAATTATATGCTCATCTCCGCACCTTCACTGTAACTGTCTGTTATCAAAAGCCCCTGGTCACAGCAAATGTACTGCCCACATAACTTTAGTTTGCCCCATTTACCCTAGGGAACGTTTAGAAGACCTCTACTCTGTGGTCACAAGGGAATTGAAATGACAGCACAACTCCTCCTACCTTGAACTTGTTGAGCAGAGTCTGCAGCTGACTGTTGAGCTTGATACGTTCTGTCTGTAGACTTTCTAACTCTCTAGAAACTGTTGATGACATTGACTCCTTTATAACACTTGTTGATTGCTTTTCTGCTTCAATTGCAACTTGAAGCTCAAGTGAGAGATTGTTTATTGTAGCATGTTGATCATCAAAAACATTGGAAATGTTCACCATAAGGTCCTGCGACAAAAAAAATAGAAAAAACAGACATCGGCAACAGTTTTCAAAATGTATTTGGTAAGTACACATTGATAAAACAGCAAAACATTATGATGAATGCACCACATTTTGCACTGCCATGACTCTACCCTGGACATTAGAATCACCATTTTTCTACTCACACTAAACCCACTTATTATAAACTCTGATTCTCCATTGTAAACAGCAGTGGATTTGGGGCTTTACATCTATTTTTAATTTCAATGCACAGCTAACCCGGCTTATACTCTGCCTACCAGGAGATTTGTCAGCAATCAGATCTCCCAACCCTGGGCAAACTAAATAGGCTGCAGCATGCTGAATAAAAAGGTGCTAACTAGGTCTACTAATTAGATTTCTCTTTAAAGCAAAGGAACCGGTTTCATTGTTCTATATTAGACCTGAAATTAGCTGAAGGATGACAATAGGTATTACCTTCATCTCTTGATTTTTTCCTTGGAGAATCTGAGTGCATTCTGCAAGCTCATCTTCTTCTTTAGGATCGCTCTCTTTTAAAAGCAAAATATTGATCTCTTTCTCCAGGTGGGACACTTTTTCACAAAGATCGGAGTTTGTATTCTTTTCGTGATTCAGGTCCTAAAATAAATGCAGCAATGCATCAGGCTGAGAAAAAGGAATGTTCTAAGCAAAGCAAGAAAACCTAATGTTTTGCATAAAAAAAGGGAAACAGAAGGCAAAGGCAATTGTTAGACCGTTGCAGGCTACATTTGGCAATGTCCCAAATGATCTTCAGTTTTTAAATTGAAAAAGAAATGGCCGAGATATCAAGGTTTACAGTTTCACCTTATGATTTCTTTTTTGAAAAAGGTAGGTGTGGTTGCTTGGCCCCGTGATGCCGCATAATAATTAGCATAATGGACGGGGTATGTAAGACAGGCATTCTCATCAACCTGGCTGTTCCCCCTCTTTCCCAGTATCCAATATCTGATGTTGTGGAGCTATAAACTACCAGCCTAGCGATATGATTGGTGGTCTATGGCAAAGGAATTCAGGGGGTGTGCCACTACTCTTTGCCTTGTTTCTACTTCCAGAAGCAGCTGTGTTCTGACAAGAAGGGAGAGTGCAGCCATTAGGTGGTGAGGTGCTGAATGATAGTTTATGCACTTAGAGCCCCATTAACAGCAATCCACAGTGGGGAAGCTGCAAAGTGAGGCTAGGCTTAGCCAAAGCCACGTGATTGAGGTGAATTTATGGGGAAACCACTGTGTGGGATGCCAAATCCAGATGTCTCCAGTATAATCTATAAATGGGGGACAACTCATTTTAATGAGTTTTGGTGAATGGTTATGAAATGATACAGGTCATAAAACGAGTGAGTTATTAATTGAATAAGTTTACCTCATGTGCTTGCTGAAGCTGTTGCTGCAAAGAGGACAGTTGGCTTAATGTCTCGTTCACTTTATTAATTTGCTTAGCGAGATTGTCGTCCTTTTCATCTCTCTGTTTCTTAACCGTTTCAAGTTCTGTCTGACAGGCAGTCAGCAATTCTTTTAATTGATCATTCTAGGAAGGGAGAAAAATACAATTCTGTGATTACTCACCTGTAGAATTGTTTTTACTGTGTACAGCACGGCTTGCTTAATTTCAATTCATCACAATTGGGTATTCCGCCACAAGGTGGCGCAGTTGACTGCAGAAGACTTGTGGCTCCTCCCGGCCCATAAAAGGCCAGCAATTACCCAGAGACTCCCAGTGTTTGAAAAGCAGTAATGCAAGAAGCCGGGAGACAAAACCATCTTAACATCATACACAGGCCCACTACAAGAGAACTCTCTTAACAAAATCACCATAACGAGGCAAAAGAGGACAACGATAACAAGGGAGGGATGAAGCAAGCCGTGCTGTACACAGTAAAAACAATTCTACAGGTGAGTAATCACAGAATTGTATTTTTCCTTGTGTACAGCACGCTTGCTTCATTTCAATTCATCACAATTGGGACATCCAACAGCAGGGTCCATGAAAAAGGGTGGGATCCCCAGTGAGCAACGGCAGGCAGTTCAAGCCACTACCGCCTGAAGCACCTTGCGGCCAAATACAGCATCAGCTGAGGCCCTAACATCAACCTTGTAAAACTTAGAAAAGGTATTAACTGAAGACCAAGTAGCGGCCTTACAAACCTGTTCAACAGAAGCCTGGTGTTGAAAAGCCCAAGAGGCACCAATAGCCCTAGTAGAGTGAGCAGTAACACGGAAGGTTCCTTCCTTTTAGCAGTGTAAGCTTGCACCACCGCCTGTCTGATCCACTTGCTGATAGTGGATTTAGCTGGAGGCAAACCCTTCCTAGGCCCGGCAGGAAGAACAAAGAGCATCAGACTTCCGAAAAGACTCAGTGGCGACCAAATAAAATTTGAGCGCCCTGACCACATCCAGAGAATGAAGGGTCCGTTCCTTAGAATTAGAAGGGGCAGGGCACAAGGAAGGCAAAACAATGTCCTCATTGAGATGAAAGGCAGAGACAACCATAGGCAAAAATTCCGGTTTAAGACGGAACACCACCTGATGCCGCTCAAAATAAGGAGGTTTCATGGAAAGCGCCGCCAACACACGACGCACCGAAGTGATAGCAACCAAAAAGGCCACCTAATAGTCAGAATGGACAGAGAGACATCGCGCAGGGGCTCGAAGGGAGGACCCTGGAGAGCAGAAAGCACCAAGTTCAAATCCCAAACCGGTAGCAGAGGCTTACGTGGAAGACGTACATGAGTAACTCCCTGAAAAAAAGTTTTGACAAGTCTATGATTGGCAAAAGATCTTTGGAAAAAAATTGCCAGAGCCGAAACCTGTCCTTTGAGGGTACTCAGTTGTAGACCCGACTCCAGACCATGTTGTAAAAATTCCAGAATCCTGGAATTCCAGAAACTTAGACTCGCACCAAGAAATATAAGCATGCCAGACCCTGTAGTAAATCATAGACGAGGATTTCTTCCGAGCCTGAATTAAAGTATTGACAACCAAAGCCGGCAATCCCTTACGCCTCAGGATGGAGGTTTCAGCAGCCAAGCCGTAAAAGCCAGCGTTTGTAAATTGGGATAGCGCAGCTGTCCCTGAGTGAGGAGCTCTAGATCGTTGGGCATTGTGAACTGATCCACCGCCAACTGGACGACGTCCGCGAACCAAACCCTCCTCGGCCATCAGGGGGCCACCAAGATAATAGGCACCCCCTCCTGGGCTATCTTGCGCAGCGACCCAACAGAGGAAAGGGAGGAAACGCATAAAGCAGTCGAAACTCCTTCCAGGGAATCGCTAGCGCGTCCGTGGCGAAGGCCAGAAGATCTCTTGAGCGGGAGACGAATCTTGGAAGCTTGTGACGGGACGCAAACAGGTCCACGTCCGGCTGACCCCAGCGGTGACACAGGGCATGAAAGATCTTGTTGCTGAGGAACCACTCCCCCAGACGAGACGTCCCCCTGCTCAGGGAGTCCGCCTCCTGGTTCTCCACCCCTGCGATGTAGACTGCCGAGATGCAGGGAACATTCTTCTCCGCCCAAGACCGGATCAGAGAAACTTCGAGAGCTTGATGATTGATATGAGCAACAGCCTTCAGATTGTCCGAGCGGACCTGGCCCCGTAGATGGGAAGTCAGACTGAGAAGAACCAACCTGATCGCTCAACTCCAGAAGATTGATGGGCGCGTGAGCCTCCTGAGGGCCCCACTGGCCCTGGAACTTCAGCGATTGCCAAACCCCTCCCCAACCGGTCAGACTGGCGTCCGCCTGCCCACTAGAAGATTCCTCGAGTCCAGCCACCACGAGAGGGACTGCCTGGCCAGAGGGGACAGAGCAAATTCCTGCTCCAGGGACTCCTGATTCCGATCCCAAACTGACAAGAGATGTAACTGAAGAGGTCTCATGTGGAACTGGGCAAAGGGAACTGCCTCGAAGCAAGACACCATGAGGCCCACCAACTGCATCCCCAGACGGATGGAGGGATGAGGACACGACAGCAGGGCTCGAGCCTGCATCTGAATGCCCTCCACCTTCTACTGAGGGAGAAACACCTTGACCTGAGAGGTATCCAGCATCATGCCCAGGAAGGACCTCACCAAAGACGGAGAAAGTGAAGACTTGGGAAAATTGATCACCCAGCCGAAGGACTCGAGAGTGGACATCACCACCTGAGTATCCCTCTCGGCCTGATGAAGAGATTGAGCAGCAATCAATAGGTCATCCAGGTAAGGAAGAATGCGAATGCCCTGACTTCTCAGTAAGGCCATGACACCCGCCAGCACCTTGGTGAAGACCCGAGGGGCCGAGATGATACTGAACGGCAAAGCCACAAACTGGTAGTGTTGATCCCCCAGAGCAAACCTCAAAAACCTCTGATGACCTAGGAAGATTGGAATGTGAAGTTAGGCATCCTTGATGTCCACCGTGGTCATGAAGCCGCCCGGCCAAAGGGCGCTTACAGCCGACCGTAAGGTCTCCATGCGTAAATGCTTGAACCTGACAAATTTGTTGAGACCCTTTAGATCCAGGATGGGCCTCAGGGAGCCGTCCTTCTTGGGCACCATGAACAGGTTGGAGTAGTACCCCCGACCCTGTTCCTGAGGAGGCACCAGACAAACAACTCCGGAGGCCAGAAGACGGTGTACGGCCAACCTCAGGCCCTGAGCCGCCACAGGATTTTGAGAGATCCGGGACCGAAGGAACCTTGGGGGGCGGTCAGGCTGCAAACTATCTTGTAACCAGAGGAAACCACCTCCTGAATCTACCGGTCCGAGACGCGCAGTCTCCAGACGTGAGCAAAAAGCCGAAGCCGTCCCCCCACCCGGACGGGTGAGGGTGCCTCCTCATGCCTGAGTGGCCTTGGCAGGGGGTTTGGGCTTGGTTCCCCAGGAGAGACTGGGGCGACTGTGGGATCTGCCTCGACCCCAAGAGTCTCTGCGGCTACCTGAGAAGGAGGACCCACGACCTCCCCGGGAAGGGCGAAAGGAAGAGGATCCCCGAAAGGGCCGAGCATGCTTCCTACGCTGGAGGAGCCTACCATCCTTGGCCAGAATGTCAAGACGCTCACCGAAAAGACGGAGTCCAGTGAAGGGAAGCCCGGTGAGAGACTTCTTAGCGGCAGTGTCAGCCGCCCACTGACGCAACCAGACGGACCGACGCATAGCGACCAACAGGGCCGAGGCCCTGGCAGACAGCAAAAAGGCAATAAAGTCAGAACAAAGCAAAAAGTCCTTGTAATCCTCCACTCTTGCGAGACCGGGCGGCCTCAGCAAGGCGCCTGACCTTTTTTATAGCAATGGCCACAATAGCCGCGGTGCAGACCGGAACGTTCCCACTCCTTGAGGACTCTGGCGCCTACACTTAATTTTACCGCTGATCTGGCGCTATCGGCCTAACCAACTCCAGGTGGCATAGTGGGTTCGCCAGATCAGCAGGACTGTAAGAGCCTGGCAGACAGACAGGGTTAAATCCCCCGCTTCCTGAACAAAAACCTATAAAATAAAAAGGAAAATAAATCCAAGCACAACCTTAGCAGCCGGATAGGTTTAGGTTTGTGGAGAGCAGACGGAAGTATATATAGGCCACACCTTTTATCTTGCCGTCCCGCCGTTTGGACGAGAGTTAAACCATCGGATTCGGTGACACCCTAAGTTGAATATGAGGGAAAAAAATAAAAATGTTGCATTTAAAGTGGACTAAAACCCACCCTGGATTCTGAGACTCCAGGGCATACATACTCGCTCTCCCCGAGGAATCGCATTTCAGGATACCCCGCTGTGTAAAATCCCCCAAGGTCGCCCAGTAAACACATCTGCTTGTTCCAATGGCACCGCTCCCTGCTCTACCTTTAGCAGGGCACACGCCTCCATCAGACATTTGTGAGTGGCCGGCGCAGGCACACTCCCTGTAAGAGGGTAGTGGGGAGATGTGGCTGCGGCACACATGGGTCGCTCATCAGGACTCCACTGGAGCAGTCTTAGACAATCCTTAGACGAGTGGGTGAGTGCAAATCCAAGCGCGCTGATTGGACAGGCGGCCACACTTGCGTCGTGGGACTGGGGGGAGGCGAGTTGGTTCGGGCGACCTGGGGTGTTTCACACAGCCAAAGACCAAAACCCAGGATAGCAAAAAATCCTGGGTTTTGATCCACTTCAAAGTGCACCTACAGTCAAAAAAATCAAAGATTAGTAAATTTCTCCCCTAAAGCCCCTCACTGGCAATCAATGACAAGCTTAATGAGAGGGATTAACATGCAGATGGGCAGATTTGGAATAGCAGGCAGATTCTGCACATTTAAACATGCCACAAACATGGGAGACCTGCTTTTAAAAACCTTCAGGCAAATTGCCTTATATCTCTGTGTAATCATCTCTTATTCCTAGCCAGCAGTAGTAAACCTTCTGTAATGACTCATCCTTGCCTTGCTAGCAGCTGATATTCTTCTAAATACATTGTATCAACTGGATGCTTGTGTGGCAGCAGCCATAGAGATACATTGTAACAGCTCCCCTCAGGTTTCTTTTGCTACAGTAGTTGATTATTCAGTGTGTGAACAATTAGGAAAGCTTCTCCTTATTTCTGAGGCATATCTCTCTCAATTTGGTGTGAATTGCTGCTGGCACTGCCCCCCCCCCTCAGTTCCCATGTTTAAGCAGGACTATCAGGTCTGTGGCAAGATGGCCATCTCCATGTAATTCAAGAATAAATAATATTTATGCCATTCCACAACATCTGCATACGGTTAAGCCTGCTAATATTGCTACTGATCATAAGAGGGGTAGCAATTTACTAAACTTTCTTTTTTTGACTGGAGGTCTACTTTAAACCAGAAGTTCCTGTTTACATATCGGTATTTCCTATACAGGATTATGGACATTACAAAGCCCATTCATTTGTATAAGAAATTACAAACACCCAAATGCATACCACTGTCCAGGCACATGCTAACTTTCTCCCCCCTTATCCCCTTTGGTAACTCCGTCAAATGATCTTATTCAAATCATCTAAAAAAGCTCCAATATATGTATAGCTTATGTATTCTAAGCAATGGTGCTTTCCTTGCCTCACATTTTGGGCCTTAGCTTAGCTTGGAAGTACGCGTCATGGCACATCTTTATTGGTTATCAACATGCTCTTCTATGGGCAGAGACAGCTGTGGGACCCACCGTGGCTTGCTGAGAGCTCAAAAAGAGAGTGGCTGTAAGACAACCATTTTGCATGGCGCTGGAGAATTAACATTAAAAGGAGGGCAGACTTTGGAGTTCTGTTACGTCTTTTACCCTGCACTGCAGGAAATGGAGAAGGCACGTGGGACATGCATCAGTTGAGCTGCTTGCCTTATTTCTATTGGGTGTACAGTTCCTTTAAAGTGGACCTATCGGCATCTAAAAGACTCTAGGGTCGGTTAGTTAGGTGTCCCTGGGGAATCCCAACCCCCCCCCCCCAACCGCATAAAGCACAAAAACACATATATGCACTTCGAGGATGAGAACCTAAAAGCAAGTGAAAAGCCTCATTACGTACAGGATCCCAATCTGTTTTGGAGACAGATTTCAGTAAGAGATTAGAGCTTGAATAATCACTGATCAAGACAAAGATGTTTGACCAAGTTGCAGAGGGCAGCAGCCAAGTTAAGGTTGGAGGGTAAGAAATCATCATTAAACAAGGACTAGCATAAAAATAATTCTGTGAAACTCACCTGTAGAATTGTTTTTGAATATATCCAGTCCAGGTCGTCCCAGACGTGATGACAGTTGGGTAATCCACCGCCAGGTGGCGCTCGACTGCAAGATCAAAAGCTGTAGCTCCTCCCGGCTCCCAATAAAAGCAGGTGTCTCAGATGATTCCCCAGTGGTTAAACAGCAGTAAGAAAAGAGACAAGCTGGGAGGTCAAGCAACTATGTTACTTCACATAGCTTCAGCATGTACTCTCTCCAGCAAAACTAAGGACAACAGTCCAATACGTAAAATGGCAATCACCATAACAACCAACCAGAGATAATGAACAAGGGAGGGGTGGGATGACCTGGACTGGATATATTCAAATATTCAAAAACAATTCTACAGGTGAGTTTCACGGAATTGTATTTTTCACTATATACAGTCCAGGTCGTCCCAGAAGTGATGACAGTTGGGACATCCAAAAGCAGTGTCCATTAGGGCGGGATCCCCAGTGCGGAACAGCATGTAGTTCATTTCACTACCGCCTGAAGCACCTTTCAGCCAAAGACAGCATCAGCTGAAGCCCTAATAAAAACCTTGTAAAACTTTGAAAAGGTATGAACAGAAGACCAAGTGGCGGTCTTACAAACTTGTTCAACAGAGGCCTGGTGTTGAAAAGCCCAGGAAGCACCAACAGCTCTAGTAGAATGAGCTGTAACACGAAAGGGGGGTTCTTTCCCCTTGGCAGAATATGCTTGTACCACCGCCTGTCTGATTCACCTACTGAGAGTGGACTTGGCCGGAGGCAAGCCCCTCCTAGAACCCTCGGCGAGGACAAAAAGACAATCCCACTTCCTGAAGGACTCAGTCACAACCAGGTAGTACTTAATGGCTCTGACCACATCCAGGGAATGGAGGGTCCTTTCCTTAGTTAGTCGGTGCTAGACACAAGGAGGGTAAGACAACTTCCTCATTAAGGTGAAAGGAAGAAACGACGTTAGGCAAAAAATCAGGTTTAAAGCGAAACACCACCTTATCCTTATGCCGTTCAAAATAAGGAGGCTTCATACAAAGCGAGGCCAGCTCTGACACGCGACGCACCGAGGTGATAGCTACCAAAAAGACCACCTTTAGGGTCAAAATAGACAATGCAGCATCGCACAAGGGCTCAAAGGGGGGACCCCGGAGAGCCGAAAGCACCAAATTCAAGTCAATACAGGCTTACGCGGTGGGAGTACATGGGTAACTCCCTGGAAAAAGGTCTTGATCAGTCTATGATTGGCAAAGGATCTTTGGAAAAAGATGGCCAAGGTCGAGACCTGGCCCTTGAGGGTGCTCAGCTGGAGACCCAAGTCTAAGCCGCGTTGTAAAAACTAAAAATCCTAGAGATAGAGAAAGTGCGACAAGGAAAGCTCTTGGATTCACACCAAGCAATGTAGGCATGCCAAACTCGGTAGTATATCATGGAAGAATTTCATTTAATTTTAATGCATAGATGGCCATTGTATGCTTGCGCACACACAGGGATTTGTCCTGCGCATTTAACCCATCCCTGCAGTGAGTGTACACATGTCCGGAGCGGTGGGCTGCCCTAATTACGGCGCCCCGGGATTCGAACCTGCCACCCTCCGGTTACAAGTCCGCTCCCTTACCTCTAGGCCACAACTGTCCCAGAAGACGATGACTTCTTCCGCGCCTGAATCATGGTCTGAACAACCGTGGCTGACAGCGACTGTAAATTGGCGTGCGGCTGAATCCCTGGGTCGTCGGGCATGACGTAGCGATCGACTGACATCTGAATTATGTCCGCGAACCAACTCTACCTCGGCCAGAGAGGAGCCACCAAAATGGTTGGTACCCCCTCCTCTTGTGCAGTACTCTGCCCAGGGGCAGAAACGGAGGGAACGCATAAAGGAGCCTGATCTCCGTCCAAGGAATCGCCAGAGCGTCTGTGGCAAAGGCCAGAGGATCTCTCGACAGGGAGACGAATCTCGGGAGCTTGTGATTGTTTCTGGATGCAAATAGGTCCACATCCGGCTGACCCCAGCGGGGACACAGAGCGAAAGATCTTGTTGCTGAGAGACCATTCCCCCAGGCGAGAGGCACTCCTGCTTAGGGAGCCTCCTGGTTCTCTTTCGCAGGAATGCAAACCGCCGAGATGCAGGGAACATTCTCTGCCCAAGTCAGAATCTGGGTAACCTCCTTGAGGGCTCGCTTGCTCCGAGCCCCGCCTTGGTGATTGCGTCCGATCCCAACCGGTCAACAGATTCAACTGAAGAGGTCTCATGTGGAACTGAGCAAAGGGCACTGCCTCGAAGCATGACACCATAAGGCCCACCAGTTTCATCCCCAGACGGACAGATGGTTGCTGACAAGACAGCAAGTCCTGCACCTGCGTCTAAAGACCCACCACCTTCTGCTGTGGCAGGAATACCTTGACCTGAGAGGTGTCCAACGTCATGCCCAGAAAAGACCTCACCATCGAGGGAGTGATTGAAGACTTGGGGTAATTGACTACCCAACCAAAATCCTTGAGAGTGGACAACACCGTCCGGGTGTCGCTCTCGGCCCGCTGAAGGGACTGAGCCGCAATCAGTAAATCGTCCAGATAAAGCAGCACGCGAATGCCCTGAATCCTCAGGATAGCCATAACGCCCGCCAGCACCTTGGTGAACACACGGGGGGCTGAGAATATACCAAACGGCAATGCCACAAACTGGTAGTGCTGATCCCCCAGCGCAAACCTCAGGAACTTCTGATGCCCCTAGAATATCAGAATGTGCAGATAGGCATCCTTGATGTCCACCGTGATCATGAAGTCGCCGGGCCGAAGCGAGCTCACTGTGGACCGTAAGGTCTCCATGCGGAAATGTCTGACTCTGACAAACCTGTTGAGACCCTTCAGGTCCAGGATGAGTCTCAGCGTTCCGTCCCTCTTGGGCACCGTGAACAGATTGGAGTAAAAGCCTTGACCCCGTTCCTGCCAAGGCACTGGACGAATAACACCTGACAGCAGAAGGTGTTGGACAGCTATTTGCAGGCCTTGTGCAATCAATGGGTTCTGGGAAATCTGTGACTGAAGAAATCTTGAGGGTGGCCAGACTGCCAGGTCTATTTTGTAACCGGAGGAAACCACCCCCTGAATCCACCGATCCGAGATGTGCTGTCTCCAGACGTGAGCAAATAGCAGAAGCCGCCCCCCCACCCAAATGGGTGAGGGCGCCTCCTCATGCTTGAGGGGCCTTGGCAGGGGGCTTGGACTTGGATCCCCAGGAGGGATTGGGTCGGCCGCAGGACCTACCTCGTCCCCAGGAATCTCTGCGAGTATTTGAAAATGAAGAGCCTCTTCCTCCTCGAAAGGAGAGAGAGGCAGATGAACCTCGAAAGGGCCGTGCAGGCTTCCGACGCTGAGGGACTCTTCCGTCCTTGACCAGGAGGTCACGGCGCTTCCCAAACAACCTGTGACCCACGAAGGGGATACTAGTGAGCGACTTTTTGGCCGCGGCATTAGTCGACCATTGCCGGCACCAAGCCGGACACTATCGTCCATGGCAGAGACAACGAAGGCAAACTCCACGCAAGCCTTGAAGTCCTTGTACTCCTCACCCCGAGTGCGAGACTTAGCCATATCCACAAGACGTCTCACCTTCTTCCTAATGGCCAGGGAGACAATAGCCGTGGCACACACGGGGCGGAACCAAGCACCGGCAACGGTGAAGGCATGACAGACCAGCTGATCCATGCGCTTGTTGGCTGGATCACGTAGGGAAGCAGTATCGGGTGAAGACATGACCGTAGTGTTGGACAGACCCGACACAGGGGCATCCACCTTGGGAGGACGGAACCATAGTCAGACCTCCTCAGGAAAGGAATACCGTCTGTCCAGGCCCTTGGGCACAGACAGCAACTTGTTAGGCCTTTTCCATTCCTTGAAAATCATGCTAGAAAAATGGGCCTGCTCAGGAAAGACACGTCTCTGTCTCTCAGGCTGAAACAAATCACCCTGCTTCCTTTTAGCCACTCTAGGAGGGGCAATGTGCAGCGTCTCAAAGACTGCAGTCATCCGAGGAAGAACCGGGCCCACTATCAAGGCCAACAGAATAATCCACTGTGGAGATGGAGTCCTCATGCAACTCGGCCTCCAAAAAGATCATCATCATCATCATTATCAGAATAGACCGGCTCAATATTCTGCCTCTTACTTGTGGCCTTCTTAGGAGCAGAGCAAGAGATCTGTCTCTCAAGGCTGGCCACCCGATAAGGCAAATCGGATTAGGACCCCCTACTGCTTCCCCCCCCCCCCCCCCGCTGGGGGCTGAATGCAACCGCGGGGATTCTGGAAAGGACGCAGGCAATAACGGGCTAGGGGCAGATACGCCCGCCCGATCATGCTCCAAAAATACCATTTTGTGAGTACTCACCTTTAAAATGGGTCTTATAAGTGTGTCATACACTCCGCTTCCATAATCATGACATGTGGGTAGTCTCCAGAAGAGGCGAACTTCTGCAGAGATGAATGCAAAAAAGGAGCTCCTCCCGGTCCATAAATACCTGGGACCTCCCACTAATCCCCCAGTGTATGATAGCAGTAAGGGGACCAGGAAGAACCAATAACAATACTTTAACAATAAAAAATAAAAAATGGTTCACCATATAAAGGATCCAGAATACCAAAAGGGTGGGGTGAAGCGGAGTGTATGACACACTTATAATACCCATTTTAAAGGTGAGTACTCACAAAATGGTATTATTCCAAGTGTGTCATACACTCCGCTTCCATAATCATGACATGTGCAACATCCAATAGCAGTGTCCGTCATGGGTGGGAACCGAAAACAGTAAAAGAATGTACCAACTTAAACCACTGCAGCTTGCAGAACCTCACGGCCAAAAACAGCATCCGCTGAAGCCCGCACATCTGAAGCCCGCACAGCTGAAGCCCGCACCTTGTAAAACTTGGAAAAAGTATGAACGGAAGACCAAGTAGCAGCCTACAAACCTGTTCAACTGAAGCCTGGTGGTGAAAAGCCCAGGACACACCAACAGCATGAGTAGAATGCGCAGTGAACTTAAAAGGGGGAGTCCCCCCTTGGCAGAATAGGCCCCAACAATGGCCTGACGAATCCATTTACTAATGGTAGACCTGGCGCGCGCCAAACCTTTCCTAGGCACGCAGGGCACCATGAAAAAAGCGTCCGTCTTGCGGAAGGAAGAAGTAGACACCAAATAGTACTTAACACAACAAACAACATCCAAATTGTGCAAACCCCTCTCCTTGTCATTGCTGGGCTTAGGACACAAGGAAGGGAGAACAACATCCTGATTGAGGTGGAAGGCAGAAACCACCTTAGGAAGGAAATCTGGCTTAAAGCGAAAGACCACCTTGTCCTGGTGTCTTTCAAAGTAAGGGGCCTGAATTGACAGAGCCGCCAACTCAGAGACACGTCGAACAGAAGTAATAGCCACCAAGAAGGCAACCTTTTAAGCGAAAACAGAAAAAGCTATATCATGTAAAGGCTCAAAGGCAGGACCCTGCAGAGCCGAAAGAACCAAATTCAAATCCCAAACAGGGACCAGAGCCTTCCTAGGGGGCCGCACAAGAGTGACCCCCTGGAAATAAGTCTTAACCAGCGGGTGCAAGGCAAAAGACCTCTGGAAAAAAACAGCCAGAGCAGAGACCTGCCCTTTCAGAGCACTAAGCTGGAACCCAAGATCCAGACCGTGTTGAAGGCACTCCAAAATCCTAGGAATCGAAAACACCCTGCAAGGTAAGCTCCTAGCCCCGCACCAGTCAATATAGGACCGCCAAGTCCTATAGTAGATGCCAGAGGAAGACCGCTTCCTAGCTCTAATCAAGGTCTGAACAACAGCCTCCGACAAACCTTCCTCATTCAGAATGAAGGTTTCAGCAGCCAAGCCGTCAAAGCCAGCGTTTGTAAATCGGGGTATAGTAGTTGACCCTGAGATATCAAATCCGGAAACAGGGGCAGCCTGTACTGCTCTACTGCCAGCCTTACGACGTCTGCGTACCAGACCCGTCTTGGCCACCTTGGTGCCACCAGAATTGCTGGTGCCCCTTCCAACACCAGATTGCGAACTACCTTTTCCACCATGAAGAAGGGGGGGGGGGGGGGGGAGAACAGATACAGAAACCCCAGATCCCTCCAGGAAAGGGACAAGGCATCCACTGCCAGAGCCAGAGGATCCTGAGATAGAGACACAAAGGACAGGAGCTTGTGATTGTGCCGAGAGGCAAAGAGATCCACCTCCGGAGTTCCCCACTTGTGACACAGGGACCGAAAAAAAAAAAACCCTGGGATTGAGAGACCACTCCCCTCGGCGAGAGAACCCCCTGCTCAGAGAATCCGCTTCCATGTTCTCTACTCCCAGAATGTAAACTGCCGAAATGCAAGGAACATTGCTCTCCGCCCAAGTCAGGATCAGAGAGACTTCCCTGAGGGCACTCCTGCTGCAAGTCCCTCCTCCTTGGTGATTGATGTAGGCAACCGCCATTCGATTGTCTGAGCGAACCTGAACCGGTAGACCCTGTAAGTGAGGTGTCAGCCGCGACAGAACAAGCCGGATGGCTCTGAGCCTCCTGAGGACCCCACAACCCTCCAAACTGATGACTCTTCCAGAAACCTCCCCAGCCCGACAGGCTGGCATCCGTGGTAACCGTCTTCCAACGAGGGCCAGAAATGATCTACTCCTCATCAGGTTGCTTGACTTCAGCCACCACCTGAGTGACTGCCGAACCCTCGGAGACATCAGGAACAGCTGATCCAAGGACTGCGGACACCTGTCCCAGTGCGTCAATAGGTGTAGTTGGAGAGATTGCATGTGGAACTGAGCAAAGGGGGGACTGCCTCAAAGGAAACCACCATCAATCCCACCAGCTTCATCCCTAGTCGGATGGAGGGGCAAGGAATGGCCAAAAGAAGGCGAATAAGCTCCTGAATCCCCTGTACTTTGGACTGGGGTTGAAACACATCAATCCAGATTCATGCCCAGGAATGAAATCTTCCTTGAAGAAGAAAGAGAAGACTTTGGGCGGCTGATCACCCAACCGAACCTCTCCAGGGTCGACACCACCCTGTTGGTGTCCAGCTCTGCCTGTGGAAGAAAGGAAGCTGAAATCAGCAGATCGTCCAGATACGGCACGATGCGAATGCCCTGAGCTCTGAGCAGGGCCATTATGCCCGCCAGCACCTTGGTGAAAACCCTCAGCGCTGAGGTCAACCCGAAGGTAAGGGCTACAAACTGAAAATGTTGATCGACCACCTCAAACCCGAGGAATCTCTGATGCGCTGGAAAATAGGTACGCATCCTTGATGTCTATGGATGTCATAAAGTCCCCTCGACGAAGGGAATTGATGGCCGATCGCAGAGTCTCCATGCGGAACTTCTTGGGTCTGATGTACCTGCTGAGGATCCTCAGATCCAGAATGGGTCTTACGAAACCATCCTTCTTGGGGACCGTGAAGAGACTGGAATAGTAGCCCTTGCCTCTCTCTGAGGGAGGCACCGGGCATATGACTCCCATGCCCTGAAGATTACTTACTGCTAACAGGAGCCCCTGAGCAGCCTGAGGGTCCGAGGGCACCCGAGACCTTAAGAATCTTGGAGGAGGCCAGTACTCGAACTCCAGTTTGTACCCGGACGAGACCACTTCCAGAATCCACCTGCCTGTGACCTCCTGGGCCCAGACCCGGAAGAAAGGCCGCAGCCGTCCCCCCACCCATACGGGTGAGGGCGCCCCTTCATTGTTGACCTGGTTTAGCCGCGGGCTTAGGCTTGGAACCCCAGGCCGATGCTGGACGGGCCCGTCCTCTGCCTCTGTTCCAGGAAGAGCCTCTGACACCCGAGTAGGCAAAACCTCTGACAGCTCTGGCACCTCGAAAGGAAGGATTGAAGGAGCACGCCCCCCGAAAGGAACGACGCTGCTTCTTACGCTGAGGTAACTTACCTCCCTTTGCCACCGCATCCAACATATCTCCAAACAGCCGCGTACCCAGGAAGGGAAGAGCTGTGAGCGATTTCTTGTCCATCGCCCACTGGCGAAGCCAGACCGATCGGCGCATGGCCACCAATAAGGCCGAAGTTCCACTACACACGACAATAGTGTCTTCCATAGCAACCAAGACAAAAACCATGAACAATTCACACCTTTTAAGGGTAGTGAACTCAGCGCTGGCCAGATCAAGCGTGATTTAATGAAAAGCCCAAACTCTTAAAAAACGGTTCCCCAGCATCTAAAATTATTATATTTTACGTTTTTAGTCACTAACTTATTATTCTTTCCCCCACTGGGCTTCAACTCTGTTCAGGAATTTAGGATACGGGCGCCGCCATCTTGACTCAGAAGCATCACACTTACTGAGGAGAGGAGAGTGGGATAAGGTACAGGGGGGGGTTATAGCTGTGCTTTGCTCAGACAGAGCAGAGCTGGGGTCAGGTAACGGTCAGCAGTCCCAGAATGCAGAGCAGCACAGTCAGGAGGCACTTCCTGTTTGCAGGCTGCCTGATAAGATGGCGAATTCCATAAGCCGCCATCTTGGATGTTTAAAGGCTCATAACATGCAGTAGATGCAGGTAGGATGATTTTTAATGTGGACAATCTGTATGTACAGGGTGTGGGAAACATATAAGATAGACTCTTATTCAAAGTGAAGGTCCGCTTTAACAAGTCCCTAACCAGAGACCTAGTAGCCACCGTCGCTAGCGCAGATGCCCACACGGGCCGCAAGGCCAAACCCACACTGGCAAAGGCATGGCATGCCATCTGATCCAGGCGTTTATCCTCGCCATCCTTAAGGGTAGAGGCATCTGGGGTGTGGACCACGGAGGTGTTGGACAATCCCAAAACTGGCGCATCGACCTCGGGAGGAGAAGACCAGCGCTTAACCGCTTCCACCGGAAAAGGATACACCCGGAAGCCGGCTCTGTTTCTCCCGTTCACTAAGGATCCAAAACCTCCAAAAGGTGAGCCAAAACCTTGGTAGTGTCAACGGCATCCCCCAGCGCCTGCCCAACATCAGCATCAAAAAACTGCACATCATCAGCTTCTGATTGCTCAAACAATTCCCCCTCCTCTAACGGGGAATAATCCGACCAATCAAGGGAATCATCATCAAAATCCAAAGTCGCCAGGGCCGGCGACAAATGCCTCTTTTAAGCATGGGCCTTCTTGCCCAACGTGCTATAAATAAATCTCTCGATGCCGGCCAATCTAGCACAAAACATCAGAGTGCGACTCCCCGCTAGCGACCGTGTCACATGGGGTACGGATAAGGCGGGGAGGGGAAGGCGATGAAGCGGGAGGTGCCGACCCAGAAGCCTGGGGGCCCGGCTGCCGCATTATGGCCTTTTGTGCACATGGTATACAAATCAGCACATTCTCACCAGCAAGGGATACCCCACAACCCGCGCATGGCCGGGATTGTCCCAAAGGGAGCCCAAGCCCAGTATCCTGCGGAGCCTCCGTAAGGTGATTTTTTGGATAGTCGCAAGACCTAGGGAATTATGCTAGTAAGCAAACCCGGGATGCCCCTTAAAGTCCCGAGTGGGAGGATTTGTCAAGTATAAATCAAGGCTAGGACCGGGAGAACCCCCTTTTTATATGCAAAAAACAGGGAGTCCTCCTGAAAGCCATAAGTGAAAAGGCCCCATCAGCACCCACACACATACAAAAGTACATCACATGTAATAGGTATAAATGCCCACAGTACCATAAACAAGAATATACAAGTATATTTATAATAAAAAAAAATATATATATATATATATATATATATATATATATATATATATATTTATTTATTATCAATGTATGCATTAATCAAAACCAAGGCAGGCAGTGCTGCCAAAGAAGCGGCAATCGAGGCAATAAAAACGCAAGGAAGAGGGAGGGATCCCCCGGTGGGGCACTCACGCGCGAAAGATGGCGTCCAGACGGCAACAGCAGCAGCTCAGCGAGAAGAAGGGGGGCAGGCCGGCGCGGATTGTGCACCGCGTGAGGCCCCGTTCCTCTCCCTCCGACGTTAGTCAATGCGGGCCTGTAGAAGGCTGGGCCCGCAAAACGCGGCAATAGAGGGGGGGCGGACCGCGGCAGCGCCCGGCCCCGCCCCCTCACCGGATACCTGAGGGAAGAAGCTCCCCAGAAGCCTGCAGCGCTAAGTAAAAAACAAAAACAAAAAACAGATAGAGGCGTCCATATGGTGCACAGAAAATCACACACACACACAAACCCAGACAACAGGGAATAAAAAACACACATACAATAAGGTATTCAAGGGCCGACCCCCCCCCCCCCCGGAGAGGTAATAGAGGGACCCGGAAAGGGGGAGATCCCGCACCATACGGTGCCAAGGGAAAGAAGGACAGGGCATCCCAAACCGGGATCACCAACCTGGAAAACCGCCTACCCCATAACGAGGTCTCACGGGGGAGCATGGCTCCCTATCACACCTAAAAGAGGTGTAGCCTACCTTCACCAGGACCTGCAGCCAAGGCTGGGAGGCTCGTATAGTACTTAGGAAACAAAGGTCCGGCAGAAATAGGTATGAAATGGGGCCGGGCGCCAGCCCGGCTTACCTACAAGGAATAGAAGTCTTCATCTTCTGTCTTGCTCGCCTTCCTGCAGAGAAGGAACTGGGGGATTAGTGGGAGGTCCCAGGTATTTATGGACCGGGAGGAGCTCCTTTTTTGCATTCATCTCTGCAGAAGTTCGCTCTCTACTGGAGACTACCCACATGTCATGATTATGGAAGCGGAGTGTATGACACACCATGCTGAGTTCACCCAAAGGGCTAGCACCACACATGGGGCAGAGCTTCACCCGCCCAGATGGGGCCCCTAGCTCACTATCCCCAGAAGCCTCCATTATGGTGATTTGAGTATGGTAAACAGGTAAATGGCACTAACGACCCAACCTGACCAGTCGCAAAAATGAGTCCCTCTTATGTAATCCCTCTTTACAGGGAGAGGGCGCGGAGAGAGGGGGGGACCGGAAGCCGAGAGGAACCACAACCCTTAGTAATCAAGGGGGCCCACCTAGAAGACACAATGTGAAAGAGGGACTCACGACGCAGACCGCGATGGCTTAGGCACAGGCCGACAATCACCGTGCAGGAGGATCAGGCAAGATGGCACGGAGCAGCAGCCGAACACGTTCGTCGAGGGGCGGGCCGCACAGCAGTGACGTGAAAAGCGTCATCGTGTGGCCCTGCGCGCCGCCGGTGGCGCAAAGGAGTGCGCCCGCCCCCAAGATGGAGGGGGGCCCAGAGACTGCAGAGCTGAGAAGCGCGCACCCCGCAGCGGAGGCCGCGGCCTCCAGAGAAGCATCCGCCAGACCAGCGCCGTCTCCACCCTCCTCACAGTGCAGCAGCAGGATGGAGAGGGAAGAGGAGCAGGACCCTCGAGGGAGGAAAGTATGTGAAAAGAAGTCAAGACAAAACACAGCACACCAGCTCACAAGGAACTCCACAGTCCTGTCAATGCAAAAGCGAAGTACACCAAACACAACCATCAATAATGAAGCTTGTGGGGCAGGGTGGGAATGAAACCCCTGTGGGCATGAGTGGTTCCTCCCCCCCATAGGCTCACCATCAGCCTATGGTCGGCTACCCTTTAGGCAGGGTCTGCGGCCCAGAGCCTAGCTCTGCCAACACCTGACCCTGGCGTTCACCCTACCTTCACCATCCCGGTCAGCCAATGCTGGGAGGCAGTAGTGGGTCCACGGGAACAATGGGAATAAGGACTCAGCGGCCGACGGACTAGGAGGCCCCGCTCAGCTGCAGTATCTAGGAGAGAGTATCCAGACGATCTTCATGCAGCGAGACTGCAAGATGAACTCTGGGGAATCATCTGAGACACCTGCTTTTATAGGGGGCCGGGAGGAGCTACAGCTTTTGATCTTGCAGTCGAGCGCCACCTGGCGGTGGATTACTCAACTGTCATCACTTCTAGGACGACCTGGACTGGATATAGCGAAAATCAATATGACTATTCTTATTGAGTGTTGGGTGTATTGAACATTTTCAGCTGCCAACCGTCTGATCAGCAGAACATATAACCTGTGATGCTAAAGCAAACAAATATTTAAAAAACTGCAATCTGCCTTGACTTTTACCATATTTAAACCGGACCCTCGTCTCTACAAAAAGCGATGCTCATATGTATCCCTCCCCGGTGCAATTCACATTGATTCACATAAAATACAATTCTGTGAAACTCACCTGTAGAATTGTTTTTGTATCCATCCAGTCCAGGCCGTCCCGATATCTTCACGAATGGGTGTTCGCCCCTAGGGGGCGCTGACTGCAAGATCAAAAGATGTAGCTCCTCCAGGCCCCCTATAAAGGCAGCTGCCCGTCTATCATTCCCCAGTGGTTTAAAAGCAGTTCTCAACAACAAAGGGCAGGCTGGGAGGCCCAAACAAAACATAAGAGACCATATTACTTCACATAGCCTCTGCTTGTAATCTCTCTAATGCCAAAAAAATCTAGAAAAAACTTGAATTAGTGTTGTATAAGCAAAAATGGTTCATCACCATAACAGGCATGGAGGACATAATGAACACAAGGGCGGGGTGGGGAGGCCTGGACTGGATGGATACAAAATTAATTCTACAGGTGAGTTTGTATTTTTCTCCTCCATCCAGTCCAGGCCATCCCTATATCTTCACGAATGGGACATCCAAAAGCAGTGTCCATATGGGTGGGATCCCCAGTGCAGAACAGCACGTAGTTCATATCACTACCGTCTGAAGCACCTTTCGACCAAAAACAGCGTCAGCTGAGGCCCTGACATCCACCTTGTAAAACTTTGTAAAAGTATGAACAGAAGACCAAGTGGCGGCCTTACAACCTTGTTCCAGCGATGCCTGATGCTGAAAAGCCCAAGAGGCACCAATAGCCCTGGTAGAATGAGCTGTGATCCGAAAAGGGGGTTCCTTCCCCCTGGCAGAATATGCTTGTACCACCGCCTGTCTAATCCACTTACTGAGAGTGGACTTGGCTGGTGGCAATCCTTTCCTAGAACCCTCTGTTAAGACAAAAAGCAAATCCAATTTTCTGAAGGATTCAGTCGCAGCAAGGTAATACCTTATGGCTCTGACCACATCCAAGGCATGGAGGGTCCGCTCTTTGGAATTAGCCGATGTTGGACACGAGGAAGGCAAGACAACTTCTTCATTAAGGAGAAAAGAAGAAATCGGGTTTAAAACGAAAAACCACCTTATCTCTGTGCAACTCAAAGTAGGGTGGTTTCATACAAAGCACGGCCAGCCCTGATACACGACGCACCGAGGTGATCACCACAAGAAAGACCACCTTGAGAGTCAGCATAGACAATGTAGCATCATTCAATGGCTTGAAGGGAGGACCCTGGAGTGCAGACAGCACTAGATTCAAGCCCCACACCGGTAAAACGGACTTACACGGTGGCTGGATATGGGTGACTCCCTGGAAAAAAGTCTTGATTAATCTATGATTGGCAAAGGACCTCTGGAAAAAAATGGATAAGGCCGAGACCTGACCCTTGAGGGTGCTCAGCTGGAGGCCCAAGTCTAGACCGTGTTGCAGAAACTCCAGAATTCTAGAAAATACAATTTTGTGATTACTCACTTGTATTATTATGAGTATACAGTACGTCCTGCTCCAAATATAATACTTACACTTGGAATATACTCCGCCAGATGGCACTGGACTGCAGAGACATCGAAAATAGGCTCCTCCCGGCCCCTCAAATACCCAGGGACCTCCCACAAATCACCAACATTGAAAAGCAGTAAACGAGAAGCCGGGAGAATTAAACAATCCAAACTATCAACTATAACAATGATAATCACCATACAGGGGATCCAAGAAAATGCAAACCAAGGGGGGGTTGGAGCAGGACGTACTGTATACTCATAATACCAATTCTACAGGTGAGTAATTACAGAATTGTATTATTCTTAGTATACAGTACGTCCTGCTCCAAACCTAATACTTACACTTGGGACATCCAATAGCAGTGTCCATAAAGTAGGGTGGGATCCCCAAGAAAAATCAGCAGCAGACAGTTTAAACCACTGCCGCCTGCAGAACCTTTCGGCCAAAAGCAGCATCAGCTGAGGCCCTAACATCAACCTTGTAAAACTTTGAAAAGGTATGAACAGAAGACCAAGTAGCGGCCTTGCAAACTTGTTCAACAGAAGCCTGGTGCTGAAAAGCCCAAGAGGCACCTGGATTCTTCCCCATAGCAGAGTAGGCCTGAATCACAGCCTGACGAATCCACTTGCGGATAGTAGACTTGGCAGGAGCCAAACCCTTCCCAGGACCAGAAGGGACCACAAAAAGAGCATCAGTTTTCCTGAAAGGTGCAGTAGCCACCAGATAGTACTTCAGACACCTAACCACATCCAAAGAGTGCAAAACCCTCTCCTTAGCATTGCTAGGATTAGGGCACAAAGAAGGAAGAAGAATATCCTGATTCAAATGAAAGGCAGACACTACCTTAGGCAGAAAGTCAGGTTTGAAACAAAACAGCACCTTGTCCTGGTGTCTCTCATAGTAGGGGGGCTGAATGGAAAGCACCGCCAACTCAGACACATGCCTGACAGAAGTGATAGCCACCAGAAATACAACCTTGAGCGTAAGAATGGCCAAGGCAGCATCCTGCACAGGTTCAAAGGGAGCACCCTGCAAGGCTGACGGAACCAAGTTCAGATCCCAAACAGGCACCATAGGCTTACGTGGGGGGCGCACATAAGTGACCCCCTGGAAAAAAGTCCTGATCAGAGGGTGCTGAGCAAAGGATTTCTGGAAGAAAATAGCCAAGGCAGAAACCTGACCCTTCAGAGTACTGAGTTGGAGCCCCATCTCCAACCCATGCTGCAGGAACTCCAGAATCCTGGGAATAGAGAACACACGACAGGGAAGAGACTTAGACTCACACCAGTCAATGTAGGCACGCCAAACCCTGTAATAAATGGAAGAGGAAGACTTCTTCCTAGCTTTAATCAAAGTATCCACAACCGAGGAAGACAGCCCCTTCTTCATCAAGATGGAGGTTTCAGCAGCCAAGCCGTCAAAGCCAGAGTTTGTAAATTGGGATGGCGTAGCGAGCCCTGAGTGAGCAGATCTGGCACCAAGGACTGATCTACTGCCAGCTATACCTTGTCTGCGAACCACACTCTTCTGGGCCACCAGAATTGCTGCTACCCCTTCCAGAGCAATCTTGCGCAGAACCCTGCCCAGCAGGGGGATTGGAGGGTAGACATACAGGAACCGAAAGTCCTGCCATGACATTGCTAGCGCATCCTAAGGCCAAGGCCAGAGGATCCTGGGACCAAGAGACAAAAGCTGGGAGCTTGTGATTGTGGCGGGACGCAAACAGATCCACATCTGGTTGGCCCCAACGGTGACACAGAGATTGAAACACCCTGCTGCATAGGGACCATTCTCCCTAGCGAGAGGTACCCCTGCTCAGAGAGTCCGCCAGGCAATTTTCCACCCCCGGGATGTACACAGCTGATATGCAAGGGACATTGGCCTCCACCCAAATCAGGATCAGAGACGCTTTCTGGAGGGCCCCCTTGCTCCGGGTCTGATCGCACCTGAACAGGCAGCCCCCGAAGGTGAGTAGTCAAGTGAGCCAGAACTAGCCTGATGTCCCGCAGTTCCAAGACATTGATAGGTGTGTCAATAGGTGTCTCCTGAGGGTCCCACCTCCCCTGGAAACGCAGGGACTTCCAGAAACCCCCCCAACCTGACAGACTGGCATCCGTGGTGACCGTCTCCCAGGAAGGGGCCAGAAAGGATCTGCCCCCCAACAGGTTCCTTGAGTCCATCCACCACGAGAGGGACCTCCTGACCAGGGGGGAGAGCACACAGACCCTGTCCAGGGACGCTGGGTCCTTGTCCCATACTGACAATAGGTGAAGTTGCAGAGGCCTCAAGTGGAACTGAGCATAAGGGACCGCTTCGAAGCATGCCACCATCAGGCCCACCAGCTGCATCCCCTGCCTGATGGAGGGATGGGGACAAGCTAGGAGGGACTGAGCCTGTGCAATCAGACTGTCCACCTTCTGTTGAGGAAGGAAGATCCTTGCCTGAACTCTATCCAGATTCATTCCTAGGAATGGAGTTACCAAGGAAGGGGACAGTGATGACTTGGGGTGGTTGATCACCCATCCAAAAGACTCCAGAGTGGACACCACCAGCTGAGTATCCAACTCTGCTTGATGTAGAGACTGGGAAGTGATGAGAATGTCGTCCAGATAGGGAAGCACGCGGACGCCCTGACACCTGAGCAGAGACATCACGCCGACCAGCACTTTGGTGAACACCCTGGGAGCTGAAGGGAGGCCAAAGGGCAAGGCCACAAACTGGTAGTGTTGACCCATCAGAGCGAACCTGAGGAACCTTTGATGACCTGGGAACACAGGAATAAGAAGATAAGCATCTTTGATGTCCACAGAAGGCCTGAAATCCCCTTGGCGCAGGGAACTGATGGCAGAGCGCAGTTTCCATGCGAAAGCGCCTGCCCCTGACAAACTTGTTGAGGATCTTCAAGTCCAGGATGGGCCTGACTGAACCATCTTTTTTGGGTACTGTGAATAGGTTGGAATAAAAGTCCTTGCCTTTTTCTCTTAAGGGGACCTGGCAGATGACCCCCAGCTCCAGGAGGCCTTGCACTGCTTGCACTAGCTCCTGAGCTGACACAGGGTCCTAAGGAGAGAGATGGACAGAACCTCAAAAATCTGGGTCAATAATCTGTCAGTGTCATCCGGGGCCCAGGGGTCAGAGCCCGAATGTCATGACCCCTTGGTCTCTCATCAGATGAGCCTGAATCAGAAAAGAGCTCCCCTTCATCAGACGGGGTATAGCCACAAAGATTCCAAAACTCCTCAGTTCCCATAGGGAAAACGGTGACATTAGGCGTCAGGTGCCGCTTCTTAACAGGGGCCTTACGCGCTAAGGACTTAGCAATCAACTGCTCAACAGTAGCCAGTCTAGAAGACACATCAGGCTGAGAATCCCCACTAGTATGCAACTCAGCAGGAGTGAGATTTAAGCTTGGGGGAGTAGGTGAAGTGAAACGAGGTACAGCCACTGGCAAGCCAGATTGCAATGCAGGCACCTGCTCAGCACAGGGTACACAGACCCGCGCCTTGTCAGCGTCAGCATGAGGCTGCCCACACGCAATACACAGCCGGTCTTGTCCCGAAGGGACCCCGGTCACATTATCCTGGGATGCCTCCATATGGTGATTATAGCGGCGCTATACGCCGATAGGGAATAACACTATATAGCAACCCCGGATGCCCCAATAACCCGCTAGGGAAGTGGGAGTATTATTTTTACAAGGCCTACAAGTTATATACTAATACAGGGCCGGGAGAAGCCAAAAGGGTTCGCCCCGCCTGAAAGACATAAGCAGACAAGACCTGTAAGCACACAGTAACAAAAGTGAAAGATATAAAGCCGCCCACGAGGGCACTTACGGACCGCGGTAAGTAGGGGTCCGTCACACATGGGCCAAAAGCAGGATAAAGATGGCGTCGGTATACCTCGAGGGGCAGCCGGTATCAGCGATGACGCGGAGCGCGCCATAGAAGGGTCCCCCCCCCCCAAAGAGTGCGATGCCAGAACGTGCAAGCAGCCAATGATGGCGCACCAGCGCCTGAGGTAATGCCGCCGCCAAGCGCGGAACCAAGTCAGCGCGCGGCGGCAATTTTTAAAAAGCCAGTAAAGACAAGTCAGGGCGGCGGCTGACACAAGACTAAACAGAATAGAAAAAAAGAGTGTAAAACACAGAATGCATAGCATACATATTTACACCCCCCCTCTTTCCCCCCCGAAGGCTACAAGGAGGACGAGGGAGGACAGCGGCCACTTAAACAGGGCCCAACGATGGGCAGGGGCAAGGGGGCACTAGTGCGGGAGGGGCATCCCATAGAGGCTCACCATAAGCCTGAACCGCCTACTCTTTGGTGGGGGATTGCGGTAGAGCAGCGCTCCTAAGCACATAACAACGGTGCTGCCTACCTTCACCCGACCAGCGCAGCCAAGGCTGGGAGGCATATTACTAGTGGAACTGGTGGGAATAGTCCTACAGGGCCGCAGGCTAATAGCCCCGCTCACCTGCGAGTAGAGAGCCATTTCTCGTCCTTCGCAGCCAGACTGCAGAGAAATTCTGGGGATTTGTGGGAGGTCCCTGGGTATTTGAGGGGCCAGGAGGAGCCTATTTTCGATGTCTCTGCAGTCCAGCGCCATCTGGCGGAGTATATCCCAAGTGTAAGTATTAGATTTGGAGCAGGACGTACTGTATACTAAGAATATAGAAAATTTCCGGCAAGGAAGGCTCCTGGCCTCGCACCAAGCGATATAGGCCCGCTAAACTCTGTAGTAAATCATGGAAGAAGACCTCCATGCCTGAATCATTGTGTGAATAACCGTGGCCGATAAACCCTTCCCCGTCAGGATTGAGGTTTCAATAGCCAGGCCGCCAAAGCCAGCATCTAAATTCGGTGCCGCAGCGACCCCTGTGTGAGAAGACCTGGGTCGTCGGGCATGATGTAGTGATCTATTGACATCTGAACTAAGTCTGCAAACCAACTCCTTCTCGGACAGCGAGGAGCCACCAGAATGGCTGGTAGCCCCTCCTGGGCTATCTTGTGCAGCCCAGGAGTGGAAATGGAGGGAATGCATACAGAAATTTGAACTCCGTCCAGGGGATCGCAAGAGCGTCTGTTGCTATGGCCAGAGGATCTCTTGAGAGAGACAAACCTTGGAAGCTTGTGATTGTGTCTGGACGCAAACAGATCCACATCTGGTTGGCCCCAGCAGAGGCACAGAGCCTGAAAAGTCTCTCTGCTGAGGGACCATTCCCCCAGGAGCAAAGGAACTCCTGGTCAGGGAGTCTGCCTCCTGGTTTTCCAACCCGGGGATGTAAACCGCCGAGATGCAGGGAACATTCTCCTCTGCCCAAGTCAAAATCCGGGTTACCTCCTTGAGGGATCTCTTGCTCCGAGTCCCTCCCTGGTGGTTGATGTAGGCCACAGCTGTCTGATTGTCCGAGCGGACCTGGATCGCATGGCCTCTTAAATGGGGAGTCAAGCGTAGAAGAACCAACCTGATTGCTCTCAGCTCCAAGAGATTTATGGGTAACCGGTTCTCCTGCGGACCCCACCGACCCTGGATCTTCTGGGTCTGCCAAACGCCTCCCCAGCCTGTAAGACTGGCATCCATGGTAACTATCTCCCAATGGGGAGTAAGAAAGGACTTGCCCACCGGCAGGTTCCGGGAGTCCAACCACCACAACTGCCTGGCCAGGGGGGACAGCGAGAAACCTTGTTCCAGAGATTCCTGCGGCTGATTCCAGTCGGTCAGCAGGTTCAATTGTAGAGGTCTCATGTGAAATTGGGCGAAGGGTACTGCAACGAAGCATAACACCATAAGGCCCACCAATCTCATCCCCAGACGTACCGACGGCTGTTGACAAGTCAGCAAGGCCTGCACTTGCCTCTGGAGTCCCAAAACCTTCTGCTGTGGCAGAAAAACCTTGACCTGAGCGGTGGCTATCGTCATTCCCAGGAAGGATCTCACTGCTGAAGGCGTGATAAACAACTTGGGGTAATTGATGACCCAACCGAAAGTTTCCAGGGTTGACAGCACCGTCCAAGTAAGGCCTCCTGAAGGGACCGGGCCGAAAACAGCAGGTCGTCCAGATAGGGCAACACACGAATACCCTGACTCCTCAGGATAGCCATGATGCCTGCCAGCACCTTGACGAACACACGGGGAGGCTAAGGATATGCCGAATGGGAGTGCCACAAACTGGTAATGTTGATCCTCCAGTGCAAACCTCAAGAACTTATGATGTCCTTTGAAAATCGGGATGTGCAGATAAGCGCCCCTGATGTCCACCGTGGTCATGAAGTCGCCGGGCCGAAGAAATCTCACCGCAACGTTTCCATGCGGAGATGTCTGACCTTCACAAATTTGTTGAAACCCCTCAAGTCCTCTGTTTTTAACCAAGTTTAGAGACAGATTATAGGCTGGCCTGCAAGCTAACAGGGTTGAGTGCTGTGGCTCCTTTAAGACTTGTGTGTACTAATTGCCCTGCTAACGTGCACCTCCCAGGTTAGTTATAAAATGGTCTGAGCGGCTGCCAACCCCCCTTTGTTTCTTTTGAATTTGTGCAAGCACATGGTGTGTGGGGTCTAGGCTGTATTGCAAGGTCTTTGACCCTTCCACCCCATGGCTTGCACTTGAGAGGTTTAGGGCAACCTCAGGTAAGCCTGCTCCCAATTTATCTATTGCACTGTATGTCCCAGATGGGCTCTCAGAGATTAGAGTTAGGACTGCACCCCACAGAGGCACTTTGGCGTAGTGGTGCAGCTTAAGCATACTTCTGCAGATGTGTGTGACCGAGTCCTCTGTTTTTAACCAAGTTTAGAGACAGATTATAGGCTGGCCTGCAAGCTAACAGGGTTGAGTGCTGTGGCTCCTTTAAGACTTGCAAGTCCAAGATCAGCCGCAGCGTTCCGTCCTTCTTGCACAGGGCAAATTACACCTATCCGTAGAAGGTGTTGAACAGCTTGTCTCAAAGTCTGAGCTTTTAGCGGGTTTCGGGATATCTTGGAGCATAAGAATTTCTAGGGTGGTCTGGCTGCCAGCTCTATCTAGTAACCGAGGACACCACCTCCTGAATCCACCGATCTGAGATGTGACGTCTCCAGATCTGAGCAAACAGCAGAAGCCGTCCCCCCACCCTCAAGAACTTATGATGTCCTTTGAAAATCGGGATGTGCAGATAAGCGCCCCTGATGTCCACCGTGGTCATGAAGTCGCCGGGCCGAAGAAATCTCACCGCAACGTTTCCATGCGGAAATGTCTGACCTTCACAAATTTGTTGAGACCCCTCAAGTCCAAGATCAGCCGCAGCATTCCGTCCTTCTTGCACAGGGCAAATTACACCTATCCGTAGAAGGTGTTGAACAGCTTGTCTCAAAGTCTGAGCTTTTAGCGGGTTTCGGGATATCTTGGAGCATAAGAATTTCTAGGGTGGTCTGGCTGCCAGCTCTATCTAGTAACCGAGGACACCACCTCCTGAATCCACCGATCTGAGATGTGACGTCTCCAGATCTGAGCAAACAGCAGAAGCCGTCCCCCCACCCGTAAGGGTGAGGGCGCCCCCTTATGCCCGAGTAGGCTTGGCTAGGGGTTTGGGCATAGCTCCCCAGGAGGGGTTGGGCCAGTTGCAGGACTTACCTCTGCCCCATATCTCTCTGCGGGCACCCGGAAATGAAGATCCTCTTCCTCCCCGAAAGGACCGATAAGAGGAGGAGTTCCGAAAGGACCGAGCAGGCTTCCTTCTCTGAGGGAGCTTACCATCCTTGACCAAAAGGTCCAGGCGCTCCCCAAACAGCCGGCTACCCACAAAAGGTAGACTTGTGAGGAACTTCTTGGCAGCCGCATCGGCCGACCACTGCTTCAGCCAGAGCGAGCAGCGTAAAGCAACAAGCAAGGCCGAAATTCGGGCACCAAGCCTGACCACATCATCCATGGCAGTAAAAACAAAGCTATTGAAATCCAAGCAGGCCTTGAGTTCCTTATACTCCTCCGCCCGCTTGAGAGCTTTCACCCTAGCAACCTTAACCTTTCTCCTGTTGGCTAGTGAAACAATTGCCGAGGCACACGCAGGGCGAAAGAGAGCACCCGCAAAGGTGAAAGCATGGCAGACCAGCTGGTCCATGCGTTTGGCTGCAGCATGCGTTTGGCATAACAGTGGTATTGGACAAGCCTGACACCAGAGGGTCCACCTCGGGAGGGTGAGACCATAGCCGAACCAATTCGGCAGGGAAAAGGATACCGCCTATCCTTTCCCATTCCTTAAGAATCATGTTAGAAAAATGAGGCTGCTCAGGGAAGACCCGCCTTTGCCAATTACCCTGCTTCCTCTTAGCCGCTCTGGGAGGGACAATGTGTAAGGTATCAAACACGGAAGAGAGCAAACTCTCCATATCATTCAGGAGGCAAGAATCCTCATCCGAGGAGGATCCAGAGATGCTTTCACCAGCGGAAAGCTCCGCCGTTGAGAGTGAATCATCTGGCAACTCACCTTCCCCCGCGGACCCCAAGAAATCATAGAAACCCGCGAGGCGCGTCCGCTGTGTGCGGCACTCGCCCCGGACTGAGCCAGTGGGGGGAATGAAGGAAGGTAAGCAAGTGAAGAGTGGAGACCACTCCTCGCTGCGCAGACAGTGAGGAGCTCTCAAGGCTCCAAGTCGCACAAACACACAGTACACAGAATTAAGCAAGTGGGCAGGGAGGGTATATAAATAAAAATCTATATCTGTGGTTCCCCGTCAGGCTCACCATAAAGCCTGTGGCCGACTACCTTTTAGCATGAAGGTCTGCGGCCCAGATCATGTGCTCTGTCAGAACGCCACAGACCCCAGCGTTCACCCTACCGTCACGGATCCCTGTAGTAGCCGAGGGCTGGGAGGCAAGGATGGGTCAGGAGAGATCCACGGGAATAGGGTCCTGCAGCGGCCGACAGGCTAGGTGGCCCCGCTCTGCTGCCAAGTTCTGAGAGAGTGAGTAACGATCTCATGCAGCCAACTGCAAGATGAACAACTGGGGAACGATAGACGGGCAGCTGCCTTTATAGGGGGCCGGGGGGAGCTACATCTTTTGATCTTGAAGTCAGAGCCCCCTAGGGGCGAACACCCATTCAATAAGATATCGGGACGGCCTGGACTGGATAGAGGAGAAAAAAATACCATTTTGTGAATACTCACCTGTAAAATGGGTATTATAAGTATGTCACACACCCCGCTTCAAGACATTCATTACACTTGGGTATACTGACCTGTAGATGGCGATCTTGCAGAGATGATATAAAAAAAAGGTAAGACCCTCCCGGCCCATAAATACCTGGGACCTCCCACTCATTCCCCAGTATAAAGATAGCAGTAAGATCAAGGGACCAGGAAAGCCAATAAAAACTAACAAAGGTTCACCATATAAAGGATCCAGAATACAAAAGGGCAGGGTGAAGCGGGGTGTGTGACATACTTATAATACCCATTTTACAGGTGAGTATTCACAAAATGGTATTATTCTTAGTATGTCACACACCCCGCTTCAAAACATTCATTACACTTGGGACATCCAATAAAGGTCCATAAAGGGCGGGGATCCAAAAAAACAAGGCACAAACTTAAACCACTGCAGCTTGCAGAACTTTGCGGCCAAAAACAGCATCCGCTGAGGCCCGAACATCAACCTTGTAAAACTTGGAAAAAATGTGAACCGAAGACCAAGTAGCAGCCTTACAAACCTGCTCAACAGAAGCCTGGTGCTGGAAGGCCCAGGACGCCCCAACAGCACGAGTAGAATGAGCAGTAACACGAAAAGGGGGAACCTTACCCTTGGCAGAATAGGCCCCAACAATGGCCTGGCGAATCCATTTACTAATGGAAGACTTGGCAGGAGCCAAACCCTTCCTAGGCCCAGAGGGCACCACAAAAAGGGCGTCAGTCCTACGAAAAGGAGAAGTAGCCAACAAATTGTACTTCACACAGCGAACCACATCCAGAGAATGCAAAACCCTCTCCTTGTCATTGCTGGGCTTAGGACACAAGGAGGGAAGAACAATATCCTGATTCAAATGAAAAGCAGAGACCACCTTAGGAAGGAAATCTGGCTTGAAGCGGAAAACAACCTTGTCCTGATGCCTCTCAAAGTAAGGAGCCTTAATAGACAAGGCTGCCAACTCCGAAACACGCCGAACAGAAGTGATGGCAACCAGAAAAACAACCTTCTGAGTAAGCGTAGAAAGTGCAATATCCTGCAAAGGTTCAAAATGAGGACACTGCAAGGCAGACAAAACCAAATTCAAATCCCAAACTGGGAGCAAAGGCTTCCTAGGAGGCCGCACATGCGTAACCCCCTGGAAAAAAGTCTTAACCAGAGGATGAAGAGCAAAAGACTTTTGAAAGAAAACCGCCAGGGCAAAAACCTGCCCTTTCAGCGTACTAAGCTGCAAACCTTGGTCCAGACCATGTTGCAGAAATTCCAAGACCCTAGGGATAGAAAACGCCCTGCAAGGCAAGGCCCTGACCTCACACCAATCAATATAAGACCTCCAAGTCCTGTAATAGATGGCAGAGGAAGACTGCTTTCTAGCCCTAACCAGAGTCTGAATGACAGCATCAGAAAGACCTTCCTCCCTCAAGATGGAGGTTTCAGCAGCCACGCCGTCAAAGCCAGCATTGGTAAATTGGGGTAGAGCAGTGGACCCTGAGTGAGCAGATCTGGCAGAAGGGGAAGATCTAACTGATCCTCTGCCAACCTTACCACGTCTGCGAACCAAACCTGTCTTGGCCACCTTGGAGCCACCAGGATTGCTGACGCGCCCTCTAGGGCCAGCTTGCGCACCACTCTGCCCACCATGGGAAACGGAGGGAACAGGTACAGAAACCCCAGATCCCTCCAGTTCAGAGCCAGCGGATCCCGCGAGAGAGTCACAAATGCCGGAAGCTTGTGATTGTGACGAGAGGCAAAGAGGTCCACCTCCGGAGTCCCCCACCGGAGGCAAAGCGACCGAAAAACCTCGGGGCAGAGCGACCATTCCCCCTGGCGAGATGACCCCCTGCTCAAGGAGTCCGCCTCCGTGTTCTCCACTCCCGGAATGTACACTGCCGAGATGCATGGGACATTGCCCTCTGCCCAAACCAGAATCAAAGACACTTCCCGGAGGGCACGCCTGCTGCGAGTCCCTCCCTGGTGATTGATGTAGGCGACCGCCGTCCGATCGAACCTGAACCGGTAGTCCCCGTAACTGATGAGTCAAGTGAGACAGAACCAACTTGATGGCTCTCAGCTCCAGAACATTGATGGGATCGTGAGCCTCCTGAGGCCCCCACAGCCCCTGAAACTGAAGATCCTTCCAAAATCCCCCCCAACCTGACAGGCTGGGATCCGTGGTGACCGTCTCCCAACAAGGGGTCAGAAAGGACCTGCCCCTCATCAGATTGCTCGGTTTCAGCCACCACCGAAGGGAACGCCGCACCTGGGGGGACATCAGAAAGGACTGATCCAATGACAACGGGGACCCGTCCCAGGCCGCCATGAGATGGAGCTGGAGCGTCCTTGTGTGAAACTGGGCAAAGGGAACCGCCTCGTACGATGCCACCATCAATCCCACCAGTCGCATCCCTAGTCGGATGGACGGGCGGGGTATGGATAGGAGACGCTGAGTCAATTCCTGAATCAGAAGAACCTTGGCTCGGGGGAGAAACACCCTGGCCTGAGAAGTATCCAGAGACATTCCCAGGAACTCCACCACCCTGGAGGGAGTGAGGCAGGACTTTGGAGAGTTTCGGTTGGGTGATCAACTATCCCGAGTGGACACCACGGTCCTGGTATCCAGCTGCGCCTGACTGAGGGAAGACGCCATGATGAGAAGATCGTCCAGATATGGCACGATGCGGATACCCCTGGCTCTGAGGATGGCCATCACTCCTGCCAGCACCTTGGTAAAAACCCTTGGAGCCGAGGTAAGGCCAAACGGAAGAGCCACAAACTGAAAATGTCGATTGTCCACGACAAACCTGAGGAATCTCTGGTGTGCCAGAAATATTGGAATATGCAGGTAAGCATCCTTGATGTCTATGGACGTCATGAAGTCCCTCTGATGAAGTGAATGAATGGCAGAGCGCAGAGTTGCCATACGAAACTTCCGGGGACGGACAAACCTGTTGAGCAACTTCAGATCTAGAATGGGACAAACGGAACCGTCCTCCTTGGGCACCGTGAACAAGTTGGAATAGAAGCCCAGGCCCCGTTCTGAGAGGGGCACCGGACAGATGACCTCCATGTCTACGAGACTTGCTACTGCCGCCCGAAGCCCCTGGGCGGCCAGAGGATCTAACGGCACCCGAGACCTGAAGAATCTGGGAGGGGGCCAGAACTCGAACTCCAGCTTGTAACCGGAAAAAAACACTTCCTGAATCCACCTGTCCGAGACCTCTTGGACCCAGACCTGGGAGAAGAGTTGCAGCCGTCCCCCCACCCGCAAGGGTGAGGGCGCCCCCTCATTGCTGAGCCGGCTTGGCAGCGGCTCTTGGCTTGGAGCACCAACTGTGTCCTGGACAGGCAGACCAATACCCCTAGGCCAGGAATCGCCTCTGGACGAAGGGAAGGCCGAACCCCTGCCAACTCTAGCCCCACGAAAGGGTTGAGAGAAGGAAGCCACCCCCCGAAAGGGACGACGCTGCTTCTTATGCTGAGGTAACCTACCTCCCTTTGCCACCGAATCCAATTTTTCTCCAAAGAGCCGCAACCCCACAAAGGGAAGGGCCGTGAGCGACTTTTTGGGACACAAAATCAGCCGCCCACTGGCGTAACCACACCGACCGGCGGATAGCCACAAGCAGGGCCGCAGCTCTGCTACACATCACCAATGTGTCATCCAGGGCGGACAGCACAAAGGACAAAAATAACTCACAGCGCTTAAGGTCGGCAAACTCCTCACTAGCCGGGTCAAGCCCGGAAGAGGTCAACAAACCTCTAACAACCGACCTGGCAGCTACCAATACAAGCGCAGAAGCACAAACCGACCGCAAGGCCGATCCAACACTGGCAAAACCATGACAAGCCATCTGGTCAATGCGTTTATCCTCACCATCCTTGAGAGTAGTGCACTCCGGAGAATGGAGGACTGAGGAACTGGACAACCCCAAAACAAGAGCATCCACCTCGGGGGGAGACGACCAGTGCTTCACCGCGTCCGCCGGAAAAGGATATTTCTTGTCCCAACCTGGCGGGACACCCGGAAGCTGCGTCGGCCTCTCCCATTCCTTGAGAATGATACCATCAAAATGCTTTTGATAAGGAAATTCCAAGCGCGGCTTGGTCACGTCAAGAACTCCCCCCTTCAGCGGAGGAGCCGCCTCGGGGGGAGAGATAGCCAGGTCCTCAAACATATGAGCCAGGACCCTAGAGGTATCCAAAGAATCCCCCTGGCACTGCTCGGTATCAGCGCCCACAAACTGCTCATCAGACTCCTCATACAGCTCCCCTTCCTCACGCAGGGAACAATCAGACCAATCCAGGGAGTCAAAATCCTCCCTATCAAAGGCCTGCGCAGCCGTATACAAAATGTTTTCTCTTTGCCATGGCCTGTTTTGCAACGGCACTGGAAAACAATTTTTCAAGATTGGCCAATCTGGCACACACCTCAGATTGCGACTCCCCGCCAATGACCACATCACACGTACGTGTCAAGCGAGGGGGAGACGGAGAGGAGACTGGCGGAGCAGAACCGGACGCCTGAGATCCGGTCTGCCGCGTAATAGACCGCTGCGCACAGGGTACACATAGAAATACATCATCCCCCAAAAGGGTTACCCCAGACACAGCCTGGATTGCCCCGAGGGGGGCAAAAGCCCGGTATCCGGGGAAGCCTCCATATGTTGATTTTTTTGTAATATATATATATATGTGTACAATGCTCTTTTTGGGAATTACACAATAATGCAACCCGGGATGCCCCTTTAAGTCCCAAGTGGGAGGATTTTAAGCCAGCTAAAAATTAACCAGGGACCCTGGACCGGGAGAATCCCCCTTTAATATGATCAATGGTCCACCTGGAACACAAGAAAACAAGCACACACTCAGACCATGCTAAAATGTTAAAGAACAGATGAAAGTGATGGCCATCAGGCCCCTCACCCGACCTTCGGTACCGCAGGCCAGGCACCGTGACGACGTGCAGTGTGCAGTAGGAGGGCCGGCCCCGCCCCTCCCCCGTCTCTCCCGGCCAGAAGCCGGGACATGAAAGACGCTCTCGCAGCACGGGGGCGGGCCGTAGGCGCGCGCGCAAGCGCCCGGCCCCGCCCCCCCCCCCCCAGAGGAGAAGAAGCCTGCACGAGCTCATCGCCGCCATTGGCAAAAAGCTCCCTTAACACGCCGGAGGCCGGCGCCGCGGGAAAGCACACACACATAAATGATAGGAATCCATAAGGGACCCGCCCCCCCCCAAGGGTATCCGGGAGAGGGGGAATCCATGCCAGGGTAGGGCCAAGGGACGGGGCATCCCAAACCGGGATCACCAACCCGGATAGCCGCCTACCCCTTGTTATAGGGTCTCACGGCTCCTAAGCACCAGGGGTGCCAACTACCTTTGCCCGGACCAGCAGCCTAGGCTGGAAGGCAGGAAATATTTAACAAAGGGAATCCGGGCAGGAATAGAAGAAAAGAAGGCCGGGTGTCATCCCGGCTACCTGCAAGGAGGAGACATCATCTTCTGACTTGCTCGCCACTGCAGAGATGAAAGACTGGGTAATGTGTGGGAGGTCCCAGGTATTTATGGGCCGGGAGGGTCTTACCTTTTTTTGATATCATCTCTGCAAGATCGCCATCTACAGGTCAGTATATCCAAGTGTAATGAATGTCTTGAAGCGGGGTGTGTGACATAGAATATTAATTTGCCTTTTTGTAACTCCTGCCGTTGGCGATTTACCATCAATCTTATGGAGATACAGGCTGCCTGCAAAGAGGAACTGCTGATGGATTTTCTGTCACTATGTACTGTGGGTTAAATCCAGGCCGCACCACAGCGGCCTGGATTAAAAATGGTTACTACCAGGACAAAATCCAAGGCGTCCGCTTTGAGTGGGTGCAGGAGAGAGTGTAAGTGCTGACAATGAAAGCGAGTTCCTTTGTTGGACAATGCATTAGAGTGCAACTAATCGTCTAGAGATCTATGGGCAACTTTACTTCTAGTAAAAATACAATTCTGTGATTACTCACCTGTAGAATTGGTATTATGAGTATACAGCACCTCTTGCTCCAGAAATGATTCCTTACAGTTGGGATTACCTCTGCCAGATGGCACTGGACTGCCGAGACAGCAAAAAAGAGGCCCCTCCCGGTCCCTTATATACCCGGGACCTCCCACAATTCCCCAGTATTGAAAAGCAGTCAAAGAGAACCAGGAGAAGCTAAAAGATCAACTAAAAGCTTCCAAGTACAACAATCACTATAAAGAGGATCCAACGGATAAAGAAACCAGGGTGGGGTGGAGCAGGACGTGCTGTATATTCATAATACCAATTCTACAGGTGAGTAATCACAGAATTGTATTATTCTAAGTATACAGCACGTCCTGCTCCAGAAAGGATTCTTTACAGTTGGGGACATCCAATAGCAGTGTCCGTAAGATAGGGTGGAATCCCCAAAAAAGGCAACAAAGCACAGATTAAACCACTGCCGCCTGCAGAACCTTGCGGCCAAAAACAGCATCAGCTGAGCCCGAACATCAACCTAGTAAAACTTGGAAAAGGTATGAACAGAAGACCAAGTAGCGGCCTTGCAAACTTGTTCAACAGAAGCCTGGTGCTGAAAAGCCCAAGAGGCACCAACAGCACAAGTAGAATAAGCAGTAAGACGGAAGGGAGGATTCTTCCCCTTAGCAGAGTAGGCCTGAATCACAGCCTGACGGATCCATTTGCTGATAGTAGACTTGGCAGGAGCAAAACCCTTCCTAGGACCAGAAGGGACCACAAAAAGAGCATCAGTTTTTCTGAAAGGTGTAGCAGCTACCAGATAGTACTTCAGACACCTAACCACATCCAAAGGATGCAAAACCCTCTCCTTAGCATTACTAGGATTAGGGCACAATGACGGAAGAACAATGTCCTGATTCAAATGAAAGGCAGACACAACTTTAGGCAGAAAGTCAGGCTTGAAGCGGAACACCGCCTTGTCCTGTGTCTCTCATAGTAGGGGGTCTGGATGGAGAGCGCCGCCAACCCAGACACGCGTCTAACAGAAGTGATAGCCACCAAAAAGACAACTTTGAGAGTAAGAATGGCCAGGGCAGCACCCTGCACAGGTTCAAAGGGAGCACCCTGCAAGGCTGACAAAACCAAGTTCAAATCCCAAACAGGCATCATAGGCTTACGTGGGGGATGCACATGAGTAACCCCCTGGAAAAAAGTCCTGATCAGAGAATGCTGAGCAAAGGACGTCTGGAAGAAAACAGCCAGGGCAGAAACCTGACCCTTCAGAGTACTGAGTTGGAGCCCCATCTCCAACCCATGCTGCAGGAACTCCAGGATCCTGGGAATAGAGAACACCCAACAGGGAAGAGACTTAGACTCACACCAGTCAATGTAGGCACGCCAAACCCTGTAATAAATGGAAGAAGACTTCTTCCTAGCCTTAATCATGGTATCCAAAACCGAGGTAGACAGCCCCTTCTCCATCAAGATGGAGGTTTCAGCAGCCAGGCCGTCAAAGCCAGAGTTTGTAAATTGGGATGGCGTAAGGGACCCTGAGTGAGCAGGTCTGGCACCCTGGGCAGAACGTACTGATCTACTGCCAGCTGCACCACGTCTGCGAACCACACTCTTCTTGGCCACCTGGGGGCCACCAGAATTGCTGGCACCCCCTCCAGAGCAATCTTGCGCAGAACCCTGCCCAGCAGGGGGAATGGAGGAAAGACATACAGGAACTGAAAGTCCTGCCATGACATTGCTAGGGCATCTGTGGTCAAGGCCAGAGGATCCTGGGACAGGGAGACAAAGGCCGGGAGCTTGTGATTGTGACGGGACGCAAACAGATCCACATCTGGTTGGCCCCAACGGTGACACAGAGATTGGAACACCCTGTTGCAGAGGGACCATTCTCCCTGGCGAGAGGTCCCCCTGCTCAGAGAGAGTGCCAGCAGATTTTCCTCCCCCGGAATGTACACCGCTGATATGCAGGGAACATTGGCCTCCGCCCCGGTTCAGGATCAGAGACAATTCCTGGAAGGCCCTCTTGCTCCGGGTCCCTCCCTGATGATTGGTGTAGGCAACTGCCGTCTGGTTGTCCGAGCGCACCTGAACAGGCAGGCCCCGAAGGTGATGAGTCAACTGAGCCAGAACCAACCTGATCGCCCGCAGCTCCAAGACGTTGATAGGTGTGTGGGCCTCCTGAGGGCCCCACCTCCCCTGGAACTGCAGGGACTTCCAGAAAACCCCCCCAACCTGACAGACTGGCATCCGTGGTGACCGTCTCCCAGGAGGGGGTCAGAAAGGATCTGCCCCCCAACAGGTTCCTGGAGTCCAGCCACCATGCGAGGGACCGCCTGATCAGGGGGGGGGAAAGCACAAAGACCCGGTCCAGGGACACTGGGTCCTTGTCCCATACTGACAAGAGGTGGAGTTGCAGAGGCCTCAAGTGGAACTGAGCATAAGGGACCGCCTCGAAGCACGCCACCATCAGGCCCACCAGCTGCATTCCCTGCCTGATGGAGGGATGGGGACAAGATAGCAGGAACTGGACCTGCGCAATCAGACTGTCCACCTTCTGCTGAGGAAGAAAAATCCTTGCCTGAACTGTATCCAGATCCATTCACAGGAATGAAGTCACCACAGAGGGAAACAGAGAAGACTTGGGGTGGTCGATCACCCAGCCAAATGACTCCAGGGAGGACACCACCAGCTGAGTATCCAACTCTGCCTGATGTAGAGACTGGGAAGTGATGAGAATGTCGTCCAGGTAGGGCAGCACGCGGATGCCCAGAAACCTGAGCAGAGACATCACTCCTGCCAGTACCTTGGTGAACACCCTGGGAGCTGAAGTGAGACCAAAAGATAATGCCACAAACTGGTAGTGTTGATCCTCCAGAGCGAACATAAGGAACCTTTGATGACCTGGAAATACAGGAATATGAAGGTAAGCATCTTTGATGTCCACAGACGTCATGATATCCCTTGGGCGCAGGGAACTGATGGCAGAGCGCAGAGTTCAAGTCCAGGATGGGCCTGACTGACCTATCTTTTTTGGGCACTGTGAAGAGGTTGGAATAGAAGCTCTTGCCCCTTTCTCTTAAAGGGACCTTGCGGATGACCCCCAGCTCCAGAAGGCATTGCACTGCCTGCACTAGATCCTGAGCTGACACAGGGTCCTGAGGAATCCGGGATCTGATAAACTTTGGGGGGGTAGACAGCAAACTATCTTGTAACCGGAGGACACTACCTCCTGACTCCATCAGTCTAAGACATGAAGCCTCCAGACCTGAGCAAAGTGCTGAAGCCGTCCCCCCATCATGCCTGAGGGGGCTTGGGAGAGGACTTAAGCTTGGAGCCCCAGGAGGAGCCAGGGCGTCCCCGTCCTCTGCCCCAGAAATCTCCTCGGGCCCCAGGAAAGGAAACCCCCCCCCCTCCCTTGTCTAGCACCACGGTAGGGGGAGGAAAAGGAGCCCTGTCCCCGAAAGGGCCGAGACTGCCGCCTGCACTGGGGTAACCTGCCTCCCTTAGCAAATAGGTCCAGGCGGTCCCCAAACAGGCGTAGTCCAGTGAGGGCTTTCTGGCTTCATTGTCAGCAGCCCACTGGCGCAGCCAAACCAAGCGGCGTACAGCCACAAGGGCAGAGGTTCTGCCACACATTCTAATGGTGTCATCCAAGGCAGAGAGGACATAAGTCACAAAAACATCACAACGAGAGAGTGCATTAAACTCCTCACTAGACATCATCAGGGGCACCATCAAGGATACTTCTGAGCAGGGTCCTAATAGCCACAGCCGCAATGGCAGAGGCACAGCGCCGTCCCCACACATACAAAGGCATGGGACGCCAGCTGATCAATGCGCCGGTCCTCAGCATCCCGCAGGGTAGTAGAGTCAGGGGTGTGCATGACACAGGTGTTAGATAACCCCAGGAACGGGGCATCCACTTCGGGAGGGGATGACCAACAATTCACCACAACAGCAGGAAAGGGATACTTCCTATCCCAACTCTTAGGTACACCGGGAAGTCTACTGGGCAAGTCTACTTGAGCACAAGGTTATTAAAATGTGCTTGCTCAGGAAATTCCAAGCGTGACTTAGCAGTATGAAAAAGTTCCCCCCGTTGCCTGGGGGCCGCAACAGGGGGACAGATAGACAGAACCTCTGAGCCAACAGTCTATCAGTATCATCCGGGGCCCAGGGGTCAGAGCCAGAATCGTCATGACCCCTGGGCCTCTCATCAGATGACCCTGAGTCGGAGAATAGCTTCCCTTCCTCCAAAGGGGTATAGCCAGACAGTTCCAAAAACTCATCAGCTTCCATAGGGAAAAGAGTGACATCAGGCGTTAAATGCCGCTTTTTTGCAGAGGCCTTACGCCCAAAGTATTAGCAATCAACTTCTCAACACTAGCCAGTCTAGAAGACAAATCAGGCTGAGACTCCACACTTGTATGCAACTCAGTAGGAGTGAGATTAAAGCTTGGGGGAGTAAGTGAGGCGAAACGAACCGCACAAGGTACACAGACCCGCGCCTTGTCAGCGCCAATATGGGACTCCCCACAAGCTACACACAGCCGGGCTTGTCCCAAAGGAACCCCGAGCACTTTATCCTGAGACGCCTCCATATGGTGATTATGATGGCACAATAGGCCGACAGGGATTGACGCTATAAGAGCAACCCGGGATGCCCCAATAACCCGCTAGGGAAGTGGGAGTAATTTACTAGGCCTCACAGGTTAACCAACTAAACAGAGGGAGTAGGGCCGGGAAAAGCCAAAGGGGTTCGCCCGCCTGAAAGACATAATCAAAGGGGAGCCGTAAGTATACAATAATTAACAGCGGTAATAAAGCCGCCCGCGAGGGCACTCACGGACCGCAGCAGCCGGAACCAAGCAAAACATGGCGTCGGTATACCTCGAGGGGCGGGCCCCCCCGAAGAGCGCGAAGCCATACACGTGACAAACAGCCAATGACGGCGCGGAATATAGGGAAGCGCGCGCGGCGGCAGCAATTTCAAGGCACAATAAGTGAAAACTAGTCAGAGCGGCGGCTGACACCAAGCATAATGTAGTGAAGTATACTCCCACGAAGGCTACAAGGAGAGTGAGGGAGGACAGCGGCCACTTAACAGGGCCCACCGATAGACAGGGGCAAGGGGCAATAGTGCGGGAGGGGCATCCCATAGTGGCTCACCATATGCCTATACCGCCTACCCTTTGGTGGGGGATTGCGGTGCAATATAAGCACCTAACAGCGGTGCTGCCTACCATCACCCGACCAGCGCAGCCAAGGCAATTACTGATGGAATGGGTGGGAATAGTCCTACAGGGCAGCAGGCTAATAGCCCTGCTCACCTGCGACTAGAGAGAGCCATCTTCTTGTCCTTTGCAGTCCAGACTGCAGAGAAGATCGGGGATTGTGGGAGGTCCCTGGGTATTTGAGGGGCCAGGAGGAGCCTATTTTTGATGTCTCTGCAGTCCAGCGCCATCTGGCGGAGTAATACCCGAGTGTAAGTAATCTATCTGGAGCAGGACGTACTGTATACTAAGAATAACTCTGTTGCTGAGGGACCATTCACCCAGGCGAGAAGTCCCCCTGCTCAGAAAGTCCGCCTCCAGATTCTCCACTCCCGGGATGTACAAGGCCGAAATGCAGGGAACATGGTCCTCCGCCCAGGACAGGATCTTGGACACTTCCCTTGAGGGCACCCTTGCTCCGGGTCCCTCCCTGATGATTGATGTAGGCAACCGCCGTCTGGTTGTCCGAGCGTACCTGGACTGGCCGGCCCCGAAGGTGTAGAGTTAAGTGGGCCAGAACCAACCTGACCGCCCCAAGTTCCAGGACATTGATAGGGGCGTGGGCCTCCTGAGGACCCCAGAGCCCCTGGAATTTTAGGGATTTCCAGAAACCCCCCCAACCCGTCAGACTGGCATCCGTGGGAACTGTCTCCCAACAGGGGGCCAGAAAGGATCAGCCCCCCAACAGGTTCCTTGAGTCCAGCCACCACAAGAGAGACCGCCGGGCTAGAGGGGAAAGAGCAAAGGCCTTATCCAGAGACAGAGGGTCCTTGTCCCACACTGACAAGAGGTGGAGCTGAAGAGGTCTCATGTGGAACTGTGCATAGGGAACCGCCTCGAAGCAGGACACCATCAGCCCAACCAGCTGCATCCCCTGCCGGATGGAGGGATGGGGACAAGACGGAAGGAACTGAACCTGAGTTTGTAGTGTATCCACCTTCTGCTGAGGAAGAAAATACCATTCTGTGAATACTCACCTTGTAGAATGGGTATTATAAGTATGCAGCACGCCCTGCTCCAGTAATGATTCATTACGTCTGGGATATAGTCCACAAGAGGGCAAAAAGAGGCCCATCCCGGTCCTTATATACCCGGGACCTCCCACTACATTCCCCAGTATAAAACAGCAGTAAGGGAACCAGGAGAAGCCAATAAGATTAACAACCATAACCAGGAAACATTCACCATATAGAGGATCCAAGAATAAAAACTCAGGGTGGGATGGAGCAGGGCGTGCTGCATACTTATAATACCCATTCTACAAGGTGAGTATTCACAGAATGGAATTATTCCAAGTATGCAGCACGCCGTGGTCCAGTAATGATTCATTACGTCTGGGACATCCAATAGCAGTGTCCAACAAACGGGTGGGGATCCCAAAGGTAAACAATGCGCAGTTCAAACCACTACCGCCTGCAGAATTTTGCGGCCAAAAACAGCATCCGCTGAGGCCCAAACATCAACCTTGTAAAACTTGGAAAAGGTATGAACAGAAGACCACGTAGCAGCCTTACAAACTTGTTCAAAAGAAGCCTGGTGCTGAAAGGCCCAGGAAGCCCCAACAGCACGGGTAGAATGAGCAGTGACTCTTAAGGGAGGATCCCTCCCCTTAGCAGAATAGGCCCTAACAATGGCCTGACGAATCCATTTACTAATAGTAGACTTAACAGGTAGCCACCAGGTAGTATTTCAAGTTCCTGACAATGTCTAGAGAATACAAGGCCCTCTCCTTGTCATTACCAGGATTAGGGCACAAAGAAGGAAGCACAATGTCCTGATTGAGGTGAAAGGCATAGACAACCTTAGGCAAAAAGTCTGGTTTAAAACGGAAAACCACCTCGTCCTGGTGTCTCTCAAAGTAGGGGGCCTGAATGGACAGAGCCGCCGACTCAGAAACACGCCGGACAGAAGTGATAGCCACCAAGAAGGCAACCCTTAGGGTGAGAATAGACAACGCAGCCTCATGCACAGGCTCAAATGGAGGGCCCTGAAGGGCAGATACCACCAAATTCAAATCCCAAACCGGCAACATGGGTTTGCCGGGAGGGTGCACGAGTGACCCCCTGGAATAAAGTCTTGACCAAAGGATGAAGAGCGAAGGACCTCTGGAAGAAAACCACCAAGGCAGAAACATGCCCCTTCAGAGTACTGAGCTGAAAGCCCATATCCAGACCATGTTGATGGGACTCCAGTATCCGAGGGATGGAGAACACCCGACAGGGGAAGGCCCTAGCCTCACACCAGTCAATGTAGGTCCGCCAGGTCCTGTAGTAGATGGTAGAAGAGGATTTCTTCCTAGCCCTAACCAGAGTCTGAACAACCGCATCAGACAGACCCTTTTTTTTTTTAGGATGGAGGTTTCAGCAGCCATGCCGTCAAAGCCAGCGTTTGTAAATTGGGGTAACAGAGCCGTCCTTGAGTGAGAAGATCCGGAACAAGAGGCAGAGGGTACTGCTCGACCGCCAGTTGTACGACGTCTGCGAACCACACCTGTCTCGGCCACCTGGGGGCCACCAGAACAGCTGCCACCCTTTCCTGAATCAGCTTGCGCAGAACCTTGCCCAGAAGGGGAAACGGAGGGAAGAGGTACAGGAGACCGAACCCCTGCCAAGACAGAGACATGGCATCCACCGCCAGAGCCAGAGGATCCTGGGACAGTGAGACAAATGCTGGAAGCTTGTGATTGTGGCGAGAGGCGAACAGATCCACATCCGGCATCCCCCACCTGTGACAGAGGGATAGGAAGACCTCGCTGTTGAGGGACCATTCTCCCCGGCGAGAGGCCCCCCCTGCTCAGGGAATCCGCTTCCAGGTTCTCTGCTCCTGCAATGCAAAGCGCAGAGATGCATGGGACATTGTCCTCGGCCCAAGACAGAATCGGCGACACCTCCCGGGGGGCACTCTTGCTTCGAGTCCCTCCCTGATGATTGATGTAAGCGAAAGCAGTCCGGTTGTCGGAGCGAACCTGAACCGGCAGGCCCTGGAGGTGAGACGTCAGGTGCGCCAGCACCAACCGAACCGCCCTCAGCTCCAGAACATTGATGGGGGTGTGGGCCTCCTGAGGGCCCCACAGCCCCTGGAATTGGTGGGCTCTCCAGTACCCCCCCCCCCCCCAACCTGACAGACTGGCATCCGTAGTGACCATCTCCCAACACGGTGTCAGAAATGACCTGCCCCCCAGAAGCTTCCTCGAGTCCAGCCACCACAGGAGGGACCGCCGGACCAGAGGAGACAGAACAAAAGCCTAATCCAGAGAAAGGGGACACTTGTCCCAGGCTGAAAGAAGATGGAGCTGAAGAGGCCTTATGTGAAATTGTGCATAGGGAACTGCCTCGAAGCAAGCCACCATCTGACCCACCAGTTGCATCCCTTGCCAGATGGATGGATGAGGGCTGGACAGCAAGAAATGAATCAGTGCTTGAAGAGAGTCCACCTTCTGCTGAGGGAGGAAAATCCTGGCCTGAATGGTATCCAGAGTCATACCCAGGAAGGCGGACACCCGGGACGGGGAGAGTGAGGATTTGGGGTAATTGATCACCCAACCCGAACATCTCCACCACCACCGTCCGGGTGTCCAATTCTGCCTGTTGGAGTGAAGGGGACGTAATGAGGAGGTTGTCCAAATAAGGAAGAATGCGAATACCCCAGGCTCTGAGAAGGGCCATCACGCCTGCCAACACCTTAGTGAACACTCTGGGGGCAGAGGTGAGACCAAAGGGAAGTGCCACAAATTGGTAGTGTTGTTCCTCTACCGCAAACCTAAGAAACTGCTGGTGCCCTGCTGGCACATGAAGGTAAGCATCCTAGATGTCTATTGAAGTCATAAAGTCCCCCGGGCGCAGGGAGCGGATAGCGGAGCGCAAAGTTTCCATACGAAAATGTCTGGTCCTGATGAACTTGTGGAGAAGTTTGAGGTCCAGGATGGGTCTGATGGAACCATCCTTTTTGGGCACTGTAAAGAGATTGGAATAGTAACACTGACCTCTCTCTCCCGGGGGGACCTGACAGACGACTCCCAAGGCCAGAAGGTTTTGTACCACCAGAAGCAGACCCTGAGCTGCCCGAGGGTCCGTAGGAACCCGTGACCTGAGGAATCTGGGGTAACTTACCTCCCTTAGCAAAAAGGTCCAAACGATTACCAAACAGGCGCAATCCTTTAAAGGGAAGCCATGTGAGAGCCTTCTTGGCAGCATTGTCAGCTGCCCACTGGCGCAACCAGACCAAGCGGCGGATAGAGACAACCAAGGCAGAGTTCCTGCTACACATCCGAATGGTGTCATCTAAGGCAGAGAGAACATAGGTGTCACATTGTGACAAGGCTCTAAATTCAGGACTAGAAGGATCCTCATGGGAGCCATCCAGAAGGCCCCTGATCAAGGTCCTAATAGCCACGCCCGTAATAGCGAAAGCACACACCGGGCGCAAGGCCGAACCCACACAGGCAAAAGCGTGGGAAGCCAGTTGATTAATACGCCGGTCCTCACTATCCTTCAAGGTAGTGGAATCCGGGGAATGCACAACAGACGCAATAGACAACCCCAAGACCGGGGCATCCACCTCGGGGGGAGTTGATCAACACCGGCTAGGGCGCTCCCATTCCTTAAGAACCAGATTAAAATGCGTCTGTTCTGGGAATTGCGGTACCAAACAATTCCCCCTGCGGCTTAGGTGCCACTGTAGGAGGGGAAATGGAGAGTACTTCAAAAATTTGAGACAACAGTCTATGGGTGTCATCAGCATCCCAATGCTCTGGGCTGGCATCAGCGCCAAGGCAATGCTGATCGTCAGAAAGATCTGAATCTGAGAATAATTCCCCTACCTCAAGAGGGGTATAGTCAGACAATTCAAGGAAATCAACTTGATCCATAGAAAAGGCCAGCGCAGAAGGCGCTACATGCCGTCTTTTAGCTGGAGCCTTACGGGCTGCAGAGCTAGCAATCCGTCTCTCAATGTTGGCCAGTCTGGCAGAAACATCAGATTGAGACTCCCCGCTAGTGTTAATTTCACCAGGTGTCATAATCAAGCGAGGGGGCGTGGGGGACGAGACAGTGGGTGCCGACCCAGCCGCATGAGTCCCAGATTGCCGCGCAAGCGCTTGCCGGGTGCAGGGTATACAAACACGCACATCATCGCCCACATGGGATGCCCCGCACACCACACACAGCCGGGCTTGCCCCGAGAGTACCCCGAGCACAATATCCTGTGAAGCCTCCATATGGTGAATTTTAGTCGCAATGACCAATGGGAATTACGCTGTGCAGCTACCCGGGATGCCCCTAAAATGTCCGCTAGTGGGAGGATTTGCAATTGAGCCCCCAATTTACAAAGGGTATAACCTAGGGCCCAGGACCGGGAGAAACATCTAAATAGGTTGTCCCAGCCTGAAAGACATAAGCATAGACACACACAATAAGTATGGCATGTATAGTACATTAGGTGACAATAGAGCCATAAAGATAAGAATAATAGTAGTAACAAAAAAGCCCGCAGAGGGCACTCACAGAGCCGCAGAGCTCACACTCGACACGCAGCCCAGGAAGATTGCGACGATCATCTCTGGAGGAACGCGGGGATTGAGCAGAGCGGCATAAGCAACCAATGACCCAGCCCCCGGCATCCGATGACGTCACCGGCCCGCCGCCGCCGAGCGTGCGGGCTATTAAAACAAAAAGACACACACACACACGTGCTGCATAAGAATGGAGGAGAGGAGGAAGGAGCGCTAAGCAAGTGCCAGCGCTGGTATCACAGTGAAAAGACAGAAGCATCAGTCAAAAGCACTTCACATCCCAGAACACCGGCCACCACCCCGCCCACCCCCGACTAACCGGGAAACGGGAGAAGGGGGATAAGGACCCATATTCACATTAGGATCATGTGGTGAGGGTCAAGCGGACGGGGCATCCCATATCCAGGCTCACCAAACCTGTGCCGCCTCCCCTTTGGTGGGGGATTTGCGGTGGAGCAATACTCCATAGCAAGCACCTCTAATAGGTGCTGCCTAGGCTGGGAGGCAAGTAACTAATGGTACGGGTGGGAATAGGACACAGGGCCAGGGGCTGTGCCGCCCGGCTTACCTGCGAGGAGAGCCATCATCTTGACCTTCGCAGCCCGACTGCAGAGACTAAAACTGGGGAATGTAGTGGGAGGTCCCAGGTATATAAGGACCGGGAGGGGCTTCTTTTTGCCATCTCTGCAGTAAAGCGCCCTCTTGTGGACTATATCCCAGACGTAATGAATCATTACTGGAGCAGGGCGTGCTGCATACTTGGAATAAATCCTGGCCTGAACTGTATCCAGAGTCATGCCCAGAAAGGATGCCACCAGGGAGGGTGACGGGGAAGATTTGGGATGGTTGATCACCCAGCTGAATGGCTCCAGAACGGTCACCACCCTCTGGGTATCCAGCTCTGCTTGCTGGAGGGACTGAGAAGTGATGAGAAGGTCGTCCAGATAGGGGAGAATGCGAATACCCTGAGATCTGAGCAAAGCCATCACTCCTGACAGCACCTTGGTGAAAACTCTGGGAGCTGAAGTGAGACCGAAGGGCAGTGCCACAAATTGGTAGTGCTGATCCTCCAGCGCGAACCTGAGGAACCTCTGATGCCCCTGAAAGACTGGAACATGAAGGTAAGCACCCTTGATGTCTATGGAGGTCATGAAGTCCCCTGGGCGCAGTGAGCTGACCGCTGATCGAAGTCTCCATGCGAATGCGCTTGGGTTTGACAAATTTGTTGAGAATCTTTAAGTCCAGGATGGGCCTGATAGAACCATCCCTCTTGGGTACTGTGAAAAGATTGGAGCAATAACCCCGGCCCCTTTCTAACAGAGGGACCCGGCAGACGACCCCCATTTCCATAAGGCCTTGCACCGCCAGGACCAGAGCCTGAGCTGCCAGGGGGTTTTGAGGCATCCGGGATTTGATGAATCTTGGGGGCGGCCAGGCAGCTAACTATCTTGTAACCGGAGGACACTACCTCCTGAATCCACTGGTCTGAGACATGTTGCCTCCAGACATGAGCGAAGAGCCTCAGCCGTCTCCCCACCCGGATGGGTGAGGGCGACCCTTCACGCCTGAGGGGGCTTGGGAGAAGACCTAGACTTGGAACCCCAGGAGGATCCTGGACGGGCACGTCCTCTGCCTCTTCCCCAGAAGTCCCCCCTGTGCCCAGCAAAGGAAACCGTAGGAGGGATGAAAGGAGCCTGAACCCCGAAAGGGCCGGGACTGTCTTTTACGTTGAGGCAGCCTGCCACCCTTAGCAAACAGATGGGCCCGGAACTCTACACTAGAAGTATCATCAGGGGCACCATCCAACACATTCTTGAGCAAAGTCCTAACCGCCAAAGCCGTGATAGCAGAAGCACAGACAGGGCGCAGAGCAGTCCCAGCACAAGCAAAGGCATGGGAAGCCAGCTGATCAATGCGCCGGTCCTCACCATCCTTCAGGGTAGTAGAATCAGGGGAATGTACAACAGAGTAGTTAGACAACCCCAAAACCGGAGCATCCACTTCTGGAGGGGCTGACCAACGTTTTACCACCTCGGCGGGAAATGGATATTGCTTATCCCAGTTCTTAGGTACTCCGGGAAGTTTGCTGGGGGGTTCCCATTCCTTAAATACGAGATTATTGAAATGGGACTGCTCGGGGAACTCTAACCGCGGCTTAGCGGTATGAAACAATTCCCCCCCTGTTGCCTGGGGGCCGCAGCAGGAAGGGAGATAGAAAGGACTTCAAAAATCTGAGCCAAGAGTCTATCAGTGTCATCTGAATCCCATGGGTCAGAGCCAGAATCAGCATAACCCTTAGGCTGCTCATCAGATGACTCGGAGAACAATGCCCCCTCTTCAAGGGGGGTATAGCCAGCCAGATCAAAGAATTCCTCTGCCTCCATAGGAAAAAGACACACCAGGCGCCAAATGCCGCCTCTTAGCAGAGGCCTTACGGGCCGTAGTATTAGCAATCAACTTCTCAATGCTAGCCAATCTAGAAGACACATCAGGTTGAGACTCCCCACTGGTATTCAGCTCACTGGGAGTCAAATGCAAGCGTGGAGGGGTAGGCGAAGCCATAGGGGGCGCAGGCCCAGCCACCGGTAACCCAGACTGTAGCGCAAGCACCTGCTGGGCGCAGGGTACACAGACCCGCACATCGTCACCTATAGGGGAAACCCCGCATGCCACACACAGCCGGGCTTGTCCCGAAGGAACCCCGAGCCCAATATCCTGGGAAGCCTCCATATGGTGATTATAGTGGCACAATTGGCCAATAGGAATTACGCTATAAAAGCAATCCGGGATGCCCCAATAGTCCGACAGGGAAGTGGGAGGATTTTAGCAATTAGGCCTCTAATAAAGTTTTTGAAAACTAATAGAGGGGGTAGGACCGGGAGAAACCTCTTATACAGTTTGTCCCGCCTGAAAGACATAAGCAAGACACCCAAGAGCGTACAAGCAATAAACATCGAAATAAAAGATAAGCCCGCCGGGGCACTCACGGACCACGGAGGAGAGACACCAATCACGGAGCACGAGGGATCAAAATGGCGCCGAGGGTACCTCAAGGGGCGGGCCGCGGGAAAGACGTCACGGAGCGCGCCAACCAATAGGCTCCGCCCCCCGGAGCGTGAAGTCACACAAGTGACCAACAGCCAATACCAGCGCAGTAGCGCCTGAGGTAATGTCGCCGCTGACCGCGCAACGCCACATGGTGCGCGCGGCAGCGGCGACAAATACAAAAAAAGACACAAAAGAAAAAACAGTGAGAATGACAGTGCCAACGAGGGTCCAGAGCCCTAAGACATCAGATCATGTATGCAAACCCCCCCCAAGAACAACCGGGGAGAGCGATGGAAGGCGCACCGATACCGGGGCGGGGGACAAGGGGCGGAAGGGGCATCCCAAATAAGGCTCACCATAAGCCTGCACCGCCTACCCTTTGGTGGGGGATTGGAGTGCTGCCTACCATCACCCCACCAGTGCAGCCAAGGCTGGGAGGCAGTATAGGGAAATGGAACGGGTGGAAATAGTCCTACAGGGCCGCAGGCTGTTAAGCCCCGCTCACCTGCGAATAAAGAGAGCCATCTTCTTGTCCTTCGCAACCGACTGCAGAGAAGATCTGGGGAAATGTGGGAGGTCCGGGGTATATAAGGGACCCGGAGGGGCCTCTTTTTTGCCGTCTCTGCAGTCCAGCGCTATCTGGCGGAGGTAATCCCAACCGTAAGGAATCATTTCTGGAGCAGGACGTGCTGTATACTTAGAATATTAGACACATTTAAAGGCACACACTTACAGCCATCTCCTGATCTTGTAGGTTTGTGTAGATATTTTCTTTCTCACTTCGTGCTCTCTGTAGTAGTTGCTGGAACTGCTCCTGTTCTTGATGGAGGGATGCCATTTCCAGCTCACACTGCTGCACTTTTTTCTGCAGAGCAGCTTTATCATCTTCCAGTTTCTGAGCAGAAGACTCTCTGAGCCCAATAGTTTCCTTTAACTGTTCGAGCTCTGTTATCAGCTCTTCCAGTTTTCTCGACTTCTGCCTTTCTTGCACACGGAATTCCTCGTACTGATCCTGCAGCTGCTTCAAGTCCTCCTTCAGATTAAAGGCCTGGTTAATTAAAGAATGACAGATATTAGCACAAATAAAAAAACAGTCTGTTGCCATGAGACCCAAAGCGGGTAAAATTTAACTGTAGTGTAATGGTCAACCTGATCAAATATAAAAAGCAGCAATAGTCCTCAACGGTAAATAGCAATGCTAAATTAGAGGTAAACCAATGCCTGTCAAGGCGTTTTCCGGCTGCCAATTGCTCGCCATGGGTAGGCTATTGTGTGGGCAATAATACCATTCTGTGAATACTCACCTGTAGAATGGATATCATCAGTATTTATCACACCCTGCTCCAGAATAATTCATTACGTCTGGGTTATAGTCCACAAGAGGGCGCTTTACTGCAGAGATGGCAAAAGAGAGACCCCTCCCGGCCCATATATATCCGGGACCTCCCACTCATTCCCCAGTATATGTAAGCAGTAAGGGGACCAGGAGAAGCCAAAAACAAATTAACATTAACAAGGAAAAATTCACCATATAGAGGATCCAGAATACAACTCAGGGCGGGATGGAGCAGGGTGTGATGCACACTGATAATATCCATTCTACAGGTGAGTATTCACAGAATGGTATTATTCTAAGTATGCATCACACCCTGCTCCAGAATAATTCATTATGTCTGGGACATCCAGTAGCAGTGTCCAACAATGGGTGGGAACCCAAAGCAAGGCCACAATGCGCAGTTCAAAACACTGCAACTTACAGACCTTTGCGGCCAAAACAGCATCCGCTGAGGCCCGAACATCAACCTTGGAAAAGACCAAGTAGCAGTCTTACAAACTCGTTCAACCAAAGCCTGGTGCTAAAAAGGCCTAAAGGCCCCAACAGCACGAGTAAAATGAACAGTAACTCGGAAAAAGGGGGAACACTTCCCCTAACGGAAAAGGTCCTAACGGACTGACGAATCCATATGCTAATGGTAGACCTAACCAGCGCCAAACCCTTCTTTGGACCAAAGGGTACCCCGAACAAGGCGTCGGTCTTCCGGAAAAGGCACTGAGGCCACCAGGTAGTATTTCAAGTTTCTGACAACTTTCAGAGAAGCAAGGCCCCGTCCTAGTCATTACCAGGATTAGGACATAAGGAAGGAAGCACAGTGTCCTGAATAAAGTGAAAGGCAGAGACAGCCCTATGCAAGAAGTCCGGTTCAAAACGGAAAAACCACCCTGTCCTAGTGTCTCTCAAAGTAGGGGGCCTGAATAGACAGAGCCACCAACTCAGAAACACGCCAGACAGAAGAAATAGACACCAAGGAGGCAACTTTCAAGGTGAGAATAAACAGTGCAGCCTCATGCACAGATTCTGAGGACCCCGAAGGGCAGACAATAACAAACTTAAATCCAAACTGGAAACAAGGATGAAGAGCAAGGACCTCTGGAAGAGAACAGCCAAGGCGGAAACATGCCTCTTCAGAGAGTGCTGAGCTGAAAAATCCAAATCAGGACCATGTTGAAGGAACTCCAGTATCCGAGGAAAGGAACCCCCGACAGGGGAAGGCCCCAGCCTCACACCAGACAATGTAGGTCCACCAGGTCCTGTAGAAGCTGCTAGAAGAAAATTTCTTCCTAGCTCTGACCAGAGTCTGAACAGCAGCATCAGACATACCCTCTCCTCTAGGATGGAGGTAACAGCAGCCATGCGGTCAAAGCCAGCGTATGAACATTGGGGAAACAGAGCCGTCCTTGAGTGTGAAGATCCAGAACCAGGGCAGAGGGTACTAATCGACCGTCAGCTGCACGACGTCTGCGAACCACACCTGTCTTGGCCACCTGGGGGCCACCAGAACAACTGGCAATCTTTCTTGAATCAGCTTACGTAAGACTTCGTCCAGAAGGGGAACGGAGGTAAAAAAGGTACAGGAGACCGAACCCCGGCCAGGATAGAGACATGGCATCCACCGCCAGAGCCAGAAGATTCTGGGACAGTGATACAAATGCTGGAAGCTAGCGATTGTGACAAAAAGCAAACAGATCAACAACCGGCATCCCTCACCTGTGACAGAGAGATAGGAAGACCTCGCTGTTAAGGTACCATTCTCCCCAGCGAGAAGCCCCTCCCCCACTCAGGGGATCCGCTTCCAGGTTTCCCGCTCCCGGAATGTAACCGCCAAGATGCACAGAAAATTGTCCTAGACACAGGATAGGACCAACGACACCTCCCGGAGGACACTCTTGCACTGAGTCCCTCCCTGATAATTGATGCAAGCGACCGCAGCCCAGTAGTCGGAACGAACCTGAACCGGTAGGCCCTGGAGGTGAGGCGTCAGCGCCAACCGAACCGCCCTCAACTCCAGAACATTAATAGGGGCGTGTGCCTCCTGAGGGCCCCACAGCCCCTAGAATTTTGGAGAGCTCACCCAGTAGCCCCCCCCAGCCTGACAGTCTGGCAACCGTAGTGACCATCTCCCAGTACTATGTCAGGAATGATCTGCCCCCAGAAGATTCTCAAGTCCAGCCACTCGAGGGGGGACCGCCGGACCAGAGGATACCTATTTAAAGCAAAGGCTTGAACCAGAGACAGGGGACAATTCCTTTCCCAGGCTGAAAGAAGATGGATCTGAAGAAAGCCACATGTGAAATTGAGCATAGGGCACTGCCTAGAAGCAGGCCACCATATGTCCCACCAGCTGCATCCCTTACCGGAAGGATGGATGAGGGTTGGACAGCAGAACATGAATCGGCGCTTGAAAGGCGACCACTTTCTGCTGAGGGAGGAAAAACCCTGGCCTGAGTGGTATCCAGAGTCATACCCAAGAAGGCGATCACCGGGAGACGGGGAGAGAGAGAGAGAACTTGTGGTAATTCATCACCCACCCGAACCACTCCAGTGTCGTCCAGGTGTCCAGCTCCGCCAGTTGGAGTGAAGGAGACTTAATGAGAAGAATGCGAATAACTACGGGCTCTGAGAAGGCCATCACGCTTGCCAACACCTTGAGTAACCCCTGTGGGCAAGGTTGGCCCGAAGGGGAGTGCCACAAATGGCAGTGTCGTTCCTCTACTGCAAACCTGAGGAACCGCTGGTGCCCTGGAAAAACCAGCACGTGAGGATAAGCATCCAAGATGTCTGTCGAAGTCATAGATTTCCCCGGGCGCAGGGAACTGAAGACGTAGCACAGCGTTACCATGTGACAAGTCAGGTTCTGATGAACTTGTTGAGAAGATTAGTTCTCGGATGGGACTGACGGGACCATCCTTTTTGGGCACTGTAAATTGTGATTGTTAACACTGACCTCTATCTCCCGGGGGGGGACCTGACGGATGGCCCCCATGGCCAGAAGGCTTTGTACCGCCAGCAACAGGCCCTGAGTAGCCCAAGGGTCCGTAGGAACCCGTGATAAGAATTTGAGAAGAGGAGTGAAGAGCAGCAGCCGTCCCCCACCAGAAGGGTGAAGGCGCCCCCTCAATGCTGAGCGGACTAGCAGTGTATTTGGGCATAGCACCCCATAAGGATCCGGATCGGGCACGGCAACTGTCTCTGCCCCAGAATCTCCCCTTTGTCCCGCAAAGGGTACCCCCCCTACCTGACCCAGGCCCATGAAAGGAGGGATTGAAGGACTCTGAACCCCGAAAGGGTCGTGGCTGCTTATTGCGTTGGGGAAACCTCCCTTAGCCAGAGATCCAACGATCACCAACAGGCGCAACCCAACAAAGGGAAGCCCCTTGAACGCCTTCCTAACAGCATTATCAGCTGCCCACTGGCGCCACCAGACCGAACAACTGGAAGAGACCACCAAGCCGAGGTCCTGCTATACCGCCGAATGGTGTCATCTAAGGGGGGGATAATCAGCTCACATTGTGGCAAGCTCTAATTCAGCCCTAGGATCCACATGGAAGCCTTAAAGAAGGCCCCTGAATAAGGTCCTAATAGCCACTGCCGTAATAGCAAAGGCATCCACCGGGCGCAAGGCCGAACCCACACAGGCAAGGGCATGGGAGTCCCATTACTCTATACATCAGTCCTCACTATCCATCAGGTAGTGGAAGCGAGGGAATGCGCCACAGACGTAACAGACAACCCCTGGATGGGGGCGTCCACCTCAGGGGAAATTGACCAACACTAGACCAATCCGCGGGGAAAGGATACCTCTATCCCACCCCGTAGGTATACCGAGAACCGGCAAGCCGTTCCCATTCCTAGAGAACCAGATAACAAAAAGGCGTCTGTTTTGGCAATTCCGACAGCGGTTCTGCGGTACCAAACAATCCCCCCTGCTGCTTAGGAGCCGCTGCAGGAGGGACAATGGCAAATACCTCAAAACTCTGAGTAAGCCTATGGGTGTCATCAGCATCCCACTGCTCTGAGGCGGCATCAGTGCCATGGCAGGCTGATCATCAGAGGGATCAGAATCTGAACAATTTTCCCTTCCACTAGAGGGGTACAGACAGAGAGAATGATTTAATCATGATGTTAACGTAAAGGCTGACGCAGCTGGCGCCATGTGCCGTCCTTTAGCTGGAGCCAACCGGGCTGCAGAGCTAGCAATCAATTTCTCAATGTTGGCCAATCTAGCACAAACCTCATATAGCGACTTCCCGCTAGTGTTAATGTCACTAGGGGTCATAAACCAGGCGCGGGGGCATGGGGGATGAGCCCAGCGGAGCTGAACCAGCCGCACATGGCCCAGCTTGCAGCGCAAGCGCCTGCTGTGCACATTGCACTCAATCAGCACATTATAGCCCACAAGGGATGCCCCACATACCACACACAGCCGGGCTTGCCCCAAGGGGGCCCCGAGCACAGTATCCTGGGAAGCCTCCATATGGTGATTTTGGTAGTCGCCATGACCAATGGGAATTACGCTGTTCAGCTACCCGGGATGCCCCTTAAATGTCTTAGTGGGAGGATTTAAAAAGGGCCAATGGTAATAATGGTACCCCTTAAATTTGAGGGATAGGGCCACAGGACCGCCTGGAAGGGGTTGTCCCGCCTGGAAGACATAATAGGGAAACCAGCGTAAGCAAAAACAAGCAAGCACCCGCATACAAGTAGTTGTAGTTACAATACTAATAAATGTACCAACAAATGCTGCCCGCAGAGCCTTAACAAGCGCCTGGCAGCCCAATGACAATTACCAATATACACATAATGATATAAGCCCGCATGGGGCACTCACAAGCACCGTCAGGGATAAGATGGCACCGGAAGGACCGCAAGAGGAGAAGGAGGATGGCCACGCCCCCTCCTTACAAATGAATGACCGCCCCCCCCAACTAACCGGGAACAGGGAGGCAGGGGGAAAAGCCCATGGTTACATCTGGAGCCATGTAATGAGGGCTATAAAACGGACAGGGCATCCCATATCAGGATCACCAACCTGAGCCGCCTACCCTTTGGCCGGGGATTTGCGTTGGAGTCTAGCTCCATTGTAAAAAACACCTCTAATAGGTGCTCCTAACATCACCCGGACCATGCAGCCGCTTGTCTGGGAGGCATTTTTAAAATGGCCCGGGTGGAAATAGGACAAAAGTGCCGGGGGCTGTGCAGCCCGGCTTACCTGCAAGGAGAGAGAGAGCCATCATCTTGACCGTCAACGCCGACTGCAGAGACTAAACTGGGGAATGAGTGGGAGGTCCCGGGTATATATGGGCCGGGAGGGGTCTCTTTTTTGCCATCTCTTCAGTAAAGCGCCCTCTTGTGGACTATAACCCAGACGTAATGAATTATTCTGGAGCAGGGTGTGATGCATACTTAGAATAAATACTGTCTACAATGGTGGTTGAACCACAAAAAGGGCGTCAGTCCTACGAAAAGAGGAAGTAGCCACCAAATAGTACTTCACACAGCGAACCACATCCAAATAATGCAAAACCCTCTCCTTGTCATTGCTAGGCTTAGGACACAAGGAGGGTAGAACAATGTCCTGATTAAGATGAAAAGCAGAGACCACCTTAGGAAGAAAATCTGGTTTGAAGCGGAAAACAACCTTGTCCTGATGCCTCTCAAAGTAAGCGGCCTTAATGGACAAAGCCGCCAACTCCGATACACGCCGAACGGAAGTGATGGCAACCAGAAAAACAACCTTCTGAGTAAGCGTAGAAAGTCCAATATCCTGCAAAGGTTCAAAAGGAGGACCCTGCAAGGCCGAAAGAACCAAATTCAGATCCCAAACTGGGAGCAAAGGCTTCCTAGGAGGCCGCACATGCGTAACCCCCTGGAAAAAGGTCTTAACCAGAGGATGAAGAGCAAAAGACTTTTGAAAGAAAACCGCCAGGGCAGAAACATGCCCTTTCAGCGTACTAAGCTGCAAACCTAGGTCCAGACCATGTTGCAGAAATTCCAAAACCCTAGGGATAGAAAACGCCCTGCAAGGCAAGGCCCTGACCTCACACCAATCAATATAAGACCTCCAAATCCTATAGTAGATGGCAGAGGAAGACTTCTTTCTAGCCCTAACCAGAGTCTGAATGACAGCATCAGAAAGACCTTCCTCCTTCAAGATGGAGGTTTTAGCAGCCACGCCGTCAAAGCCAGCGTTGGTAAATTAGGGTAGAGCAGTGGCCCCTGAGTGAGCAGATCCGGGAGAAGGGGCAGAACTAACTGATCCTCTGCCAACCTTACCACGTCTGCGAACCAAACCTGTCTTGGCCACCTTGGAGCCACCAGGATCGCGGACGCGCCCTCTAGGGCCAGCTTGCGCACCACCTTGCCCACCATGGGAAATGGAGGGAACAGGTATAGAAACCCCAGATCCCTCCAATTCAGAGACATGGCATCCGCTGCCAGAGCCAGCGGATTCGGCGAGAGAGACACAAATGCCGGTAGCTTGTGATTGTGACGAGAGGCAAAGAGGTCCACCTCCGGAGTCCCCCACCGGTGGAAAAGCGACCGAAACACCTTGGGGCTGAGCGACCATTCCCCCCGGCGAGATAACCCCCTGCTCAGGGAGTCCGCCTCCGTGTTCTCCACTCCCGGAATGTACACTGCCGAGATGCATGGGACATTGCCCTCTGCCCGAGCCAGGATCAAAGACACTTCCCTGAGGGCACGCCTGCTGCGAGTCCCTCCCTGGTGATTGATGTAGGCTACCGCCGTCCGATTGTCCGACCACCGGTAGTCCCCGCAACTGATGAGTCAAGTGAGCCAGAACCAACCTGATGGCTCTCAACTCCAGAACATTGATGGGATCGTGAGCCTCCAGAGGCCCCCACAGTCCCTGAAACTGAAGATCCTTCCAAAAATACCATTTTGTGAAAAATAGCTGAAAAATGGATATTGTCAGTGTGTCACACACCCCGCTTCCCCTTTAATTCTTACGATCGGGTTACCCCACCAGCAGGTGGCGACGTTGCAGAGAGAAGTCTTGAAAACGAGCCCCTTCCGGCCTATATATACCTGGGACCTCCCACTTAACACCCAGTGAATTCAAAAAGCAGAAAGACAAGGTACCAGGAAATCCAATGGTAACCTCAAAATAAAGAAAAGCTTCACCATACAAAGGATCCAGGATACCGAAAAGGGCGGGTGAAGCGGGGTGTGTGACACACTGACAATATCCATTTTTCAGGTGAGTACTCACAAAATGGTATTATTCTCAGTGTGTCACACACCCCGCTTCCCCTTTAATTCTTACGATCGGGACATCCAAAAGCAGTGTCCACAAGGGATGGGTATCCGAAGGCAAAATGAAGCATAACTTAAATGACTGCAGTCTGCAGAACTTTGCGGCCAAACACAGCATCCACTGAGGCCCGCACATCAACCTTGTAAAACTTAGAAAAAGTATGAACAGAAGACCAAGTAGCAGCCTTACAAACTTGTTCAACAGAAGCTTGGTGCTGAAAAGCCCAAGACGCTCCAACGGCGCGAGTAGAATGAGCAGGGATACGAAAAGGGGGAACTTTCCCCTTAGCAGAATAGGCCGCAATAACGGCCTGACGTATCCATTTGCTAATGGAAGATTTGGCCGGCGCCAAACCCTTCCTAGGCCCACAGGGCACAACAAAAAAGGCATCAGTTTTACGAAAAAGAGAAGTAATAATCAAATAGTATTTAACACAGCGTACTACATCCAAACAATGCAAAACCCTCTCCTTGTCATTCTTAGGCTTAGGACACAAGGAGGGAAGAACAATATCCTGATTCAAATGAAAAGCAGAAACAACCTTAGGAAGAAAGTCCAGTTTGAACCGAAAGACCACCTTGTCCTGATGCCTCTGAAAGTAGGGCGCCTGAATCGACAAGGCCGCCAACTCCGAGACACGCCGAACCGAAGTGATAGCTACCAAGAAGACAATCTTCTGAGTCAAGGTAGACAAAGCAATATCTTGCAAAGGCTCAAAGGGAGGAGCCTGAAGAGCAGAGAGAACCAAGTTCAAGTCCCAAACAGGGAGTAATGGTTTCCTGGGAGGGCGCACATGCGTAACCCCCTGGAAAAAGGTTTTAACTAAAGGATGAAGCGCAAAACGCTTCTGAAAAAAGATAGATAAGGCAGAAACCTGCCCTTTCAAAGTAATCAGCTGAAGACCAGAGTCCAGCCCTGATTGCAAAAACTCCAGCACCCTGGAGACCGAAAAAACCCTACAAGGCAAAGATCTAACCTCACACCAAGAGATATAGGCTTTCCAAGTCCTATAGTAGATGATAGAAGAAGACCTCTTCCGGGCAAGATGGAGGTCTCAGCAGCCAAGCCGTCAAACCCAGCGTTGGTAAATTGGGGTAACACAGCCGACCCTGAGTGAGCAGATCGGGCCGAAGAGGCAGAACGAACTGATCCACTGCCAGCTGAACGATGTCTGCGAACCATACTCGCCTTGGCCACCTTGGGGCCACGAGAATGGCGGACACCCTTTCCAGAGCCAGCTTCCGTACCACCCAGCCTAGCATGGGTATCGGAGGAAGCATGTACAGAAACCCCAGATCCCTCCAGCTCAGGGACATTGCGTCCACCGCCAGAGCCAGAGGATCCTGGGAGAGCGGCACGAAGTTCGGGAGCCTGCAATTGTGACGAGAGGCAAACAGGTCCACCTCCGGTGTCCCCCACCGGAGACACAGAGACCGAAAGACTTGAGGATGGAGAGCCCATTCTCCCAGACGGGAAGAGCACCTGCTCAACAGGTCCGCTTCCCTGCTTTCCACTCCCGGAATGCAGACTGCCGAGAGACAAGGAACATGGGCCTCCGCCCAGGTCAGGATCAGGGACACCTCTCTGAGGGCACCCAGACTGCGAGTCCCTCCCTGATTATTGATGTAAACAACCGCTGTTCGATTGTCCGAGCGAACCTGAACTGGAAGGCCCAGAACATGCTGAGTCAAAAGAACAAGAACCAGACGGATGGCTCTCAGTCCTAGAACATTGATGGGCAAGTGGACCTCTCGAGGTCCCCACTGCCCCCGAAACTGAAGATCCAACGGCCGTGGTAAACGGATGGACGGCTGAGGAATGGAAAGAAGGACCCGAGCCAACTCCTGAATCAGACAAATTTTGGACTGAGGGAGAAACACCCTGTGTTGACCGGAATCCAACCGTATTCCCAGAAAGGACACCACCCTGGCCGGAGCGAGGGAGGGCTTGGGAAGGTTGAACACCCAACCGAAGCTTTCCAGCGTGGAGACCACCATCCTGGTGTCTGTCTCCGATCGATTGAGGGAAGGAGTCATGATAAACCTGTTGAGGAACTTCAGATCTTGGGGACTGTGAAAAGATTGGAGTAAAAACCGAGGCCCACCTCTAAGCGCGGCACCGGCCGGATGACCGCCATTTCCAGAAGACTCCTTACCGACGCCAGGAGCCCCTGCGCGGCCAAAGGATCGGTAAGCACCCGAGACCGGAAAAACCGTGAAGGAGGGCGAGACTCGAACTCCAGCTTGTAACCGGACGACACCACCTCCCGGATCTATCTGTCCGGAATCTCCTGGTCCCAAACCAGGGAGAAGTGTCGCAATCGTCCCCCCACCCGCACGGGTGAGGGCAGCCCCTCATTGCTGAGCGGGCTTACCAGTAGGCTTGGCCTTGGCGCCCCAGGACTGACCGGGATGGCCACGGCCTCTCCCCCGGGTCCAACCTACACCCCCGGTAGCGGGAAAGGAAGCCGCTCTGGCTCCCCGAAAGGAGGAACTAAAGGAACTCGCACCCCGAAGGGAGCGACGAGGCCTCTTGCGTTGAGGCAATTTACCATCCTTGGCAACTGCATCCAATTTCTCGCCAAACAGGCGCAAACCTAAAAAAGGTAGTGCTGTAAGCGCCCTCTTAGAGTTAAAGTCCGCCATCCACTGGCGCAGCCACACTGACCGACCAATAGCAACCAGCAGTGCCGCTGTCCTGCTACTCATCGCAAGAGCATCGTCCTGGGCGGTCAAGACAAAGGAAATAAACGACTCACACTGCTTGAGAGAACTAAACACATCACAAGCGGGATCAAGACCTGCGTACAGATCCCTAATAATGGACCTAACTGCCAACAGAAGAAGCGCCGAAGCACAAACCGGCCGCAGTGTCGATCCGGCACTGATAAAACCATGGCGAGCCAATTGATCAATCCGACGATCCTCACCATCTTTAATGGTAGTGGTGTCAGAGGAGTGAAACACAGCCGTGCTAGACAGCCCTAACACAGGGGTATCGACATCAGGGGGAACTGACCAAAGCTTCACCAAGTCCTCCGGAAAGGGATAACGCTTATCCCAACTAGGAGGAGTTCCAGCCAGGCACGTGGGTTGTTCCCATTCCTTAAGGACAACCCTCTCAAAGTGTTGTTGCCTGGGAAACACCAAACGCGGCTGGGGCACATCAAACAACTCACCCTTTGGTGGGGGGACCACCGCGGGCGGATCCAAAGCCAAAATTTCAAACATTTGAGCCAAAATGGAAGGAGTGTCAAGGGACACCCCCACAGCCTGATCGCCAGCAGTATCAACCAATAGCTGGTCTGCAGGCTCTTCCGACTCCTCAAGGAGTTCCCCCTCCTCATCAGGGGGACAATCGGACCAATCCAAAATTTCAGGTACCTCATCCTCCGAAGCAGGCACTGCCGGAGAAAGGTGCTTCAGCTTTGCCGTAGCCTTCTGAGCTACCGTGGCAGAAATGATCTTCTCTAGGTTGGCCAACCGCGCATGCACCTCGGAATGCAAATACCCATTCTTGACAATGTCACACGGGGTCCGGAATAAGGGAGGGGGGGTAGGAGATGCCGGAAGTTGCGAGGAGCCAGAAGCCGGAGCGACGGACTGGCGCGCAATATTCTGCTCTGCACATGGAACGTATAATATGACATCACCTGGGAGCGGAGCCCCACAACCCCCACACAGCCTGGATAGCCCCGAAGAGCCATTTCCAGTAACGTCGGAAGCCTCCATATGGTGAAATTATGGTATTCGCAACAACCCTGGGTTTTACGCATTAAGCAACCCGGGATGCCCTTTGTAATTAAAGTCCCAGAAGCCTAGGAAAATCCCAATCCCACCGCGGCGCTGACCCTGCGTCTGCTGGCTCCTTCCTAACACACACATATAACAAGTGAAAAGCACCCCATGCAAACAAGCACCCCCCCCCCCAAGCGAAGGGAGAAGGGACCGAGCGGGAGAAGGTGGCCAAGGGGAACCTCGGGACAGGGGCATCCCAAATCCGGATCACCAATCCGGATAGCCGCATTGCCCCACGCGTGGGGTTGAGCGGAGGAGATAAGCTCCTAGGCACCTAAAGTGCCGTCTACCTTTGCCCAGCCGCACTAGTTAAATCGGACCACCAGGAAGGTCCCTATGGGGCAATGAAACGGCCGGACTCCCAAAATTAATACTAAATTGAATTTTATTTTTAATAAAAGTTAATACTATACAATAATGGATATTTGAAATTAATTGAAACTAATCCATACATATACGACAACAACATTTAAAATACATAAAGATAGGGGTAAAAGGAAGAGAAGATCGGCGGAAAAGGTTAGATCAAATGACAGGCTCTACTCTAACAATTATACATTTGTGCATCTATGTCATAGCAGGCATAGTTGTGAACCACCCCTATATTGCATAGATATATCTATCCAGACCAATTTGAATATGCACTGTCCCTAGTGATTATAATTAAAAAATGAAAAATAATGATGAATAAAATGTGTGTGCAAATTAGCAATAGTGTAACCACGTGTTATGTTAGAAAGTGCTGTTATGCAATAAATATGAATACAACCTACCAAATTATATAAACATCCCCCATGCAAATAAAGTGCCAAGTGCTAATTACTAAAAGCCCATATAATACATATGTGAGAAATAGAAAATGAGAACAATTACAAACCGTTATATGTGTGTGAATACAAAAATGCAGACTCTGTCCCGAATGATGTTTGCTTGTTCATTTACCTTTTTTGTTCTAATATAGCACCAGATACTAGAACATACAAGGAATAATAAAAATATCACCAATGTTTCAAGAGCTCCTCTCCTAACCACCGTACGACCCAACAACACCGTACGACCCAACAACACTGACGCGTTGCGTGGTCTAAGCAAATAACCACTTCGTCAGGGTGTGATATAGCCCACTCACCAGTCCGCTTATATGTCCCAGTAATAATGCCGCCAATTACATGCGTGTAGTGGCACAATGGGATGACGTCATACCCACCACGCGGCGGCGCAGCCAAAGGATGTCACGGCGGCAGCGCCAGAGGCCATGGTGAGGCGCATACGTCAGCTGCGGCCAGCTGCCCAGCCAGCAGCCTAGGCTGGGAGGCTTCCGTTATCTAGGCATAAAAAACACAACAGACTGGGCAGAAACAGACCAAAAGGGGGTGCCGGGGATTAACCCCGGCTACCTGCAAGCAGGAGACTTCTTTCTTCTGTCTTGTCGCCTCATGCAGAGAGAAAACACTGGGTGTTAAGTGGGAGGTCCCAGGTATATATAGGCCGGAAGGGGCTCGTTTTCAAGACTTCTCTCTGCAACGTCGCCACCTGCTGGTGGAGTAACCCGATCGTAAGAATTAAAGGGGAAGCGGGGTGTGTGACACACTGAGAATATCCCCCCCAACCTGACAGGCTGGTATCCATAGTGACCGTCTCCCAACGAGGGGTCAGAAAAGAACTGCCCCTCGTCAGATTGCTTGGTTTCAGCCACCACCGAAGGGAACGCCGCACCCGGGCGGACATCAGAAAAGACTGATCCAATGACAGCGGGGACCCGTCCCAGGCCGCCAAGAGATGGAGCTGGAGCGTCCTTGTGTGAAACTGGGCAAAGGGAACCGCCTCGAACAATGCCACCATCAATCCCACCAGTCGCATGCCCAGCCGGATGGACGGGCGAGGGATAGATAGGAGACGCTGAGTCAATTCCTGAATCAGAAGAACCTTGGCCCGGGGGAGGAACACCCTGGCCTGAGAAGTATCCAGAGACATTCCCAGGAACTCCACCACCCCGGAGGGAGCGAGGCAGGACTTGGGATAGTTGATCACCCAACCGAAACTCTCCAGGGTGGACACCACCGTCCTGGTATCCAACTGCGCCTGACTAAGGGAAGACGCCATGATGAGAAGATTGTCCAGATATGGCAGGATGCGGATACCCCGAGCTCTGAGGATGGCCATCACTCCTGCCAACACCTTGGTAAAAACCCTTGGAGCCGAGGTAAGGCCAAACGGAAGAGCCACAAACTGAAAATGTCGATTGTCCACGACAAACCTGAGGAATCTCTGGTGTGCCGGAAATATTGGAATATGCAGGTAAGCATCCTTGATGTCTATGGACGTCATGAAGTCCCCCTGGCGAAGTGAGTGGATGGCTGAGCGCAGAGTTTCCATACGGAACCTCCGGGGACGGACGAACCTGTTGAGCAACTTCAGATCCAGAATGGGACGTACGGATTCGTCCTTCTTGGGCAAGGTGAACAAATTGAAATAGAAGCCCAGTGCTTCACCGTGTCCACCGGAAAGGGATATTTTTTGTCCCAACCCGGAGGGACACCCGGAAGCCGAGTCGGCCTCTCCCATTCCTTGAGAATGATACCATCAAAATGCTTTTGATAAGGAAATTCCAAGCAGGAGGAGCCGCCTCAGGGGGAGAAAAAGCCAGGACCTCAAACATATTAGCCAGGACCCTAGAGGTATCCAAGGAATCCCCCTGGCCCTGCTCGGTATCAGCACCAACAAACTGCTGGTCATCGGAGCCCTCAGACTCCTCAAACAGCTCCCCTTCCTCAAGCGGGGAACAATCAGACCAATCCAGGGAGTCAAACTCCTCCATATCAAAAGCCTGCGTGGCTGTATACAAATGTTTTCGTTTTGACATGGCCTTTTTGGCAACAGCACTGGAAAACAATTTTTCAAGATTGGCCAATCTGGCACACACCTCAGATTGCGACTCCCCACCAATGACCACATCACATGGGGTACGTATCAAGCGAGGGGGAGACGGAGAGGAGACTGGCAGAGCAGAACCAGACGCCTGAGATCTGGACTGCCGCGTAATAGACCGTTGCGCACAGGGTACACAAAGAAATACATCATCCCCCAAAAGGGATACCCCACACCCCAAACACAGCCTGGATTGCCCCGAGGGGGGCACTAGCCCAGCATCCGGGGAAGCCTCCATATGGTGATTTTTTATATTTAGGCACAATGCCCAGAGGGAATTACGCAGTAATGCAACCCGGGATGCCCCTTTAAGTCCCGCGTGGGAGGAATTTACAGACCCCTAAATTTAACCAGGGACCCTAGAGAGAACCCCCCTTTAATAGGAACAATGGTCCACCTGGAACACACAAACTCAGCAATCAGACCACAAGCAAATGTCCAAAGGGGTTAATAATACAATTCTGTGAAATACTCACCTGTAGAATTGGTATTATAAGTATACAATATGTCCTGCTCCAGATAGATTACTTACACTTGGGTCATCCTCCGCCAGACGGCGCTGCACTGCAGAGACATGCAAAACAGGCTCCTCCCGGCCCCTCAAATACTCAGGGACCTCCCACAAATCCCCAGCATTGAAAAGCAGTGAACAAGAAGCCAGGAGAATTCAACCATCAAAAACCGGTAACTATAACAATGATAACAATCACCATACAGGGGATCCAGAATAATGCAAAAAACAGGGTGGGGTGGAGCAGGACGTGCTGTATACTTATAATACCAATTCTACAGGCGAGTATTTCACAGAATTTTATTATTCTTAGTATACAGTACATCCTGCTCCAGATAGATTACTTACACTTGGGACATCCAATAGCAGTGTCCATAAAGTAGGGTGGGATCACCAACAAAAAAGCAACAGCAGACAGTTTAAACCCCTGCCACCTGCAAAACCTTGCGGCCAAAAAACAGCATCAGCTGAGGCCCTAACATCAACCTTGTAAAACTTTGAAAAGGTATGAACAGAAGACCAAGTAGCGGCCTTGCAAACTTGTTCAACAGAAGCCTGGTGCTGAAAAGCCCAAGAGGCAACAATAGCACTAGTAGAATGAGCAGTAAAGCGGAAGGGAGGATTCTTCCCCTTAGCAGAATAGGCCTGAATCACAGCCTGACGGATCCATTTTCTGATAGTAGACTTGGCAGGAGCCAAACCCTTCCTAGGACCAGAAGGGACCACAAAAAGAGCATCAGTTTCCCTGAAGGATGCAGTGACTACTAGGTAATACTTCAGACACCTGACCAAATCCAAGGAATGCAGAACCCTTTCCTTAGCGTTGCTAGGATTAGGGCACAAATAAGGAAGATCAATATCTTTATTCAAATGAAAAGCAGACACCACCTTAGGCAGATAGTCCGGCTTAAAGCGGAACACCACCTTATCCTGGTGTCTCTCAAAGTATGGGGGCTGGATAGACAGAGCCGCCAGCTCAGACACACGCCTGACCGAAGTAATAGCCACCAGAAAGACAACCTTGAGAGTAAGTACAGCCAGAGCAGCATCCTGAATAGATTCAAAGGGAGCACCCTGCAAGGCAGACAAAACCAAGTTCAAATCCCAAAAAGGGACCATAGATTTACGTGGGGGACGCACATGAGTAACCCCCTGAAAGAAAGTCTTAACCAAAGAATGCTGAGCAAAAGACTTCTGAAAGAAGACAGACAGGGCAGAAAACCTGACCCTTCAGAGTACTGAGTTGGAGACCCGACTCCAACCCATGCTGTAAAAACTCCAGAACCCTGGGGACTGAGAACACCCGACAGGGAAGAGACCTAGACTCACACCAATCAATATTAGGTACGCCATACCCTATAATAGATGGAAGAAGTAGTTTTCTTCCTAGCCTGCACCATGGTCTCAAACACCGAGGCAGACAAGCCTTTCTCCATCAAGATGGAGGTTTCAGCAGCCAGGCCGTCAAAGCCAGAGTTTGTAAATTGGGATGGCGTAAGGGGCCCTGAGTGAGCAGATCTGGCACTCCTGGCAGAACGTACTGATCTACTGCCATCTGCACCACGTCTGCGAACCACCCTCTTCTTGGCCACCTGGGGGCCACCAGAATCGCTGGCACCCCTTCCAGAGGGGGACCCTGCCTAGCAGGGGGAATGGAGAAAAGACATACAGAACAGAATGTCCTGCCATGACATTACTTAAAGCAACCGTGGTCACGGCCAGAGGATCCTGGAACAGGGAGACAAGGGTCGGGAGCTTGTGATTGTGACGGGACACAAACAGATCCACATCTGGTTGGTCCCCACGGTGACACAGAGATTGGATTGCATACCGCTGATATGCAGGGAACATTGGCCTCCACCCAGGTCAGGATCAGAGACACTTCCTGGAAAACCCTCTTGCTCCAGGTCCCTCCCTGATGATTGATGTAGGCAACTGTCGTCAGATTGACCGAGCGCCCCTGAACAGGCAGGCCCTGAAGATGAGTAGTCAAGCGAGTCAGAGCTAACCTGATCGCACACAGTTTCAAAACATTGATAGGTGTATGGGCCTCCTAAGGGCCCCACCTCCCCTGGAACCGCAGGGACTTCCAGAACCCCCCCCCCCCAACCTGATAGACTGGCATTCGTGGTGACCATCTCCCAGGAAGGGGCAAGAAAGGATCTGCCCCCCAACAGGTTCCTTGAGTCCATCCACTACAAGAGGGACCTCCTTACCAGGGGGGAAGGCACACAGACCCTGTCCAGGGATGCTGGGTCCTTGTCCCATACAAACAATAGAAGTTGCAGAAGTCCCAAGTGGGACTGAGCATAAGGGACTGCTTCGAAGCACGTCACCATCAGACCCACCCTGCATCCCCTGCCTGGTGGAGAGACGGGGACAGCTAGGAGGGACTGAGCCAGTGCAAACAGATTGTCCACTTTCTGCTGAGGAAGGAAGATCCTTGCCTGAACTGTATCCAGATTCATTCCTAGGAATGGAGTTACCAAGGAAGGGGACAGTGAGGACTTGAGGTGGTTGATCACCCATCCAAATGACTCCAGAATGGACAACACCAGCTGAGTATCCAACTTAGCCTGATGTAGAGACTGGGAAGTGATGAGGACATCCAGGTAGGGCAGCACGCAGACGCCCCTTGGTCTCATCAGAGACATCACCCCCGCCAACACCTTGGTGAGCACTCTGGGAGCTGAAGAGAGGCCAGATGGCAAGGCCACCAATTGGCAGTGTTGGTCTTCCAACGCGAATCTGAGGAACCTTGGTGTCCTGAAACACAGGGATGTGAAAAATACCATTTTGTGAATACTCACCTGTAAAATGGGTATTATAAGTATGTCACACACCCCGCTTCAAACATTAATAATTACTCCCCCAGCAGGTGGCGACGTTGCAGAGAAGTCTTAAAAAACGAGCCCCTCCTGATCTATAATACCTGGGACCTCCAACTTATCTCCCAGTTTTCAAACAGCAGTAAAGACAAGGTACCAGGAAAAAAAAACATTGGTAACCCTCAATTGTAAACGAAGCTTCACCCTATAAAGAATCCAGGATACCAAAAAGGGCGGGTGAAGCGGGGTGTGTGACATACTTATAATACCCATTTTACAGGTGAGTATTCACAAAATGGTATTATTCTAAGTATGTCACACACCCCGCTTCAAACATTAATAATTACTCCTGGGACATCCAAAAGCAGTGTCCAGAAAGGGCGGGTATCCAACAAGGCAATAATGCAGAACTCAAACCACTGCAGCCTGCAGAACCTTGCGGCCAAACACAGCATCCGCTGAAGCCCGCACGTCAACCTTATAAAACTTGGAAAAGGTGTGAACAGAAGACCAAGTAGCAACCTTACAAACTTGATCAACAGAAGCCTGGTGCTGAAAAGCCCAAGACGCTCCAACACCACGAGTAGAATGAGCAGTGATACGAAAAGAAGGAACCTTCCCCTTAGCAGAATAGGCCCCAACAACAGCCTGACGAAACCACTTGCTAATGGAAGACTTAGCCGGAGCCAAACCCTTCCTAGGCCCACAGGGCACCACGAAAAAGGCATTAGTCTTACGAAAAGGATATGTAGAAAGCAAATAGTAAGTCACACAGCGTACCACGTCCAAACAGCGCAAAACCCTCTCCTTGTCATTCCTAGATTTAGGACACAAGGAAGGAAGAGCAATGCCCTGGTTAAGATGAAAAGCAGAGACCACCTTAGGAAGAAAGTCCGGTTTGAAGCGGAAAACCACTTTGTCCTGATGTCTCTCAAAGTAAGAAGCCTGAATCGACAAGGCTGCCAACTCCGAAACTCGCCGAACCGAAGTGATGGCCACCAAAAAGGCAACCTTCTGAGTCAAAGTAGAAAGAGCAATATCCTGCAAAGGCTCAAAAGAAGGAGCCTGAAGAGCAGAGAAAACCAAATTCAAATCCCAAAAAGGGAGCAAAGGCTTCCTAGGAGGCCGCAAATGTGAGACCCCTCGGAAGAAAGTCTTGACCAAAGGATGAAGCGCAAAGGACTTTTGAAAAAAGACAGACAAGGCAGAAAACCTGCCCCTTCAAAGTACTCAGCTGAAGACCAGAGTCCAGCCCCGATTGAAGAAATTCCAAAATCCTGGAAACAGAAAAGACCCGACAGGGCAAAGATCTAGCCTCACACCAATCAATATAAGATCCCCAAGTCCTATAGTATATGGTAGAAGAGGACCTCTTCCTGGCGCTAATAAGAGTCAGAATAACAGAATCCGAAAGACCTTCCTCCCTTAAGATGGAGGTTTCAGGAGCCAGGCCGTCAAAGCCAGCGTTGGTAAATTGGGGTAACGCAGTTGACCCTGTGTGAGAAGATCCGGCCGAAGAGGCAGATCTAACTGATCCACCGCCAGACGAACGATGTCTGCGAACCACACCCTCCTTGGCCACCTAGGAACCACGAGAAAGGCGGGAACCCCGTCCAGGGCCAGCTTTCGCAACACCTTGCCTAGCATGGGGATCGAAGGAAACAGAGAAAGGGAAACCCAGGTCCCCCCAGCTCAGGGACATGGCATCCACCGCCAGAGACAGAGGATCCTGAGAGAGCGACACGAATGCCGGAAACTTGTAATTGTGACGAGAGGCAAACAGATCCACCTCCGGCGTCTCCCACCGGAGACAAAGCGACCGAAACACATGGGGGAGGAAAGACCATTCCCCCGGCGGGAAGAGCACCTGCTCAGGAAGTCCGCCTCCGTGTTTTCCACTCCCGGAATGTACACTGCCGAGATGCAAGGGACATGAGTCTCCGCCCAGGCTAGAATCCAAGACACCTCTCTGAGGGCACTCAGACTGCGAGCCCCTCCCTGGCGATTGATGTAAACAACCGCCGTCCGATTGTCAGACCAAACCTGAACCGACAAGCCCTGTAAATGCTGTGTCAAGTGAGACAGAACCAACCTGATGGCTCTCAACTCCAGAACGTTGATGGGCAAGTGGGCCTCCAGAGGACCCCACCAGCCCCGGAACTGAAGGTCCTTCCAGAAACCTCCCCATCCTGACAAACGGGCGTCTGTGGTGACAGCTTCCCAAAAAGGCGTCAGAAAGGACCTGCCCCTCAAGAGACTGTCCGAGACCATCCACCACTGGAGAGACTGCCGAACCCGGGAGGACATCCGGAAGGACCGATCCAACGACCGCGGTCGCCGGTCCCAAGACGCCAACAGATGAAGCTGAAGCGTCCTCGTGTGAAACTGAGCAAAGGGAACTGCCTCGAAGGAAGCTACCATCAACCCCACCAGTCTCATCCCAAGCCGGATGGACGGGCAAGGATTGGAAAGAAGAAGCTGCGCCAAGTCCTGAATCAAGAGAACTTTGGCCTGAGGCAGAAACACTCTGTGTTGGCAAGAATCCAAGGACATCCCCAGGAAGGAACCACCCTGGCCGGAACGAGAGAGAACTTAGGTAGTTGATCACCCAGCCGAAACTCTCCAGAGTGGATACCACCATCCTGGTGTCCATCTCCGCTTGACTGAAGGAAGGAGCCATGATGAGAAGATCGTCCAGATAAGGCACAATGCGAAACCCCTGAGCTCCGGGAAGGGCCAACATGCCCACTAACACCTTGGTGAACACTCTCGGAGCCGAGGTAAGGCCGAACGGAAGAGCAACAAATTGAAAATGCCGATCTTCCACCACGAAGCGAAGAAACCTTTGGTGAGCCGGAAAGATAGGAATATGAAGGTAGGCATCCTCGATGTCTATGGACGTCATGAAGTCCCCCTGCCGAAGAGAATTGATGGCAGAGCGCAGAGTTTCCATGCAAAACTTCCGGGGACGAATAAACAAATTGAGGAACTTCAGATCCAGGATGGGACGAACCGACCCGTCCTTCTTGGTTACTGTGAAGAAGTTGGAATACCACCCGCGGCCCACCTCCGAGGGAGGGGACCGGGCAGAAGGACAGCCATTTCCAGAAGATTCCTCACCGCCGCCAGGAGCCCCTGCGCGGCCAAAGGATCTGAGGGAGCACGAAACCTGAAAAATCTTGGAGGACGGGACTCGAACTCCAGCTTGTAACCGGCCGACACCACCTGGTCCCACACCCAGGAGAAGTGTCGCAACCATCCCCCCACCCTCAAGGGTGAGGGCGCCCCCTCATTGCTGAGCGGCATTGGCAGCGGGCTTGGGTTTGGCACCCCAGGAGTGACCGGGACGGCCACGGCCTCTACCCCTGTTCCAGCTTGCACCCCTGGAGACCAAAAAGCCCGCACCTCTGCCAGCTCTGGCTCCCCGAAAGGAGGGATTAAAAGAGGCCGCCCCCCGAAAGGAACAACAAAGTTTCTTGCGCAGGTAACTTACCTCCCTTGGCAACCGAGTCCAATATCTCACCCAAAAAGGGAAGAGCCGTAAGCGACTTCTTAGAATTAAAGTCAGCATTCCATTTTCCACAAAAGTGCCGAAGCACAAACAGGCCTCAAAGCCGAACCCGCACAGGTAACACCGTGGCGAGCCAGCTGGTCAATCCGGTGAACCTCGCCATACTTAGGGGTAGACTTGTCAGGAGAATGCAACACAGCCATGTTAGATAGCCCCAAAACCGGGGCACCAACCTCGGGGGGAAAAAGACCAATGCTTCACCAAGTCCGCCGGAAAAGGATACTTCTTATCCCAACTAGGCGGAACACCAACGAGACGTGTAGGCTGCTCCCATTCTTCAAGGACGACATTCTCAAACTGGGAAACTCCAAACGCGGCTTGGCCACATCAAACAACTCACCCTTAGGTGGAGGAACCGCCTCGGGAGGGTCTAAATCCAAAACTTCAAACATTTGAGCCAATATGGAAGAGGTGTCAAATACCGTCCCCGCGGCATGGTCACCCTCAGCACCAAACAACTGCTGGGTCTCAGGGTCGTCCAATTCATCTAGAATCACCCCCACTTCAGCCGGGGGGGCAGTCTGACCAATCCAATGCCTCAATAATATCCAAGTCTGAGTCCGGCGGAGGCGGGGACAAGTGTTTCCACTTAGCCGTAGCCTTCTGAGCTACCGCGGCGGAAAACATCTTCTTGAGGCTAGCAAGTCGGGCGCACAGGCGAATCCCCACCTATGACCAAGTCACACGGCGTCCGGAATAGGCGTGGGGGGGGGGGGGGGGGTAGGAGATGACTGAAGTTGTGAAGAGACAGAATCCGGAATGCCGGACCGGCGCGCAATGTTCTGCTGAGCACATGGAATGCATAATAAGACATCATCACCCGGGAGCGGAGCCCCACAACCCCCACACAGCCTGGATTGCCCCGAAGAGCCATTTCCGGTATTTGCGGAAGCCTCCATACGGTGAATTTGTGGTATTCGCAACTTACCCAGGGATTTACGCAGAACACGACCCGGGATGCCCCTTATAAATGTCCCGGGAGTGGGAGAATTATCAAGCTAAGGAGGGAAGACCCATTATCCTAGGTATAGTAGACCGGGAGACCCCTTTAGCGCGGGATCCCAGGATCTGCCAGAGAAAATCACAGTAAATCCCAAGCAATTATGACACATGACAATAAATGAACAGAGCAAGCACAAGCACGCAACATGCACACTCCTAGCAAAAAAGGGACATGAATCCTGCCCAATCAGTTCAAGAAAACACTTGGGATGAGACAAAATAAAAATGGGAGTTATCCCATGACATACTGTGTCATACACACTAGTCCAAGAATTAATGAGCTCCCCCATATTAAAAATAATATATACAATATACACATCTATACAGAATGGCCAAAGACCTATGTACAGGAGAGCAACCGGAAGTGGTCAATATGGACAGCGGGGCTGCGCTCTGCTGCTAGGGCCAGCAGTAATTACCACAGCCCCAAACACTCATCACGCACACGTATCTAAACTAAAGAACCTGAATAGCCAGAGGAACACAGGTCCGGCGCGAGGCAATCCCTGCAGCAAGGGGAAGAAGGAGGGTGGGAACCGCACAGCACGCGAAGCGCTACGGCCGCGCCCCCTACATGACCCATGCAGCGCAAAATGGCGGCCGCAAGGAAGAAGACACGAGTGCCAGCATCCAGAGCCCATCCAAGGCAAATAACCTAGCATACCAAGCGGAGGCCCGTAGGAGCGCAATAAAAAACACCCACGGCGCCCAGCCCCACAACAGCCCAAAAACGTGAAAGACACAAACACACGTCTCAAAACTGACACAACACTCTAAACACCTAGACTGAATGCCCCCCCCCCCCTCCCCCCCTTTCAGCGTAGGGAGAAGGGACCAGCAGGAAGGGGCAAGACTAAGGAGATAACCAGGTCGGGGCATCCCAAATCCAGATCACCTGCCGGATAGCCGCGTTGCCCCACGCGTGGGGTCTAGCGGAGGAGATAAACTCCTAGGCACCACTAGCTGCCATCTAACTTTGCCCAGTCAGCAGCCTAAGCTGGGAGGCTTCCGTCTTAATAATAGGGGCATAACAAATAACTGGGCAGCAATAGACCAAGAGGGGTGCCGGGGTTTTACCCCCGGCTACCTGCAAGCAGGAGACTTCTTTCTTCTGTCTTGTCACCATCTTGCAGAGAAGAACACTGGGAGATAAGCGGGAGGTCCCAGGTATTATAGATCAGGAGGGGCTCATTTTTCAAGACTTCTCTGCAACGTTGCCACCTGCTGGTGGAGTAATTATTAATGTTTGAAGCGGGGTGTGTGACATACTTAGAATAATAAGCATCTTTGCTGGGGATCTTTTGCTGAAGATCTGTAAATCCAGAATGGGCCAGACTGACCCATCCCTTTTTGGGAACTGTGAAAAGGTTGGTGTAGAGTCCCTTGCCTCTGTTAAGGGAAATCTGCAAATGACCCCCAGACCCCGCAGGCCTTACACGGCCTGCGCCAACACCTGAGCAGAGGCAGGGACCAAGAGTACCCGGGACCTGATAATCTTGGGGGAGGCCGCACAGCAAACTATCTTGTAGCCAGAGGACACTACCTCCTGAATCCTGACGGGCGAGGGCGCCCCATCATGCTTGAAGGGACCTGGTAGAGGATTTGGGCTTAGCCCCCCCGGAGGAGCCAGGGTGTTGTCTGCTGCTCCTGGGGCAGGAATCTGCGCGAGCCCCCACGAAGGACACCCCTGGTTCCTGTTTAACACCATGGTAGGGGGCAGAAGGGGGGCCCTGGCCCCGAAGGGGCCTAGACAGCCGCCTGCGCTGGGGTAACTTACCTCTCTTACCAAACAGGTCTAGACGGGCCCCAAACAGGCGTAGCCCCTTAAAAGGAAGCCTAGTAAGGGCCTTCTTCACAGCATTGTCAGCAACCCACTGTCGCAGCCAGACCAAGCGACGTATAGCCACCACGAGGGCAGAAGTTCTTGCACACATTCTGATCCAATGCTAATAGGACAAATTTTACAAACACATCACAACTGGAGAGTGCATTAAACACCTCCCAAGGGAGATCATCAGGGGCACTATCAAGCATTTTTCTGATGAGGGTTCTAGTGGCCACAGCAGTAATGGCAGAGGCACAGACCGGGCGCAGCGCCGTCCCCGCACATGCAAAGGCGTGGGAGGCCAGCAGGTCAAAGCGCCGGTCTTCAGCATCCCGAAGGGTAGTATAATCAGGGGGATGCATGACAGGGGTGTTAGATAGGGGGGGGGGGGGGGGGGGGGGGTGGGATGACCAACATTTAACCACCTCAGGGGGAAAAGGATACTTCCTATCCCAATCCCTTGGAACCCCGGGAAGTTTACTGGGGCACTCCCATTCCTTGAGCACAAGGGTATGGAAATGTGCCTGCTCTAGAAATTCCAAACGTGATGTTGCTGTATGGAAACGCTCCCCTCTTTGCCTGGGAGTCTCACCAGGGAGAGAGATAGCCAGAACCTCAAAGATCTGGATCAATAATCTGTCAGTGTCATCCGGGGCCCAGGGGTCAGAGCCAGAATCGTCATGACCCCTTGGTCTCTCATCAGATGTCAGAGTCAGAAAAGAGCTCTCCTTCATCAGAAGGGGTATAGCCACACAGATTCATAAACTCCTGAGATCCCAAAGGGAAAACAGTAACATAAGGCGTCAAGTGCCGCTTCTTACCAGGGCCCTTACGCGCTAAAGACCTCGCAATAATCTGTTCAGCCGTAGGCAGTCTAGGAGACAAATCAGGCTGAGAATCCCCACTTGTATGCGACTCAGCAGGAGTGAGATTTAAGCTTGGGGGAGTAGGTGAAGTGAAACGAGGTGCAGCCACTGGCAGGCCAGATTGCAAGGCCAGCGCTTGCTCAGCACAGGGTACGCAGACCCATGCCCTGTCAGCGTCAGCATGGGGTTGTCCACACGCCATACACAGCCGGTCTTGTCCCAAAGGGACCCCGGTCACATTATCCTGAGATGCCTCCATATGGTGATTTTTAGGCACAATATGCCAGTAGAGATTGACGCTATAAAGCAGCCCTGGATGCCCCAATGACCCGCTAGGGAAGTGGGAGTAATTTTACAGGGCCGGGAGAAGCCAATGGATTCAACCGTCTGAAAGACACAATGAGAAGAAAAGGTGTCAGAACCGAAAAAATACAATTCTGTGAAATGCTCACCTGTAGAATTGGTATTATATGCATACAGCACGTCCTGCTCCAGATGTAGTAATTACATGTGGGTATCCTCCACCTGAGAGCGCTGTGCACTGCAGACATGTAGAAAACAGGCTCCTCCCGGCCCTACATATACCGAGGGACCTCCCACAAATCCCCAGCATTGAAAAGCAGTGAAAAGGAGAAGCCGGGAGAACCAACCACCCAAAAACTGGCAATAATGATAATCACCAAACAGGGGATCCAGAACAACGTGAAACCAGGGTGGGTTGGAGCAGGACGTGCTGTATGCATATAATACCAATTCTACAGGTGAGCATTTCACAGAATTGTATTATTCTAAGCATACAGCACGTCCTGCTCCAGATGTAGTAATTACATGTGGGACATCCAATAGCAGTGTCCATACAGTAGGGTGGGATCCCCAACAGAAAAGGCAACAGCAGGCAGTTTAAACTACTGCCGCCTGCAAACCTTGCGGCCAAACACAGCATCAGCTGAGGCCCTAACATCAACCTTGTAAAACTTTGTAAAGGTATGAAGCAAAGACCAAGTAGCGGCCTTGCAAACTTGTTCCACAGAGGCCTGGTGCTGAAAAGCCCAAGAAGCCCCAACAGCTCGAGTAGAATGAGCAGTAAGACGGAAGGGGGGAGACTTCCCCTTAGTAGAATAGGCTTGAACCACAGCCTGACAAATCCATTTACTGATGTAGACTTGGCGGGAGCCAAACCCTTCCTAGGCCCGTGAGGCACAACGAAGAGAGCATCAGTCTTCCTGAAAGCCTTAGTGATAACTAGGTAATACTTGACGCACCTAACCACATCCAAGGAATGCAAAACCCTCTCCTTAGGATTACTAGGATTAGGGCACAGAGAAGGAAGCACAATATCTTGATTCAAATGAAATGCAGACACCACTTTAGGTAGAAAGTCTGGCTTGAAACGGAACACCACCTTATCCAGGATAAGTCTCTCATAGTAAGGAGGCTGAATAGACAAAGCAGCCAACTCAGACACACGCCTAACAGAAGTGATAGCTACCAGGAAGACAACCTTGAGCGTGAGAACAGCGAGAGCAGCCTCCTGAATAGGCTCAAAAGGAGCACCCTGCAGGGCCGATAAAACCAAGTTTAAATCCCAAACAGGTACCATAGGCTTCCGAGGGGGATGCACATGAGTGACCCCCTGAAAGAAGGTCTTGATAAGGGGATGCTGGGCAAAGGTCGTCTGAAAGAAGATAGACAAGGCCGAAACCTGGCCCTTCAGAGTACTAAGCTTAAAACCTAAGTCTAGACCATATTGTAAAAACTCCAGCACCCTAGAGACTAAGAATTCCCGGCAGGGAAGAGACCTGGACTCACACCAGTCAATGTAAGAACGCCAGACTCTATAATAGATAGCAGAAGAAGTCGTTTTCCTGGCTTGCACCATAGTAGCCACTACAGACGCAGACAAACCCTTTTCCATCAGGATGGAGGTTTCAATAGCCAAGCCGTCAAAGCCAGAGTTAGTAAATTGTGATGGCGTAGAGACCCCTGAGTTAGAAGATCTGGCAACCTTGGCAGATCGTACTGATCTACTGCCATTTGAACCACGTCTGCGAACCACACTCTTCTTGGCCACTTTGGGGCCACCAGAATCACGGGTACGCCTTCCAGATCTTGCGCAGAACTCTTCCCAGAAGGGGAATTGGTGGAAACACATACAGGAGCCGAAACTCCCTCCAAGACATGGACAGGGCATACATGGCCAGAGCCAGAGGATCCTGAGACAGGGATACAAAGCTCGGGAGCTTGTGATTGTGAGGGGACGCAAACAGATCCACATCTGGCAAACCCCAACGGTGACACAGGGACTGAAATACCCTGTTGCAGAGGGACCATTCCCCCTGACGGGACGACCCCCTGCTCAGAACATCTGCCAGCAGGTTCTCCGCCCCCGGAATGTAGACAGCCGAGATATATTGAACATTGGCCTCCGCCCATGTTAGAATCAGCGATACTTCCTGGAGAGCCCCCATGCTCCCTGATGGTTGATGTAGGCAACCGCCGTTCCGTTGTCTGAGCGTACCTGAACCGCCAGACCCCTCAGGTGATGGGTCAACTGTTCCAGCACCAATCTGACCGCCCTGAGTTCCAGGACATTGATGGGTAGATGGGCCTCCTGAGGGCCCCACCTCCCCTGGAAGCGCAGGGACTTCCAGAATCCCCCCCCAACCCGACAGACTGGCATCCGTTGTGACCGTCTCCCAGGAGGGAGCCAAGAAGGAGCTGCCCCTTGTCAAATTCCTGTGGTCCAGCCACCACGCAAGGGATTGCCTGACCGAGGGGGGAACCACCCATGTCTCGTCCAAGGACGCTGGGTTCTTGTTCCAGACTGACAGAAGGTGAAGCTGCAGGGTTCTCAAATGGAACTGGGCAAAGGGCACCGCCTCGAAGCTTGCCACCATCAAGGCCACCAACTGCATTCCCTGCCGGATGGAGGGATGAGGGCTCGAAAGCAGGGACCTCGCCTGCGTTGTCAGAGCTTCCACCTTCTGCGGAGGAAGGAATATCCTTGACCGAACTGTATCCAGAATCATCCCCAGGAACGGGGTCACTGAGGAGGGGGACAGAGAGGACTTGGGGTAATTGATCACCCAGTCGAAGGACTCCAGAGTGGACACTACCAACTGAGTGTCCAGCTCTGCCTGCCGCAGACCGAGAGGTGATGAGTATATCGTCTAGATAGGGCAACACGCGTATGCCCCTTAGTCTTAACAGGGACATCACCCCTGCCCGCACCTTGGTGAACACCCTGGGAGCTGACGTGAGGCCGAATGGCAGGGCCACGAACTGGTAATGCTGATCCAGCAGCGCGAATCTGAGAAACTGCTGGTGTCCTGGAAACACCGGAACGTGCAGGTAAGCATCCTTGATGTCCACAGATGTCATGAAGTCCCCTGTGCGCAGCGAGGCAATGGCCGAGCGCAGTTTCCATACGAAAATGCTTGTTTCTGACAAATCTGTTGAGGATTTTTAAATCCAGAATGGGTCTGACTGACTTGGGTACCGTGAAAAGGTTGGAATAAAACCCCACGCCCCTGTCTCTTAAGGGGACCCTGCAAATGACCCCTAGATCCAGAAGGTCCTGCACAGCCAGCATCAGGACCCGAGCTGAGGCAGGGTCCTGTGGGATCCGGGACCCAAGGAACCTGGTAGGGGGCCTTACAGCAAATTCTATCTTGTAACCGGAGGACACTACCTCCTGAATCCACCGGTCTGAGACGTGGCGTCTCCAGACATGCTCGAAGTGCTGCAGATGTCCCCCCACCCTGACGGGCGAGGGCGCCCCTTCATGCCTGAGGGGTTTTGGGAGGGGCCTTGGGCTTGGGCCCCCAGGAGGAACCGGGACGGCGTCCTCTATTCTTGTTCCAGGAATTTGCGCGAGACCCGGCGAAGGACACTCCTCTGCCTAGCTTAGCCCCCCGGTAGGGGGTCGATTGGGAGCTTGAATCGGCCGAATCGGACGCTTGCGCTGGGGTAACTTGCCACCCTTGGCAAAGATATCTAACCTTTCTCCAAACAGGCGCGGCCCCTTAAATGGAAGCCCCGTAAGGGACTTCTTGGCGGCGTTATCAGCGGCCCACTGGCGCAACCAGACCGCTCGGCGAATGGCTACCACCAGAGCAGAAGATCTAGCGCTCAACTTAATAGCATCGTCCGATGCAGATAGGATAAAGTTCACAAAAGTTTCACAGGTGGCCAGAGCATTGGCAGCATCAGAGGGCAAGTCATCCGCCCCTTCAAGAGCAGTCTTAACCACAGTCCTGAGCGCCACCGCCGTGATGGCTAAGGCGCAAACTGGGCGGACCAACGCTCCCCCAAATGCAAAGGCATGACATGCCAGTTGGTCCACACGCCGATCCTCCGCATCCCGCAGCGTAGTAGTGTCGGGGGAGTGCATAATAGAGGTGTTGGACAGACTTAGAATTGGGGCATCGACCTCTGGTGGCGATGTCCAACACTTGACCAGGTCAGCAGGAAAGGGATATTTCTTATCCACACTTTTAGGAACCCCATGAAGTTTGCTGGGGTGTTCCCATTCTTTCAGCACGAGGCTATTAAAATGGGTTTGTTCGGGAAATTCCAACCGCGCCCTAGCGGTGTGAAACAGATCACCCCTTTGCCGGGGAGCCGCGGCAGGGGGAGAGAGGGACAATACGTCAAAGATCTGGGTCAACAGTCTATCAATGTCATCCGAGGACCAATGATCAGAACCAGACTCTTCCTGTCCCCTGGACTCGTCGTCGTATGACCCCGAATCAGAGAACAGTTCCCCTTCGTCTGAGGGGGGATGTGCGTAAGAAAGAAGTAAATCATCCGATTCTATAGGAAATATAGTAGCTTCAGGATTCAAATGGCAGTGGCCTTGCGCGCCAAGGAGCCAGCAATTAAGTTTTCCACACTAGCCAGTCTAGTGGCCAAATCAGTATGAGAACCCCCACTGGTATTGGGGGTTAGGCTCAGACTCGGGGGAGTAGAGGAAGCGAGGCGAGGTGTGGGCCCAGCTTTGGAAGAGGTGGGAAGACCGGCTAGCGCCTGCTGTGCACAAGGGACACAGACCCGTGCATTGTCACCACTGCTAGGCAAGACCCCACAAGCTACACACAGACGGGCTTGTCCCAAAGGAACCCCGTTCACAATATCCTGAGATGCCTCCATATGGTGATTATTAGGTACAATATGCCAGTAGGGATTGACGCTATAAAGCAACCCTGGATGCCCCAATGACCCGCTGGGAAGTGGGAGTGATTTTTTAAATGGTCTGGACCGGGCGCTACACCGGGCCGGGAGAAGCCACCGAAGTCACGGTCTGAAAGACACAATGGGAACAGGGATGTCAGAGCCAAGCGAAGAAAGCAAGGAGCTAAAGAAAGGTCACCCATGAGGGCACTTACAGAAAAGCGAGGGGAAGGCAGTCTTCACCACGCGCACGTGAGAAAGAAATGGCGCCAAGTGAACCTCGAAGGGCGGGCCAGAGTTGAAGATGACGCGGAAAGCGCCAAGCCAGACCACGCCCCCCCCCCCCCCGGAGAGCGCGAAGCTCGAAGTGCGTAGCCAATCACAAAACAGTAGTTAGTAACTGAAAACAGTAGAGTGAATCACCTCAGAGATTAAAGCATGACAGGATAGAATACAGTAGCGTCCGTGAACAGAGCCGCCGTGCGCGCCAAGTAAAATACATTCAGGCGCTGCGGCCCACGTTACCATAAAGTGAAAGAGTGGCTCTGACACCCGGTGACCGTAAGGTCTATAACTTACTAGCTTAATAGGACAAGGATAGGCCGTTGTACACACGACCCCCCCCCTCTTTTTTCCCCCCCAATAACGGGGGAACTAGGGAGGAAGGTGACCCAATACTCGGGGTTCACCGCTACACGGGGCGTGGGGTGCTGATGCGGGAGGGGCATCCTCTGAAGGCTCACCATTAGCCTTAACCGCCTACCCTATGGTGGGAGATTGCGGTGGAGCATGGCTCCGTTAAGCACTCAATGTGCTGCCTACCTTCACCCGACCAACGCAGCCCAGGCTGGGAGGCATATTCTTCACAAAGAGGACGGGTGGAAATAGTCCCGCAGGGCCTCGGGCTGTAAAGCCCCGCTCGCCTGCGAGAGCGTGATACTTCATGTCTTCGCAGTTCCAGCACTGCGGAGAAATCTGGGGATTTGTGGGAGGTCCCTCGGTATATGTAGGGCCGGGAGGAGCCTGTTTTCTACATGTCTGCAGTGCACAGCGCCCTCAGGCGGAGGATACCCCACATGTAATTACTACATCGGAGCAGGACGTGCTGTATGCTTAGAATACACTACAATGAGTATAAAGCCACCCACAAGGGCACTTACGGACCACAGTAAGTAAGAACATCACACGCGCGCGCGACCTGACAACATGGCGCCGAGTACCTCGAAGGGCGGGCCAGGCCAGGCACCGCCCTCCCGATGGGCGCGAGGTCCAACAAGCAGCCAATGAGGACGCAGAAGCATCTGAGGTAATGCAAGAGTAAAAAGACAAGTCAGCGCGGCGGCTGACACCACATATACTAGTCCAAAAGACATTACAAAAGGCTATATGCACGTAATCACGATACACCGACACCACACACCCCCCTTTTCTTTCCCCCCGAAGGCTACAGGGAGAACGAGGGAGGATGGCGGCCCTTTGTACAGGGCCCACCGCTACCGGGGCATGGGACAATAATGCGGGAGGGTCATCCCATAAAGGCTCACCATCAGCCTATACCGCCTACCCTTTGATGGGGAATTGCGGTGGAGCAGCGCTCCATAAGCACGCATGGTGCCGCCTACCTTCACCCGACCAGCGCAGTCTAGGCTGGGAGGCACATCACACAAAGGACGGGTGGGAATAGTCCAACAGGGCCGCAGGCTAATAGCCCCGCTCACCTGCGAGAGAGTGATAATTTCATGTCTTCACAGTCAGCACTGCAGAGAAATCTGGGGATTTGTGGGAGGTCCCTGGGTATTTGAGGGGCCGGGAGGAGCCTGTTTTGCATGTATCTGCAGTGCAGCGCCATCTGGCGGAGGATAACCCAAGTGTAAGTAATCTATCTGGAGCAGGACGTACTGTATACTAAGAATAACAGAAGCGTTGCCAAACAACCCCAAGGAGAGGCATGAATAACTATACAGAGAAAAACTAATGGGGCCACAGGCCGCTCACCGACCGTCACACACGCACACCTCGCAGGGAAAGAAAAAGGTGTGTAGGCAGAGGAAGAAGGAGGGCGCGTCGCGCCTGGCCCCCGTCGCTCCTGGCCAGAAGACGGGACCTGAACCGCAGCGCCCGCAGCACAGGGGTGGGGCGTTGGCGATCGCGCGCGCGCCCGGCCCCCCGCCCTGAGGGGAAGAAGCTCCCCCACCGCCATGGCAAACCACAGAGGCCGGCGCCGCGGGACCGCCGGTCTAAGTACCGCGTAATGTAAAATGTTAAGGAGTGGGATATGCTACAGTCATCAAACACACACACATACAATAAAAGATTGAATCTACAAGGGACAAGCCGAGAGAGGGGGAATCCACGCTAGGGTGGAAGGCCAAGGGACAGGGCATCCCAAACCGGGGTCACCAACCCGGTTAACCGCCTACCCCTTGTTATGGGGTCTCACGGAGGAGCGTAGCTCCTAAGCACCTAGGGTGCCATCTACCCTTGCCCGGGCCAGCAGCCTAGGCTGGGAGGCAAGTAAAATCAATAAAAGAATCCGGGGAGAAATAGATCAAATAGAGGGCCGGGAGTCATCCCGGCTACCTGCAAGGAGGAGACATCCATCTTCTGACTTGCTCGCCATCTGCAGAGATGTAAGACTGGGGAATGAGTGGGAGGTCCCCGGTATTTATGGACCGGGAGGGTCTAACTTTTTTTATTGACACCTCTGCAAGATCGCCATCTACAGGTCAGTATACCCACATGTAACGAATGTCTTGAAGCGGGGTGTGTGACATACTTAGAATACAGCTCTGTCCTCCTGCAATGGGGAGTGGCTGCATCCTCAGGCTGTGCACGCACTCTCACCCCCACAGCACAGCAAATGGCTCTGATTGGATGAATTCCTGTGCCACTGGCCTTTGGAAATGAAGGTTGTTACAGACTAACTGGGGGGGGGGGGGGGGGGGGGGCTTCACACAGCGGAGCATGCCCTATTGGTAGGCCAGTGGTCAGCCCTGGATTCTTTTAGATTTCCAGGCCGGCCTGCTGGGTTCTGTTCTGCTTTAAAAAGTTACCCTATGTGCAGGTCATGCCCAATTCTCATGGTGCTATCAAACAATGCAAATTTCTTCTCTCTCAACCCAGCAGTGAAGGAACTACAAACACCTGCAAATCATAGCTACAAGATCTGGATGGCAACATCTAACAACATCTAATACAACTACTCTAAAGGCGTCAAACTAATGCATTAACCATCAAACATTTACCGCGTTTTCTAGGTTTTCTTTTAGCTTCTGCAACTGATCTTTCTCCTGTGATAGAATTTTTACAGCTTCAGAAAGTTCAAGCAATTGTTTAGCAGATTCTCCTTTTTCCTCTGCCATCATCTCCAGCGAGGCCTCTTTACTCGCCAAAGTCTCTGAGAGTTGTTCTATCTGTGATAATAGTTTTTCTTTAGCCTGGTTAAGAACTTCCTTTTCCTCTGAAGCTTCTTTCAGAAGATTAATATTTTCTTGCAGCTCTTTCTGGAGCGAAGAACACTAAGCAAAAACAGAACAGAAACAGAAGGGACAAAAAATAAACAAAATGTATAAAGAACATAAACTAGGTATATGTGCACCATTACAACTGGAAGCAGGAATACACTTCTGGTACTTCTATGGAACAGAATGTGTGTGGATTATACCATGATGGTACGGGTGACATTTCTGCAGAGTTTCAAAAGATCATTTTTGGGACCACAACAGCCACTTTTTTCCTCTGCTGGGACCTTTTGGCAAATACTGTATATGCAGTACTTCATGTTTTTGAAGTGGACCAAAACCCAGCTCGATCAGCCTGGGAATCTATAAGATTCCCAGGCCGAATAATTCCCTCCCCCCGGGAGCATCCAAAATTGGAATGCCCCGTGTGTGAAACCCCCCCAGGTCACCCAGTTTACTTACCTTGCTTTCCGGGTCCAACGCCTATCCCTCTAGTAGGGCGCATGCCCGCGCCAGCCATTTGATGGATAATCCATTTTTCATTATTACTATAGTAAACATCTTAAAAAATTCTTAGGTAAACAAACATTCTTTTAATACCTTTTGTTCACACAAGCACATTTCAGCGGTCAGGTTTTCTACCCTTTCTTTTTGAAGATCAAGTTCCTCATGAGTTCTCTTAAGCTCATCGCGAGACTCCCCAAACTACAAGACAATACAAAATGTTTTTATGTGAAATAAGATTTAGCGTCTTCTTTTGCAACCACTTATAATCACACTGGCTCACTCTCCTTGAAATGGGCCATCTGAACATCACTTTTCCCTCATCCTCGCTATCCAAGAACAAACATCAGCAAATCCTATGCACATGATTTGGATGACAGGCCAATCCAGGAAAGCAAAGGCTTTAGTCATGCCTGTCCATGCTATGGGTTTCAAACAACCAATGCCACTATATAGATTACAGGTCAGGATGGGGCATGTACTTCCCCAAATGATGGAGACACGAGTGAAAATGAGTTCTACATTGTCAAAAGACGCAAAGTAGTCTCATACAAATGCAGAAGTGCTGACATACTGACAACAGTAAGGCAATAGATGCTGTATGAACCTCACTGCCCTTCTAAAGACTTTTATAAGTCTTTATTAGGTTTGTAAGGCACAAACGCACCCAAGACTCATTAAAAGGGACAGTCCATGCAAAAGCAAGATAGGGCAGCAAGAAGCTCATCTGAAGTCTGCCCTTGTCCTATTATCTGCAGTGTATTGTAGATGCTGTAGCAGGCCATCCGGCTTTGTCTCTCCTTTCCTCCATGACCATGGTAAAACACAATCACTGTGCGCAGAGGCCCTCTATTGCAATGAATGGACAGGAGCATAGTGACTAATAGCGAGTGCGGCTGCTTGCTGTTAGTTGTGGCACAGGGAGCTCCCTGCACACCCCCTCATTCTCTCTCAGAAACCTGGTTTCTGAGCTGTGGACTGGCATGAAGCTGCTGTGCAGGAGAGAAAGTAAATGCTGGGCTTTTTTGTTTTGGGTTTAGTAACCCTTTAGTTTTTGCTTTCTTTCATCCATCTGCAGAGATATGGAAAAGAATAATTGCTTACTCAGTCTTCAAGTAATCACCAGATTGTATTCCATGTAACAAAATAAACATAATAAATTGACACTTAGTCTGCACATATGAAGTTAAAAGAATGTCAGAAAGATCCAACAACAGGCTTGGGGAAGCCAACATAACATAAGCATGATCGACATTATACCTCTTTTTCTAGAGCTTCACTTATGTTATATAGCTGATCTCTCTCCTCCGATACATTTCTTAGCTCTTCAGAAAGCTCAAGCAGTTTTTGGGAAGATTCCCCCTTTACATCTGCCATAAGCTCCAGTGAAGCCTCTTTATCCTTCAAAGTTTCAGAGAGTTGTTCTATCTGCGATGATAGTTTTTGTTTAGCCTGGTTAAGAATCTCTTTTTCCTCAATAGCTTCTTTCAAAAGGGTAACACCTTCTTGCAGTTCTTTCTGAAGTGCCAAGAACTAAGGAAAAAAAGAAAATGTGTGGTGCATGATTAGCCACATATTTACATTATTTATGACACAGCCAGCCACCGAGGCTGGCCAGGGAGCGTGCAAGTGGGCAGTAAAGCAAGTGTAGATTTTTTTTTGCGTGAACAGGGACTTCAGAGTTAATTATTGGGGCTACAATAGCTAGCAACCAAACAGTTTAAAGCAGAGGTCCAGTCAGTAAATGTGTAAAACAAAATATCTTACCTGGTCCCCACAATCCAGCGATGTCTATTGGCGTTTTCAGCCATGGGTGCAGCTGCACAGGGATTCAATGGGGGCTGGGAGGACAACGCTGTGTCCATGGGGGCCAAGGGAGCACCCATTTACTGATAGACCATTTTAACTCTAGCCTATGTTTGGGCTTTGGTGTTGGTCTAGCACCAACTATATGACATTTTCACTCTATTATTAATGGAAAATACCTTTTTTCACACTACTACAAGACCATCTTTTGTGAATGAAAAAAAAAATTGTACCTTTTGTTCATATTGACTCATTTCAGCTGTCAGATTTTCTACCCTTTCTTGCTGAAGATGAAGCTCCTTTTGGGTTCGTTTAAGCTCATTGTGAGCTTCCCCATACTGGAAAACAATATATGAAACCTTTTTAATACTATAAAACCACACCGTTTCTATACACAAACTGGCACACTGCCTCAATAAGGGCACAATAATACAATTCTGTGAAATACTCACCTGTAGAATTGGTATTATAAGTATACAGTACATCCTGCTCCAGATAGATTACTTACACTTGGGTTATCCTCTGTCAGATGGCGCTGCACTGCAGAGACATGCAAAAACAGGCTCCTCCCGACCCCTCAAATACCCGGGGACCTCCCAAAAATCCCCAGCATTGAAAAGCAGTGAAAAGAAGCCGGGAGAATTGAACCTACCAAAAACTGATAACCATAACAAGGATAACAATCACCATACAGGGGATCCAGAATAATGCAACAACAGGGTGGGGTGGAGCAGGACGTACTGTATACTTATAATACCAATTCTACAGGTGAGCATTTCACAGAATTGTATTATTCTTAGTATACAGTACGTCCTGCTCCAGATCGATTACTTACACTTGGGACATCCAATAGCAGTGTCCGTAAGGTAGGGTGGGATCCCCCAGGAAAAAGGTCACAGCAGACAGTTTAAACCACTGCCGCCTGCAAAACCTAGAAGCCAAAAACAGCAACAGCTGAGGCCTTAACATCGACCTTGTAAAACTTTGAAAAGGTATGAATAAAAGACCAAGTAGCGGCCTTGCACAGTGGTGCAAAAGAAGCCTGGTGCTGGAAGGCCCAAGGGGGCACCAATAGCACAAGAAGAAGGGCAATAAAGCGAAGGGAGGATTCTTCCTCCTGGCAGAGTAGGCCTGAAAAACAGCCTGACGAATCCACATGTAGATAGTAGACTTGGCAGAAGCCAAAAACCCTTCCTAGAACCGGAAGGGACCACAAGAAGAGCATCAGTGTTCTTGAAAGGTGCAGTAGCCCCCAGATAGTTACTTCAGACACCTAACCACATCCAAAGAATGCAAAACCCTCTCCTTAGCATTACTAGGATTAGGGCACAATGAAGGAAGAACTATGTCCTGATTCAAATGAAAGGCAGACACTACCTTAGGCATAAAGTCAGGTTTGAAACGAAACACCACCTTGTCCTGGTGTCTCTCAAAGTAGGGGGCTGAATGGACAGCACCGCCAACTCAGACACACGCCTGACAGAAGTGATAGCTACCAGAAACACGACCTTGAGTGTAAGAATAGCCAAGGCAGCAACCTGCACAGGTTCAAAGGGAGCACCCTGCAAGACAGGCAAGACCATTTTCAAATCCCAAAAACAGGGACCATAGGTTGTAGTGGGGAACGCACAAGAGCAACCCCCTAAAGGCAGACTTAATCAAGGAAAGCAGAACAGAATACTTCTGAAAGAAGACAGACAGGGTAGAAACCTGACCCTTCAAGGTACTGAGTTAGAGACCGACTCTAACCCATGCAGTAAAACTCCAGATCCCTGGGAACTGAGAACACCCAACAGGGAAGAGACCAAGACTCAACCAGCCAAGGAAGGTACACCATACATATAACAGATAGAAGAAGAAATCATCTTCATAGCCTTCGCCATGGACTCAACCAATGAGGTAGACGACCCTTCTCCATCAAGATGGAGGTTTCAGCAGTCAGGCTGTCAAGGCCAGAGTTAGTAAATAGGATGGCCTAAGTGAGCAGATCTGGCAATCCAGACAGAAAGCACGGATCTACTGCCATCTGCACCGCGTCTGCTAACCACACTCTTCCTGGCCACCAGAGGCCACCAGAACAACTGCCACCGCTTTCAGAGCAATCCTGCGTATAACCCTGCCAAGCAGGGGGAATGTAGAAGACATACAGAAACTGAATGTCCCGCCGTGACAGTACTAAGGCATCCATGGGCACGGCCAGAGGATCCTGGTACAGGGAGACAAAGGCCGGGAGTTTGCGATTGTGACGGAAAGCAAACAGATCCACATAGGTTGGCCCCAACGGTGATACAGAGATTGGAACACCCTGTTGCAGAGGGACCCCCCCAGAATGTATACCGCTGAAAGGCAAGGAACATTGGCCTCCACCAGATCAGAATCAGAGGCACTTCCTGGAGGACCCTCTTGGACCGGGTCCCTCCCTGGAGATTGATGTAGGCAACTGCCATCAGAGTGACCATGCGCACCCGAGCAGGAGGCAGGCCCTGAAATGAGCAGTCCAACGAATCAGGACTAACCTGATCGCTCACAGCTGCAAGACGGTGATAGGTGAATAGGTCTCCTAAGGACCCCACCTCCCCTGGAACCGCAGGGCCAGGAGAAACCCCCCCCCCCCCAACCTGATAGACCGGCATCCGTGGTGACCGTCTCCCAGGAAGGAGCGAGAAGGTTCTGCCCCCCAATAGGTTCCTTGAGTCCCCCCCACTACAAGAGGGACCTCCTCACCAGGGGGGGGGGGGGGAAGACACCCAGACCCTGTCCAGGGACGCTGGGTCCTTGTCCCGTACAGACAATAGGGGAAGTTGCAGAAGCCCCAAGAGGGACTGAGCACAAAGGGCCGCTGCGAAGCATGCCACCCACAGGCCCATCAGCTGTATCCCCTGCCTTGGCGAAGGAACGGGGACAGCTAGGAGAAACTGAACTTGTGCAAGCAGATGTCCACCTTCTGCTGAGGAAGGAATATCCTTGCCTGAACAGTGTCCAGATTCATTCCTAGGAATGAAATTACCAAAGAAGGGGACAGCGAGAACTTGGTGGTGGCTGATCACCTGTCCAGATGACTCCAGGATGGGCACCCCCAGCTGAATATCCAACTATGCCCGATGTAGAGGCTGGGAAGTGATGAGGGTGTCCAGGCAGTGCAGCACACGGACACCCCTTGGCCTTGGAGATATCACCCCCGCCAGCACCTTGGTGAGCACTCTGGGAGCTGAAGAGAGGCCAGATGGCAAGGCCACAATTTGGCCGTGTTGATCCTCCAACGCGGATCTAAGGAATCCTGGTCTCCTGAAAACACAAGGATGTGAAAATAAGCATCTTTGATATCCACAAACGGCATGAAGCCCACGGTTCGCAAGGAGCAAATGGCAGAGCGTAGAGTTTCCATGAGGAAGGCGCCTGTACTTGACGAATTGCTGAAGATCTGCAAATCCAGAATGGACCAGACTGACCCCTCTGTTTTGGGAGCTGTGAAAGGGTTACTGTAGGGTCCCTTGCCTCTGTCTGTTAAGGGAAATCTGCAAATGACCCCCAGACCCAGAAGGCCTAGCACGGCCTGCGCCAGCACCTGAGTAGAAACAGGGACCAGGAGTACCAGGGACCAGATAATCTTAGGGAAGGCCGCACAGCAAACACCATCTTGTAGTCGGAGGACACTACCTCCTAAATCCACCGGTCTGAGGCGTGATGCCTCCAGACTTAAGCAAGGTGCCGCAGCCGTCCCCTCAGCCGGGCGGGAGAGGGCGCTCCATCATTCTTGAGGGGACTTGGGAGAGGATTTGGGCATAGCCCCCCCCAGAGGAGCCAGGGTGTTTTCTGCTCCTGGGACAGGGAGATGCGCGAGCCACCGCGAAGGACACCCCTGGTTCCTGTTTAACACCATGGTGGGGGGTGGAAGGGGGGCCCGAGACAGCCGTCTGCGCTGGGGTAACTTACTTCTCCTACCAAACAGGTCAGGGCGGGCCCCAAACAGACGTAACCCCTTAAAGGAAGCCCAGGAGGGCCTTCTTCGCAGCGTTGTCAGCACCCCACTGTCGCAGCCAGACCAAGCGACGTATAGCCACCACGAGGGCAGAAGTTCTTGCACACATTCTGATGGTGTCATCCAATGCTACTAGAACAAATTTAATAAACACGTCACAACTGGAGAGTGCATTAAACACCTCACAAGGAAGATCATCAGAGGCACTATCAAGCATATTTCTGATGAGGGTTCTAGTGGCCACATCAGTAATGGCAGAGGCACAGACCGGGCGCAGCGCTGTCCCCGCACATGCAAAGGCGTGGGAGGCCAGCAGGTCAATGCGCCGGTCATCAGCATCCCGCAGGGTAGTAGAATCAGGGGTGTTTGACAGGGGCGTTAGCCCAATTATCGGGACATCCGCCTCGGGGGGGGGGGGGGGGGGGGGGGGGGGGATGACCAACGTTTAACCACCTCAGGCAGAAAGGGATACTTCCTATCCCAGTCCCTTGGGACCCCGGGAAGTTCACTAGGGCACTCCCATTCTTTGAGCACCAGGGAATGGAAATGAGCCTGCTCTAAGAATTCCAAACGTGATGATACGGTATGGGAGCGCCCCCCTCCTTGCCTGGGAGCCTCACCAGGGAGAGAGATAGACAGAACCTCAAAGATCTGGGTCAATAATCTGTCAGTGTCATCCGGGGCCCAGGGGTCAGAGCTAGAATAGTCATGACCCCCTGGTCTTTCATCAGATGAGCCTGAGTCAGAAAAGAGCTCTCCCATCAGAAGGGGTATAGCCACACAGATTCATAAACTTCTGAGATCCCATAAGGAAAACAGTATCATAAGGCGTAAGGTGCCGCTTCTTACCAGGGCCCTTACGCGCTAAGGACCTCGCAATAATCATTTCAGCAGTAGGTAGTCTAGAAGACACAACGGGCTGAGAATCCCCACTTGTATGCGACTCAGCAGGAGTGAGATTTAAGCTTGGGGGAGAATGTGAAGTGAATCGAGGTGCAGCCGCTGGCATGACAGACCGCACAACCAGCGCTTGCTCGGCACAGGGTACACAGACCCATGCCATGTCAGCATCAGCATGAGGTTGTCCACACTCTATACACAGCCGGGCTTGTCCCGAAGGAACCCCGGTCCCATAATCCTGGGAAGCCTCCATATGGTGATTATTAGGCACAGTATGCCAGTAGGGATTGACGCTATGAAGCAACCCTGGATGCCACAATGACCCGCTAGTGAAGTGGGAGTAATTATACTAGGCCCGACTGGCAATTACACAGGGCCGGGAGAAGCCACTGGATTCAACCGTCTGAAAGACAATGAGAATAAGGGGTGTCAGAACCATGCACAGTAAGCAAGAAGCATAAAAATCGCCTGCGAGGGCACTTACAGACCACGGAAGGGGGGACCGTTACCCGCTCGCGCGCCTACATCAGAATGGCGCCAAACGAACCTCGAAGGGCGGGCCAGAGCATGCCGTGACGCAGAGCGCGCCAAGCCAGATCCCCGCCCCCCCCCCCCCCCGAAGAGCGTGAAGCTCTAAGACAGCAACCAATGATGTCTTGAAGATCGAAGTGTATGGCGCACTTAGAATAGATGACTTGCCAGTGATGACGGCGCAGCGTCTGAGGTGACGCCGCCGCCCGGCGCAGAACATCCAAGGAAGGAAAAAGCGCACGCGGCGGCAGATACACAAGTAAAAATACAAATCATCGCGGCGGCTGACACCCCATATACAAGTCCAAGGACATTACAAAGGCCTTATGCATGTAATCACAATACACTGGCGACAGACACCCCCCCCCCTTTCTTCCCCCCCCCCCCGAGCTACGGGGGGAACGAGGGAGGATGGCGGCCCTTTGTACAGGGCCCACCGCTACACGGGGCAATAATGCGGGAGGGGCATCCCATAAAGGCTCACCATCAGCCTATACCGCCTACCCTTTGGTGAGGGACTGCGGTGGAGCATGGCTCCCTAAGCATGCACGGTGCTGCCTACCTTCACCCGACCAGCGCAGCCCAGGCTGGGAGGCACATCATCACAAGGGACGGGTGGGAACAGTCCAACAGGGCCGCAGGCTTTAATAGCCCCGCTCACCTGCGAGAGAGTGATACTTCATGTCTTCGCAGTTAGCACTGCAGAGAAATCTGGGGATTTGTGGGAGGTCCCCGGGTATTTGAGGGGCCGGGAGGAGCCCGTTTTTGCATGTCTCTGCAGTGCAGCGCCATCTGGCTGAGGATAACCCAAGTGTAAGTAATCTATCTGGAGCAGGACGTACTGTATACTAAGAATATTTAGCCAACACCAAAACATCTCCAAGACAAATATTCTTACAGAACATACCCGCGAACAGTAGACAATAGCTGTGGTGTTTTGAATTTTCTGCATCCTCAGTATTTGAAGAAAGGGGGGGGGGTGCAACACTATGTAAATGGTCCCTGTTACCTACCTCTCTGCAGGTGGCACATGGTCTGTAGCAAAGAGTAAAAGAATAGGTGCCTCATTTTTTCTCTGTTCTCATAAGTTACCCTATACTTCTAATTAAAACTAAAGCAGGAAGTGTGGAACCAAGCCACAGTTGCGGCAGCCATGGTGAAGGAGGCAGCATGTAAAATGTGATTTGGGGGTCTGATATCATAATTAGTCCGTGTGGGGGCTTTTCCTTAAAAGTTCCTGCCCAGGCATTAACATTAAATCCATACTTTGTCCCCCTTTAGCTCCTCTGTGCAGGACAACCTTCTAGAGAGATGACAAGCAATTCCATCCTCTAACGCCTGGCAGACATGTCAGCATCCGTCTATGTGGCTTTATGCCCCCCAAAACGCCCACTCCATTCATTGCGAAGGAGGAGGTGTGCCAAACCCACCTTTGAGTAGGTATGTTGGGGCATAAACAAGACCCCATGGATGCCACCAATGCTGGAGGGCAGAATTGCTGGCTTGCCACAATCTGCAAGTATGAAGATGCCAGTGCTGCATGGAGGAGCTGTGAGTACAACTGGTGAGTATAGACTTCTGTTTCTGCCTGGACAAACCCTTAATTCAAAGCCAACATTAAATTTTAGTATTCACCACAAAAAAATCAATTTGAAGAAAAATACATGACAGCAAGCCAAAGATGATCATGGCTAATTGATCCATTACTAGGTATCCAAGTTACAGTACCTCTCTTTCAACATCCAATTTTGAACAATTGATTTGGTCCCTCTCTTCTGAGGTGGCTTTCAGCTTCTGTGTAAGTTCATTAATTGTTTGCAAGGCATCAGCCTTTTCAATTTCTGCTTGACTCAGAGAAGCCTTTTTCTGCTCCAATTCTTGTAAAAGCTGCTCCACCTCCAGTTCTTGCTTTAGTTTATCATGATCTTGAGCTTCTCCCCCATATGTAGCTTCTTTCAGATGAGCAGCTGTCTCACACAATTCTGTCTGTAGTGAGGACACCTAACACAAGAACATATAACCGTAAAAAAAAATTCATTTAGATCAAAAAAAAGCACACATCCAAATTCAAATTCATCCAAAAATTAACCTTTTGTTCTAATGAAGAAATTTCTTTAGCGAATTCACTGGCCTGTGTTTTCTGTTGCTGAAGTTCTTCTTGAGCTCTCCTAAGATCATCCTGAGTTTCAATAGACTAAAATATAAATAAGAAAAAGAAAAGTTGAATCCCCATAAAATCCTGTCCCGTAGAATACACAGCTAACCAACAAAATGCACTTTGAGGCTTATAAACCAAAGCAGCAAACAGCATCTGTCCTGAAGGAACTCACTAGTCACTGTATCAGAATAGAATAGGGAAATTTACCCATATGCCCCAGTGGCTGGGTTTCCATGGAAATGTCAGCACCACAGACTATGATGAAGCTTTATAAATAATTATAATAATGCCACAAGCTCATTTAGGTCATCTCCTCTGTTGAAAAGTGTGATCCCTAGAGAACAACTGTCATCAGCTGGACCTACAGCATTGCTTAAACAGAGGACTCAAATACACCAACACAAAAATTATCAGAACTAAACAGGACAAACACATGCAACAATACAGGTTGCAACCACCTCCAAGAGAGCACACACATCATGGGACAAAGTGTGAAGTAAGTACTAATTATATATTTATTTTGAAACATTGACCTACCATTTCTACATTCTCTCGAAGATCATCTTTCAACTGATCCCTTTCAGACGTTAGACTTTGCAGTGTGATCTGAAGCTCGTCCCTCTCCTGTGTAACTGCTTCCATGTGTTTTTGAAGATTGGAAATCTTATCTTCACAAAGATTTTTTTCATTTTGAACATTAGTAAGCTGGGATGCCATGTCCTCCAGGTTCTTCAACAGCTGGTCATGCTCCTGGTCAACTGGTAACTCCATATCAGCAAGCTTGGGCGAATTAACTGCAGGTTTCATCTACAATGCAAAAATAAATAGAATATTGAAGGACCAATGATACACTAGAACACACAATCATAAAAATACAATTCTGTGAGTACTCACCTGTACAATTGTTTTTACTATGCACAGCACGGCCTGTTTCAAGAAGTCCTTACGTATGGGATATTCCGCCACAAGGTGGCGCAGTGCAATGCAGAAGAGTTGTGGCTCCTCCCGATACCATATAAAAACAGGATCACCAATAGATCTCTCCAGTGTTGATAAGCAGTTATATAAGAAGCCGGGAGGTAATAAAGGTAAAAAAAAGGTAAAAAACCCCATAACTTGGAACAATCACCATAAAGAGGCAACCAAGCATAAGGATAACAAGGGTGGGGTGAAACAGGCCGTGCCATGCAAAGTAAAAACAATTCTACAGATGAGTACTCACAGAATTGTATTTTTCCTATTGAATGGCACGGCCTGTTTCAAGAAGTCCTTATGTATGGAACATCCAACAGCAATGTCCATAAGGTAGGGTGGGATCCCCAAAGAGTAGCAACAGGCAGTTCAGACCACTACCGCCTGAAGCACCTTGCGGCCAAAAGCAGCATCAGCTGAGGCCTTAACATCAACCTTGTAAAACTTGGAGAAGGTATGAACAGAAGACCAAGTAGCGGCCTTACAAACTTGTTCAACAGAAGCTTGGTGCTGAAAAGCCCAACAGGCACCAACAGCACAAGTGGAATGAGCAGTAATCCGGAAAGAAGGAACCTTCCCTTTAGCAGAATAGGCTTGTACTACCGCCTGCGTATCCACTTGCTAATAGTGGATTTAGCCGGAGGCAAACCCTTCCTAGGTCCAGCAGGAAGAACAAAAAAAGCATCAGATTTCCTGAAAGACTCAATAGCAACCAAATAAAACTTCAATGCCCTGACAACATCCAAAGAATGAAGGGTCCGTTACTTAGAATTAGCAGGGTTAGGACACAAGGAAGGTAAGAATGTCCTGATGAGATGAAAAGCAGACACAACCTTAGGCAAGAAATCCGGCTTAAGCCGAAACACCACCTTATCCTGATGCCGCTCAAAATAAGGAGGTTTATTGGAAAGCGCCGCTAGCTCAGAAACTCGCCTGACCGAAGTAATAGCCACCAAAAAGTCCACTTTAAGAGTCAGAATGGGCAACGCAGCCCACGGATGGGCTCAAAGGGAGGACCCTGCAGAGCAGACACCAGATTCAAGTCCCAAACCGGTAGCATAGGTTTACGTGGTGGACGCACATGAGTAACTTCCTGGAAAAAAGTCTTAACCAGCCGGTGATTGGCAAAGGATCTTTGGAGAAAAAATAGCCAGAGCTGACACCTGTCCCTTGAGGGTACTAAGTTGAAGGCCCAAATCCAAACCATGTTGTAAAAATTCCAGAACCCTGGGGATAGAAAACACCCAACAAGGAAGAGACTTGGACTCACACCAGGCAATATAAGCATGCCAGGCCGGCAACCCCTTGTCCATCAAGATGGAGGTTTCAGCAGCCAAGCCGTTAAAGCCAGCGTTTGTAAATTGGGATGGCACAGCTTTCCCTGAGAGAGAAGATCTGGATCCTTGGGCAAGACGTACCAATCTGCTGCCAACTGCACAACGTCTGCAAACCAGACCCTCCTTGGCCAACAGGGGGCCACCAGAATGGCTGGTACCCCTTCCTGGGCTATCTTGCGCAGCACCCTGCCCAGCAGAGGAAAGGGAGGGAACACAGAGGAGCCGAAACTCCGTCCAAGGAATCGCTAGCGCAATCGTGGCGAAGACCAGAGGATCCTGCGACAGGGAGACAAATCTTGGAAGCTTGTGATTGTGGCGAGACGCAAACAGGTCCACATCCGGCTGACCCCAGCGGTGATACAGGGAGTGACACCTGTGTTGCTGAGGGACCATTCCCCCAGCCGAGACAACCCCCTGCTCAAGGAGTCTGCCTCCAGGTTCTCCACCCCCGGAATGTAGACCGCCGAGATGCAAGGGACATTCTCTTGTTGCTGAGGGACCATTCCCCCAGCCGAGACGTCCCCCCTGCTCAGGGAGTCTGCCTCCAGGTTCTCCACCCCCAGAATGTAGACCGCCGAGATGCAAGGGACATTCTCTTCCGCCCAAGGCAGTATCAGGGACACTTCCTTGAGGGCTCGCTTGCTCTGAGTCCCTCCCTGATTGATGTAGGCAACCGCCGCCTGGTTGTCCGAGTGTATCTGAACAGCCCGGCCTCACGGGGGGGTGTTCAGCTGAGAAAGAACGAACCTGATTGCCCTTAGTTCCAGGACATTGATGGGAGCATGGGCCTCCTGGGGGCCCCACTGACCCTGAAACTTCATACACTTCCAAAAGCCCCCAAACCGGTCAGACTGGCATCTGTGGTGACAGTCTCCCAGCACAGAGGCAGAAAGATCTGGCCCACTAGAAGATTCCTTGAGTTCAGCCACCACAAGAGGGACCATCTGGCCGGGGGGACAGAGCAAATTCCTGATCCCAAACTGACAAGAGGTGCCACTGAGGTCTCATGTGAAACTGAGCAAAGGGGACCGCCTCGAAGCAGGACACCATCAGGCCCACTAACTGCATCCCTTGCCGGATGGAGCGATGGGGACACAAGAGCAGGGCCCGTGCGTGCTTCTGAAGGCCCTCCACCTTCTGCTGAGGCAGGAATACCTTGACCTGAGAGGTATCCAGAGTCATGCCCAGAAAGGAACTCACCAAAGAATTATTTTATTATAAGTATGCAGCACGTCCTGCTCCAACTAATTATTCATAACAGATGGGATTACCTCCGCTAGAGGGCGCTTCACTGCAGAGATGGCAAAAAGAGGCCCCTCCCGGTCCCATATATACCCGGGACCTCCCACAAATTCCCCAGTATTGAAAAGCAGTAAGGATAACCAGGAGAAGCCAATGATGATCAACAACGTTAACAAAGATATCACCATACAGAGGATCCAAGATAATGCTAACAGGGTGGGGGTGGAGCAGGACGTGCTGCATACTTATAATACCAATTCTACAAGGTGAGTAATCACAGAATTGTATTATTCTAAGTATGCAGCACGTCCTGCTCCAACTAATTATTTATAACAGATGGGACATCCAATAGCAGTGTCCATAAACAGGGTGGGATCCCAAAAAGCAACAACGCGCAGTTTAAACCACTGCCGCCTGCAGAACTTTGCGGCTAAAAACAGCATCCGCTGAGGCCCAAACATCAACCTTGTAAAACTTGGAAAAGGTATGAACAGAAGACAAAGTAGCAGCCTTACAAACTTGTTCAACAGAAGCCAGGTGCTGAAAGGCCCAGGAGGCCCCAACAGCACGGGTAGAATGAGCAGTAATACGGAAAGGTGGGTCCTTTCCCCTAGCAGAATAGGCCCTGAAAATAGCTTGACAAATCCATTTTCTAATAGTAGACTTAGCAGGAGCCAGACCCTTCTTGGGGCTCGAAGGGACCACGAACAAGGCATCAGTCCTTCTGAAAGGTGCAGTAGCCACCAAATAAAACTTCAAGTTCCTGATGACATCCAGTGAATGCAAGGCCCTCTCCTTGGAATTACCAGGATTAGGGAACAAGGAAAGAAGCACAATGTCCTGATTGAGATGGAAGGCAGAGACAACCTTAGGCAAGAAATCTGGTTTAAAGCGGAAAACCACCTTGTCCTGGTGTCTCTCAAAGTAGGGGCCCTGAATAGAAAGGGCCGCCAACTCCCGAAACACGCCTGACAGAGGTGATAGCCACCAAAAAGACAACTTTAAGCGAAAGGACAGAGGAGCCTCCTGCACAGGCTCAAATGGAGGGCCCTGAAGGGCAGACAAAACCAAATTCAAGTCCCAGACCAGCAACAGAGGTTTGCGGGGGGGACGCACATGAGTAACCCCCTGGAGGAAGGTCTTGACCAGAGGATGCTGAGCGAAGGATCTCTGGAAGAAAACTGCCAAGGCAGAAACGTGACCCTTGAGAGTGCTGAGCTGAAGTCCCAGATCCAAACCATGTTGAAGGAATTCCAGGATCCTAGGAATGGAAAACACGCGACAGGGAAGGACCTTAGACTCACACCAGTCAATGTAGGTCCACCAAATCCTATAGTAAATGGAGGAGGAAGATTTCTTCCTGGCCCTGATTAAGGTATTGACTACAGAAGCAGAAAGCCCCTCTTCCATCAAGATGGAGGTTTCAGCAGCCAAGCCATCAAATCCAGCGTTTGTAAATTGGGATGGCAAAGCCGTCCCTGAGTGAGAAGGTCCGGTACCATGGGCAGAGCGTACTGATCTACTGCCAGCCGTACGACATCTGCGAATCACACCTGTCTTGGCCAGCGGGGGGCCACCAGAATTGCTGGCACCCTTTCTTGAACCAACTTGCGCAGAACCCTGCCCAGCAGGAGGAATGGGGGGGAAGAGATACAGGAGACAGAACCCCTGCCAGGAGAGAGTCAGAGCATCCACGGCCAAGGCCAGGGGATCCTGGGACAGAGAGACAAAGACTGAGAGCTTGTGATTGTGGCGAGATGCAAACAGATCCACGTCCGGCACCCCCCAACGGTGACATAGGGATAGGAAGACCTCGCTGCTGAGAGACCATTCCCCCAGGCGAGAGGTCCCCCTGCTCAGAAAGTCTGCCTCCAGATTCTCCACCCCCGGAATGTACACAGCTGAGATGCAAGGAATATTGTCCTCCACCCCAGGACAGAATCATGGACACCTCCTTGAGGGCAGTCTTGCTCCCAGTCCCTCCCTGATGATTGATGTAGGCCACCGCCGTCTGGTTGTCCGAGCGAACTTGGGCCGGCCAGCCCCGAAGGTGAGGAGTCAACTGGGCCAGAACCAACCGAACCGCCCTCAGTTCCAGGACAAAGATGGGAGCATGGGCCTCCTGAGGGCCCCACAGCCCCCCCCAACCTGACAGACTGGCATCCGTAGTGACCGTCTCCCAACAGGGGGCCAGGAAGGACCTGCCCCCCAATATGTTCCTCGAGTCCAGCCACCACAAGAGGGACCACCGTGCCAGAGGAGACAGAACAAAGACCTGATCCAGAGACAGGGGACTCTTGTCCCAAACCAATAGGAGATGGAGCTGAAGAGGTCTCATGTGGAACGGAGCATAAGGATCGGCCTCGAAGCAGGACACCATTTGTCCCACAAGCTGCATCCCCTGCCGGATGGAAGGGCGAGGGCAGAACAGAAGGACATGAACCAGAGCTTGAAGAGAGTCCACCTTCTGCTGAGGTAAAAAAATCCTGGCCTGGACAGTATCCAGAATCATGCCCAGGAAGGGGGTCACCCGAGACGGAGAAGATTTGGGGTAATTGATCACCCATTCGAAGGTTTCCAGAGTAGTCACCACCTGCTGGGTATCCAATTCTGCCTGCTGGAAAGAATGAGAAGTGATGAGGTCGTCCAGATAAGGAAGAATGCGAATGCCCAGAGCTCTGAGAAGAGCCATAACACCTGCCAGCACCTTGGTGAAGACTCTGGGGGCCGAGGTGAGACCGAAGGGCAGCGCCATAAATTGGTAGTGCTGGTCCTCCAATGCAAACCTGAGAAATCGCTGATGCCCTGGGAAGACTGGCACATGAAGGTAAGCATCCTTGATGTCTATGGAGGTCATGAAGTCCCCTGGGTCTGATGGACCCATCCCTTTTGGGTACCGTGAAGAGATTGGAGTAATAACCCTGACCTCTCTCCCCAGGAGGAACCTGACAGATGACTCTCATATCCAATAGGTTTTGCACAGCCAGTAACAGACCCTGAGCTGCCAGGGGCTCTAGAGGAATCCGAGACCTGAGAAATCTTGGAGGCGGCCAGGCAGCGAACTCTAGCTTGTAGCCGCAGGACACAACCTCCAGAATCCACCTGTCTGAGACCTGTTGTCCCCAGACATGAGCGAAGAGCCGCAGCCGTCCCCCCACTCGGATGGGTGAGGGCGCCCCTTCATGGCTGAGCGGGCTTGGTGACGGATTTGGACTTTGGACCCCATGAGGATCCTGGGCGGGCACATCCTCTGCCCCAGAAGTCTCCCCCTATGTCCTGCAAAGGATACCCCTCTCCCGGAACTGGATCCACGAAAGGAGTGGGTAAAGACACCCGGACCCCGAAAATACCATTTCGTGAATACTCACCTGTAAAATGGGTATTATAAATATGTCACACACCCCGCTTCAAGACATTCATTACATGTGGGTATACTGACCTGTAGATGGCGATTTTGCAGAGATAACAAGAAAAGGTAAGACCCTCCCGGCCCATAAATACCTGGGACCTCCCACTCATTCCCCAGTATAAAGATAGCAGTAAGATCAAGGGACCAGGAAGGCCAATTAAAACAAAGGTTCACCATATAAAGGATCCAGAATACAAAAGGGTAGGGTGAAGCGGGGTGTGTGACACACTTATAATACCCATTTTACAGGTGAGTATTCACAAAATGGTATTATTCTAAGTATGTCACACACCCCGCTTTCATTACATGTGGGACATCCATTAGCAGTGTCCATAAAGGGCGGGGATCCAAAAAACAAGGCAACAAGGCACAAACTTAAACCACTGCAGCTTGCAGAAACTTGCGGCCAAAAACAGCATCCGCTGAGGCCCGCACATCAACCTTGTAAAACTTGGAAAAAGTGTGAACCGAAGACCAAGTAGCAGCCTTACAAACCTGCTCAACAGAAGCCTGGTGCTGGAAGGCCCAAGACGCCCCAACAGCACGAGTAGAATGAGCAGTAACACGAAAAGGGGGAACCCTCCCCTTGGCAGAATAGGCCCCAACAATGGCCTGGCGAATCCATTTACTAATGGAAGACTTGGCAGGAGCGAAACCCTTCCTAGACCCAGAGGGCACCACAAAAAGGGCGTCAGTCCTACGAAAAGGAGAAGTAGCCACCAAATAGTACTTCACACAGCAAACCACATCCAAAGAACGCAAAACCGTCTCCTTGTCATTGCTGGGCTTAGGACACAAGGAGGGAAGAACAATATCCTGATTCAAATGAAAAGCAGAGACCACCTTAGGAAGGAAATCTGGCTTTAAGCGGAAAACAACCTTGTCCTGATGCCTCTCAAAGTAAGGAGCCTTAATAGACAAGGCTGCCAACTCCGAAACACGCCGAACAGAAGTGATGGCAACCAGAAAAACAACCTTCTGAGTAAGCGTAGAAAGTGCAATATCCTGCAAAGGTTCAAAAGGAGGACCCTGCAAGGCAGACAAAACCAAATTCAGATCTCAAACTGGGAGCAAAGGCTTCCTAGGAGGCCGCACATGCGTAACCCCCTGGAAAAAGGTCTTAACCCGAGGATGAAGAGCAAAAGACTTTTGAAAGAAAACCGCCAGGGCAGAAACCTGCCCCTTCAGCGTACTAAGCTGCAAACCTTGGTCCAGACCATGTTGCAGAAATTCCAAAACCCTAGGGATAAAAAACGCCCTGCAAGGCAAGGCCCTGACCTCACACCAATCAATATAAGACCTCCAAGTCCTATAATAGATGGCAGAGGAAGACTGCTTTCTAGCCCAAACCAGAGTCTGAATGACAGCATCAGAAAGACCTTCCTCCCTCAAGATGGAGGTTTCAGCAGCCACGCTGTCAAAGCCAGCGTTGTTAAATTGGGGTAGAGCAGTGGCCCCTGAGTGGGCAGATCCGGCAGAAGGGGCAGGTCTAACTGATCCTCCACCAACCTTACCACGTCTGCGAACCAAACCTGTCTTGGCCACCTTGGAGCCACCAGGATTGCTGACGCGCCCTCTAGGGCCAGCTTGCGCACCACTCTGCCCACCATGGGAAACGGAGGGAACAGGTACAGAAACCCCAGATCCCTCCAGTTCAGAGACATGGCATCCGCTGCCAGAGCCAGCGGATCCCGCGAGAGAGACACAAATGCCGGAAGCTTGTGATTGTGACGAGAGGCAAAGAGGTCCACCTCCGGAGTCCCCCAGCGGTGGCAAAGTGACCGAAACACCTTGGGGCTGAGCGACCATTCTCCCTGGCGAGATGACCCCCTCCTGCTCAGGGAGTCCGCCTCCGTGTTCTCCACTCCCGGAATGTACACCGCCGAGATGCATGGGACATTGCTCTCTGCCCAAGCAAGGATCAAGGACACTTCCCTGAGGGCACGCCTGCTGTGAGTCACTCCCTGGTGATTGATGTAGGCGACCGCCGTCCGATTGTCCGACCGAACTTGAACCGGTAGGCCCCGCAACTGATGAGTCAAGTGAGCCAGAACCAGCCTGATGACTCTCAACTCCAGAACATTGATGGGATCGTGAGCCTCCAGAGGCCCCCACAGTCCCTGAAACTGAAGATCCTACCAAAATCCCCCCCAACCTGACAGGCTGGCATCCGTGGTGACCGTCTCCCAACGAGGGATCAGAAAGGATCTGCCCCTCGTCAGATTGCTTGGTTTTAGCCACCAACGAAGGGAACGCCGTACCCGGGGGGACATCAGAAAGGACTGATCCACTGACAGCGGGGACCCGTCCCAGGCCGCCAAGAGATGGAGCTGGAGCGTCCTTGTGTGAAACTGGGCAAAGGGAACCGCCTCGTACGATGCCACCATCAATCCCACCAGTCGCATCCCTAGCCGGATGGACGGCGGGGAATGTATAGAAGATGCTGAGTCAATTCAGAAATTATTATTCTGCTAGTCATATACTGATAAATCGGTACTAAAGTTTACCCTGGCAGATATATCAACACATCAGAGAATATCTGTCCTGTGTGGATAATTCATATATCCTTGACTAGGCAGAGCATTATTTCTGACACGTGGTTCAAGCGCGCCTAAACCAATTCCAAACAAGGTTTTACCTCAATTGAGGCATTCCCAAGTACGGTATTGGCTCTGTTTCACATTTTTCATGATAAGATTTGACCTCTTATACTAGGCAGCGGCTCATACTCTTTTCAGCGCTCTCTCTCACATTACTTTTTGCAATACTTCTTATTGGTCAAACGGTAGAGAGCAGCAGAAATATGGACATTTCTCAGATAAGAAAAGAATTTAATAGATCAAATATAATTCTAGAAGAGGAGGATGGCATGCAAGAGATCTCAGATAGGTTTGATGCTATATTTGGGACAGTCAGCAATTTCCTTCATAAAGAAATGGCCATCAGATGGCACATTAATACATTAGAAATATATATAGAGAAAGGATTAATCCCACGGAGTCTAAGATGGGATGTAACACCTGAAACCGATAGCGGGGGTGAAATTCCAGACATAGAGGAATGGCAATCCCTTTTCACGGAATGCAGCATGAGTTTAATGAAGCTCATAATCAAACGAAAAAAGAAAAAACTAGAACAAGTGATTAGTAAAATTGAAGAACTACAGAGAAACCTAGCACCGTGCAAGGAACAAGGAGTATCAGGAACATGTCACCACAATTAAAGAAAAACTGAAACGTTTTGAGAGGGAGCAGAAATTAAAAAAGCAAAGGAAATTCACCAGAGATATTTGTGATCATAAAAACAATGCAATATAAAAATGGCAGAGAAAAATCACATTAGCAACAACCGAAATTAATAATGAACAGACAGGCCACACCCAAATTCCACCTAGACAGATACAACCATCAGAGATCATTTAATAATAGATATCAAGAACATAAGAAATACACCCATGACCACCGACCGAAACGTTGGGATATCAGAAAGACACCTCGGAACTATAGAACCAACTATAGACGGTGGGATATGGATAGACATGATGACAATATCAGATCCCATCATAGGAAATCGCCACCGAACCATCACACTCCAGAAAAACACAGAAGGTGCCACTATAACACTTCTCCGCAACCTATCAGATACAGATCAAGAACTCCTATCCATAAGATCAAATCGAGCACTCATTACTTGAACAAAAAAATTGACAATCCCCACACCCGACACTGGGAACGGAGATTTGAAGAGACACCACAACAGAGATACAAGAAACAACCATACTTAGGAAGTCATATACATAAAGACACGATCACGATAGACAAAAGAATTGAGCGACAGCCTGAGAATTTTTTAGACCTGGTGGCATTCCATACCCCAAAAAGATAGAAAATAGAACACGAGGAAAAAGAGCTGGGATTAGACTTCAACAAAAAAAGGAGAAAAGACGAATAAATGCTCCTAACAAAGATGGTCTGTTCAATCTAAGTAAGACCAATTTCAGTGATAATGAAATCAATCTCCTGAATAAAGGACTAAAATACACTCCTGCGTCAATTATCAATAAATTCAACACCTTTATAGATGTTTTGAAATTCACACGGATATTAAACATAAAAAAACATTTTGCTGAAACAGGGATGGAATCTCCATGTAAATCTACAAACATCACAATAGAACATGTAGAGGATAAGCCATTAGAAGAGAATTCAAACTCCAGTATGCCACTAATGACAGATCCGATTCTGAAGATAAAACACAGTAATTTAAGAAATAATTCTACTTTCAATCCCCAGAACTCAAACAACACAATACAAATATTTAAGGAAGCAGTTATTCAGGACTTAAGGAGAATAGAACCCAAGAAAAGTAATACCTCAAATTTGAAAAAAAGAGAAAACTCGATCATAAAAAACATCAAAAATAAAAAAGAGGTGATTATCAAACCAGCGGATAAAGGCGGGGGAATAGTCATTCTAAACAAAGACCAATATTTACAAGAAACAGACTCCTCAGTGATATGAGAGGTTAAGAAATGATCCCACTAACATATACCACCAACAACTAAGGGATCTACTGGACAGAGGCCGCAGAGAAGAAATTCTGACAAAAAAAGAATACAATTACCTCAACATCCAAACCCCTCGTATACCAACATTGTATCATCTGCCCAAAATACACAAGGACAAAGAGCAACCTCCAGGACGACCCATTGTGAGTGGCATAGGTTCTTTAACCAGCCGAATAGGGGAGTACATAGATTCCTTCTTACAGCCACTTGTAACACAAACTTCATCCTATTTGAAAGACTCAGGTTCTTTACTTTCTCTGCTAGAACCTTATAGGAACAAACCACAACTGTCTCTGGGTACAGCAGATGTCAGTTCATTATACACTATAATTCCGCATCAAAAAGGCATTGAAGCTGTCCGTCATTTTCTGGAGTCGGATAACCAACTACCTCAACGACAAATCCAATTTATAATCGACTGCCTCCATTTTTGCCTCACCCACAACTACTTTTGGTATCAGGATAATTTTTACCTCCAAAAAAATCGGTGTTGCGATGGGGGGCAAATTTGCCCCAAGTGTAGCCAATCTTTTCATGGCGAAATGGGAACAAACAAACAATATATCATCATAGACCCAAGGAACTGACACTCTACAAGAGCTATATAGACGACTGCGTATTTTTCTGGGATGGACCGTTAGATCTTTTGGACACCTTTCTCATATCACTCAACGAAAATGACAACAATATTAGATTTACATATGAAATCAGCTCCTCTGAGATTAATTTTTTAGATTTAACTATCTATAAAGACGACAATCAAATTAAAACAAAAACATTTTTCAAAGACACTGATCGTAATAGCTTTATTCCAGTTGATAGCTGTCACCACCAAAATTGGTTAAAAAATATCCCGAAGGGACAATTTACTCGCATAAGAAGAAATTGCACAGACGATATAACCTATCAAAATCAAGCACAAGTTCTAGCAACCAGATTTATGGAAAAGGGCTATTTGAAAGAACAGATTGAACAAACAATTATTGAGGTCAACCAGAAGTACCATAGCCACATAACAGAGTCAAAGACAACCAAAGTTCAAAACCATGATACTAACCAGGGACCTAACTTGAAGATTCCCTTTATTACTAATTTTAGCAATGATCATAAGCAAATTGAACGTATTATCAAAAAACATTGGAATATCCTACATACAGATCCCACATTATGAAGCATTGTCCCAACCAGGCCAAGATTCATTTATAGGAAGCCTCAGACACTAGCCCAACACTTGGTGAAAAGTTATACTAACCCTCCCACCAACGATATAGTAACCAACGGAAAATTCACCAGATGTAGAGATTGCAAAGCGTGCAAAACAACATCCAAAAATACATCAAACCCTACACATCGAACAGATTTCAAAAACCCACAAACTGGAAAAGAATATAAAATCAGAGGGATATCATCTTGCAACACCAAAGGTGTTGTATATTGTCTTCAGTGCCCATGCAATCTACTGTATATTGGACGCACCAAGAGGCCCTTTAAGATACGCCTAGCCGAACATATGAACAACATCAAAAAAGCCTTGGAATCACATAGCGTATCATCCCATTTTAAAACCAAGCACAACAAAGACCCGTCATACTTGGACTTTTGGATCATAGAAAAAACCAATATGAATTGGAGAGGTTCCAACTTAACTACAGAGATTTCCAAACGGGAAACTTTCTGGATATTTGAATTAAATTCCACCTTTCCAGCCGGATTAAACATCGAAATAGACTTAAACTGTTTCCTCCAAAATAACTAATTACTCCGAACTATCCATTTAACAGCAACCACTTTAACATTCATAGCCAGTGGTCTGCTAAGGAAATCAGTGAATTTATTATATATAAAAAAACAGCGTTTTTGCAATCTGGCATCTTCCCTTTCTCTCTTATTATACATCATATCCAATTTCCCCCTTTCTTTCCTTTGCTTATCACTTTTTTGCACCGTCTTCCATTTCATCACTACATGTGCATTGCCTTCCATTCTAATGTTATATGTGCTTTGCATAGCATATAAGAACCATTTCCTTTGCTTCTAAGATTATACATTGCAGCACTATATAAAAAAGTTTTTAAAAAAGTTTTTGAACAAAAAGTTTTTGAACTGATACTTCACCTTTTTATAATATTTTTTATAATAATATTCTTATAATATGTTTTTATATATTCCTAACCTCATATGACAAAGGACTTAATTATTGAACTCTCCCCTCTTTTTTCCTTTTATAAACCAATAATCATTGGCATTGTATGACTTTTATTCATATATTTTTAATCTTTATTTATATATTTTTAATCATTGATCTAATTGTATAAACAGACCTCAATTGGTAACCTGAGTTTAATGTACTCATGTTATAGCCCGAGGCTGCGCTATCCTAAATGAAAACAACCCTGTCATAATTTAAACTAATGTATCCTTATTTTGCCTGAGGTAACATCGTTGAAGTCTACTGAAGCTGCAAGCAGGGAGCTGACAGCGGCTACATGGTATCTATCGCATCCCTCTGTGAAAACAAACAAGAGGATGACTACATTTCCCATCAACCACTTCATACGAATGACATCACATCTAACCAATTTAAAGGCAGCTGTCACGCATGCCCATTGATAGCCTGAGGACGGCTCACCGCCGAAACGCGCGTAGGTTACAGAGTGGGACAAGGAGTCACCACTCCAACTTCTAATCTTCTCATCTAAGCAACCATCGATTCCACTTCAAACTTGACACAGCGGATATCATTAATCACGGATAATAGAGGATTTTATCTATACCACAGACAATAGTGAGAGTGGACTTTTTATTCATTTTACTCCTCCCCGCCAATGCAAGCACAGCTCACTCACTCATCCCAACGTTTCGGTGTTCACTCACATTGAACACCACAGAGCGCTTTACTTTGGAGGATTGTTGGAGCCCACACTCCCTCACTGACCCTTATCCCTTCCCCCATTCCCATTATATTTTTATTGGCGCACCTTTAAGCTTTTTAAATCAAATAAAGAAATCGCACTTTACTTCAAGGTGAGTTTATTGAGAGTTGGAAGATCCAACTAAAGATGATCTAAAACCAGCACAATTAAGGTTTGCTTTATACCTTGACTTAAAAGTGTGTTTGAAGGTAAAAATCAACCACCAATTCATCTAAGGATTATCCAGACGTCCAGACACCTGAAAGCATAACCAACTAAAAGGGATCTTCACACTGCGGTTTTGCACTTACCTGAGACACACACCATCAGAGGCCCTGGGAAGGTTACAAACCCCCGGGCCGCGGCGGTAAGTGCCCAAACAAAACCACTGTTTCATAATATTGTACTACATTAATATCTTGCCTTTTGTGGATGATATAAGCAGTTATATATGAAATTATTATTCTGCTAGTCATATACTGATAAATCGGTACTACCCTGGCAGATATATCAACACATCAGAGAATATCTGTCCTGTGTGCGGATAATTCATATATCCTTGACTAGGCAGAGCATTATTTCTGACACGTGGTTCAAGCGCCTAAATCAATTCCAAACAAGGTTTAACCTCAATTGAGGCATTCCCAAGTACGGTATTGGCTCTGTTTCACGTCATGAAGTCCCCCTGAGGAAGTGAATGGATGGCTGAGCGCAGAGTTTCCATACGGAACTTCTGGGGACGGACGAACCTGTTGAGCAACTTCAGATCCAGAATGGGACGAACGGAACCGTCTTTCTTGGGCACCGTGAACAAATTGGAATAGAAGCCCAGGCCCCGGTCTGAGAGGGGCACCGGACAGATGACAGCCATGTCCACGAGACTTGGCGGCCAGAGGATCTGACGGCACCCGAGACCTGAAGAATCTGGGAGGGGGCCGGAACTCGACCTCCAGCTTGTAACCGGAAGACACCACTTCCTGAATCCACCTGTCCGAGACCTCTTGAACCCAGACCTGGGAGAAGAGTTGCAACCGTCCCCCCACCCGCAAGGGTGAGGGCGCCCCCTCATTGCTGAGCCGGCTTGGCAGCGGCTCTAGGCTTGGAGCCCCAACTGTGTCCTGGATGGGCCCGACCCCTGCCCCTAGGCAAGGAATCTCCTCTGGACGAAGGGAAGGCCGAACCCCTGCCAACTCTAGCCCCACGAAAGGACTGAGAGAAGGAAGCCACCCCCCGAAAGGGGCGACGCTGCTTCTTACGCTGAGGTAACTTACCTCCCTTTGCCACCGAATCCAATTTTTCTCTAAAGAGCCGCAACCCCACAAGGGAAGGGCCGTGAGCGTCTTTATGGACACAAAATCAGCCGCCCACTGGCGTAACCAAACCGACCGGCGGATAGCCACAAGCAGGGCCGCAGCTCTGCTACACATCACCAAAGTGTCGTCCAGGGCGGACAGCACAAAGGATAAAAATAACTCACAGCGCTTAAGGTCGGCAAACTCCTCACTAGCCGGGTCAAGCCTGGAAGAGGTCAACAAACCTCTAACAACCGACCTGGCAGCTACCAATACAAGCGCAGAAGCACAAACCGGCAAGGCCGATCTAACACTGGCAAAACCATGACAAGCCATCTGGTCAATGCGTTTATCCTCACCATCCTTGAGAGTAGTGCACTCCGGAGAATGGAGGACTGAGGAGCTGGACAACCCCAAAACAGGAGCATCCACCTCGGGGGGAGACGACCAGTGCTTCACCGCGTCCGCCGGAAAGGGATATTTCTTGTCCCAACCCGGTGGGACACCCGGAAGCCGAGTCGGCCTCTCCCATTCCTTGAGAATGATACCATCAAAATGCTTTTGATAAGGAAATTCCAAGCGCGGCTTAGTTACTTCAAAGAACTCCCCCTTCAGCGGAGGAGCCGCCTCGGGGGGAGAAATAGCCAGGACCTCAAACATATGAGCCAGGACCCTAGAGGTATCCAAGGAATCCCCCTGGCCCTGCTCGGTATCAGCGCCCACAAACTGCTGATCATCGGAGCCCTCACTCCTCATACAGCTCCCCTTCCTCATGCGGGGAACAATCAGACCAATCCAGGGAGTCAAAATCCTCCCTATCAAAGGCCTGCGCAGCCGTATACAAATGTTTTCTCTTTGCCGTGGCCTTTTTAGCAACGGCACTGGAAAACAATTTTTCAAGATTGGCCAATCTGGCACACACCTCAGATTGCGACTCCCCGCCAATGACCACATCACATGGGGTACGTGTCAAGCGAGGGGGAGACGGAGAGGAGACTGGCGGAGCAGAACCGGACGCCTGAGATCCGGTCTGCCGCGTAATAGACTGCTGCGCACAGGGTACACAAAGAAATATATCATCCCCCAAAAGGAATACCCCACACCCCAAACACAGCCTGGATTGCCCCGAGGGGGGCACAAGCCCAGTATCCGGGGATGCCTCCATACGGTGAATTTTTTAAAATAGATATATATATGTATGTACAATGCTCCGAGGGAATTACGCAGTAATGCAACCCGGGATGCCCCTTTAAGTCCCGAGTGGGAGGAATTTTAAGCCACTAAATTTAACCAGGGACCTTAGGACCGGGAGAATCCCCCTTTAATAGTATCAATGGTCCACCTGGAACACACAAAAAAACACACACTCAGACTATGCTGGTAATGTCCATAAGGAGTTAATGATAGAAAATCTGATGGCCACAGGCCACTCACCAGACCTTCGCCCCACCTGATCACCGCACGCAGGCAGAAGGAACCGTGGGGACCGGAGGAGAGCAGAGGAGGAGGGAGGGCGCGCCCGGCCCCGCATCTCCCGGCCAGAAGCCGGGACCTAACACACAGCGCCTGCAGCATGGGGGGCAGGGCGTAGGGTAGGGCCAAGGGATGGGGCATCCCAAACCGGGATCACCAACCCGGATAGCCGCCTACCCCTTGTTATGGGGTCTCATGGCTCCTAAGCACCAGGGGTGCCAACTACCTTTGCCCGGACCAGCAGCCTAGGCTGGGAGGCAAGTAACTTAAGAGAAGGGATCCGGGCAGAAATAGAAGAATAAAAAGTAGCCGGGAGACATCCCGGCTACCTGCAAGGAGGAGACATCTTCTGACTTGCTCGCCTCTGCAGAGATGAAAGACTGGGGAATGAGTGGGAGGTCCCAGGTATTTATGGGCCGGGAGGGTCTTACCTTTTTTTGTTGTCTCTGCAAGATCGCCATCTACAGGTCAGTATACCCACATGTAATGAATGTCTTGAAGCGGGGTGTGTGACATACTTAGAATAGGGCCGCGGCTGCTTTCTGCATTGGGGCAACTTACCCCCCTTTGCAAACAGGTCCAAACGATCACCAAAAAGATGGAGTCCCGTAAGAGCCTTCCTAGCAGCGTTATCAGCCGCCCACTGGCGCAGCCAGATTGAGCGGCGTATAGCAACCACAAAGGCAGAGGTCCTACTACACATCCTAATGGTGTCATCCAAGGCAGAAAGGATATAAGCAATAAACATCTCACATAGTTACAAGGCCCTGAACTCGGCACGAGAAACATTATCAGGGGAGCCTTCCAATAGACCCTTAATGAGAGTCCTAATGGCCACAGCAGTAATAGCAGAAGCGCAGACAGGACGCAATGCAGACCTCACACAGGCAAAGGCATGTGAAGCCAGCTGGTCAACACGCCGGTCCTCACTATCCTTAAGGGTAGTGGAACCAGGGGAATGCACCACAGAGGTGTTTGACAACCCCAAGACTGGAGCATCCACTTCTGGGGGGGTTGACCAACACTTAACCACATAAGAGGGAAAAGGATATCTTTTATCCCAGCCCTTAGGGATTCCGGGAAGCCGGCTGGGCCGTTCCAACTCTTTGAGAACAAGATTATTGAAATGGGCCTGTTCTGGAAAATCCAAGCGTGGTTTAGCAGTACTGAACAATTTCCCCTGCTGCTTGGGGGCAGCAGCAGGAAGGGAAATGGAAAGCACTTCAAAGATCTGAGTCAACAGTCTATTGGTGTCATCAGCATCCCAATGATCGGAGCCAGCGTCGGCACTACTGAAATGCTGATCATCAGAGAGCTCTGAATCCGAGAACAATTCCCCCTCCTCAAGTGGGGTATAATCAGACAAGTCAAGGAAATCATTAGTCTCCATAGGAAAGGCAGACGCACCAGGCGCCACATGCTGTCTTTTAGCTGGGGCTTTACGGGCCGCAGAGCTAGCAATCAACCTCTCAATGTTAGCCAAACTGGAAGACTCCCCACTAGTATTCAGCTCACTAGGAGTTAAAATCAAGCGAGGGGGAGTGGGTAAAGACATAGTGGGCGCAGGCCCAGTCACAGATAGCCCAGAGTGCAGCGCAAGCGCCTGCTGGGCACAGGGCATACAGACCCGCACATTATCGCTCACAGGGGATGCCCCACACACCACACACAGCCGGGCTTGTCCCGATGGGAACCCGAGCACAATATCCTGTGAAGCCTCCATATGGTGATTACAAAGGCACAAACGGCCAATAGAAATTACGCTGTAAGGCGCTGTGATGCCCCAAATGTCTGCCAGGGAAATGGGAGGATTATTACAGTAAAGGCCTCAAATAAAGTTACTGAAAACCAATAGAGGGGATAGGACCAGGAGAAACCTCTTAATATAGGTTTTCCCACCTGGAAGACACAATAGAAAAACACCCATAAATACACATAAATGAAAAAATGAATAAAATAAAGCCTGCAGGGGCACTCACGGACCGCGGTGGGAGCCAGCAAGCACACCAGGAGAGGGTCAAAATGGCGCTGGAGGAACTTCAAGGGGCAGGCCGTGGGCGGAGACAACACGGAACGCGCCAACCGACAGGCCACGCCCCCTCCGAAGAGCGCGCCGACAGGCTGAGAGTCAGCCTCACGGCAATCAATAGGAGCGCAGTGGGGGATAAAAGTGACGTCACTGCTGACCGCGGATACCACAGGGCGCGCGTGTCAGCGGCGGCAATATTACAAAAAAAAAAAAAAAGAAGAAAATGGGCAGTAACATAGCAACACTGGCGCGGAGCCCCAGGCAGGAGCACAGTACAATAAATACCATTTTGTGAGTACTCACCTGTAAAATGGATATTGTCAGTGTGTCACACACCCCGCTTCCCCTTTAATTCTTACGATTGGGGTTACTCCACCAGCAGGTGGCGACGTTGCAGAGAGAAGTCTTGAAAACGAGCCCCTTCTGGCCTATATATACCTGGGACCTCCCACTTAACACCCAGTGAATTCAAAAGCAGAAAGACAAGGTACCAGGAAATCCAATGGTAACCTCAAAATAAAGAAAAGCTTCACCATATAAAGGATCCAGGATACCAAAAAGGGCGGGTGAAGCGGGGTGTGTGACACACTGACAATATCCATTTTACAGGTGAGTACTCACAAAATGGTATTATTCTCAGTGTGTCACACACCCCGCTTCCCCTTTAATTCTTACGATCGGGACATCCAAAAGCAGTGTCCACAAGGGATGGGTATCCGAAGGCAAAGTGAAGCATAACTTAAATGACTGCAGTCTGCAGAACTTTGCGGCCAAACACAGCATCCGCTGAGGCCCGCACATCAACCTTGTAAAACTTAGAAAAAGTATGAACAGAAGACCAGGTTGCAGCCTTACAAACTTGTTCAACAGAAGCTTGGTGCTGAAAAGCCCAAGACGCTCCAACGGCGCGAGTAGAATGAGCAGTGATACGAAAAGGGGGAACTTTCCCCTTAGCAGAATAAGCCCCAATAACGGCCCGACCGTATCCATTTGCTAATGGAAGATTTGGCCGGAGCCAAACCCTTCCTAGGCCCACAGGGCACAACAAAAAAGGCATCAGTTTTACGAAAAGGAGAAGCAATAATCAAATAGTACTTAACAATATCCTGATTCAAATGAAACGCAGAAACAACCTTAGGAAGAAAGTCCGGTTTGAACCGAAAGACCACCTTGTCCTGATGCCTCTCAAAGTAGGGAGCCTGAATCGACAAGGCCGCCAACTCCGAGACACGCCGCACTGAAGTGATAGCTACCAAGAAGGCAGTCTTCTGAGTCAAGGTAGACAAAGCAATATCCTGCAAGGGCTCAAAGGGAGGAGCCTGAAGAGCAGAGAGAACCAAGTTCAAGTCCCAAACAGGGAGTAATGGTTTCCTGGGAGGCCGCACATGTGTAACCCCCTGGAAAAAGGTTTTAACTAAAGGATGAAGCGTAAAACACTTCTGAAAAAAGATAGATAAGGCAGAAACCTGCCCTTTCAAAGTACTCAGCTGAAGACCAGAGTCCAGCCCTGATTGCAAAAACTCCAGAATCCTGGAGATCGAAAAGACCCTATAAGGCAAAGATCTAACCTCACACCAAGCAATATAGGCTTTCCAAGTCCTATAGTAGATGATAGAAGAAGACCTCTTCCGGGCACCGATCAGAGTCTTAACAACCAAGTCAGAAAGGCCCTCCTCCTTCAAGATGGAGGTTTCAGCAGCCAAGCCGTCAAACCCAGCGTTGGTAAATTGGGGTAACACAGCCGACCCCGAGTGAGCAGATCGGGCCGAAGACGCAGAACGAACTGATCCACAGCCAGCCGAACGATGTCTGCGAACCATACTCGCCTTGGCCACCTTGGAGCCACGAGAATGGCAGACACCCTTTCCAGAGCCAGCTTCCGTACCACCCTGCCTAGCATGGGTATCGGAGGAAGCATGTACAGAAACCCCAGATCCCCCCAGCTCAGGGACATGGCGTCCACCGCCAGAGCCAGAGGATCCTGGGAGAGCGACACGAAGGTCGGGAGCCTGCAATTGTGACGAGAGGCAAACAGGTCCACCTCCGGTGTCCCCCACCGGAGACACAGCGACCGAAAGACTTGAGGATGGAGAGCCCATTCTCCCAGACGGGAAGAGCACCTGCTCAACAGATCCGCTTCCCTGTTTTCCACACCCGGAATGTAAACTGCCGAGAGACGAGGAACATGGGCCTCCGCCCAGGTCAAGATCAGGGACACCTCTTTGAGGGCACCCAGACTGCGAGTCCCTCCCTGATGATTGATGTAAGCAACCGCTGTTGCTGATTGTCCGAGCGAACCTGAACTGGAAGGCCCAGAACATGTTGAGTCAAACGAACAAGAACCAGACGGATGGCTCTCAGTTCCAGAATATTGATGGGCAAGTGGGCCTCTCGAGGTCCCCACTGGCCCCGGAGCTGAAGATACTTCCAGAATCCCCCCCCATCCCGAAAGACTGGCGTCCGTGGTGACAATTTCCCAAAGAGGAGTCAGGAAAGACCTGCCCCTCAAGAGATTGGTCGAGACCAACCACCATTGAAGGGACTGCCGGACCCGGGAGGACAACTGGAAGGGCCGATCCAACGACCGTGGTCGCCGGTCCCAGGATGCCAACAGATGAAGCTGAAGCGTCCTCTTGTGAAATTGAGCGAAAGGAACTGTGTAGAACGAGGCAACCATCAACCCTACCAGCCTCATCCCCAGACGGATGGACGGCCGAGGATTGGAAAGGAGGACCCGAGCCAACTCCTGAATCAGACAAATTTTGGACTGAGGCAGAAACACCCTGTGTTGACAAGAATCCAACTGCATTCCCAGAAAGAACACCACCCTGGCCGGAGCGAGGGAGTACTTGGGAAAGTTGATCACCCAACCAAAGCTTTCCAATGTGGAGACCACCGCCCTGGTGTCTGTCTCCGATTGATTGAGGGAAGGAGCCATGATGAGAAGGTCGTCCAGATAAGGTACGACACAATTGCCCCGAGATCTGAGAATGGTCATCACCCCTGCCAGCACCTTGGTGAACACTCTTGGAGCCGAGGTAAGGCCAAACGGAAGTGCCACGAATTGAAAATGCCGATTCTTCATCACAAACCGAAGAAAACGCTGATGAGCCTGGCAGATGGGAACACGAAGGTAAGCATCCTTGATGTCTATGGACATCATGAAGTCCCCCTGCCACAGAGAACCGATGGGCGAGCGCAGAGTTTCCATGCGAAACTTCCGAGTACGGATGAACCTGTTGAGGAACTTCAGATCCAGGACGGGGCGAACCGACCCGTCCCTCTTGGGGACTGTGAAAAGATTGGAGTAAAAACCGAGGCCCACCTCTAAGCGCGGCACCGGCCGGATGACCGCCATTTCCAGAAGATTCCTTACCGACGCCAGGAGCCCCTGCACGGCCAAAGGATCGGTGGCCACCCGAGACCGGAAAAACCGTGAAGGAGGGCGAGACTCGAACTCCAGCTTGTAACCGGACGACACCACCTCCCGGATCCATCTGTCCGGAACCTCCTGGTCCCAAACCAGGGAGAAGTGTCGCAATCGGCCCCCCACCCGCACGGGTGAGGGCAGCCTCTCATTGCTGAGCGGGCTTACCAGTAGGCTTGGGGCCCCAGGACTGACCGGGACGGCCACGGCCCCTCCCCCGGGTCCAACCTGCACCCCTGGTAGCGGAAAGGAAGCCCATCTACCCGCTCTGGTTCCCCGAAAGGAGGGACTAAAGGAACTTGCACCCCGAAAGGAGCGACAAGGCCTCTTGCGTTGAGGCAATTTACCACCCTTGGTAACTGAATCCAATTTATCGCCAAACAGGCGCAAACCTAAAAAAGGTAGTGCTGTAAGCGCCTTCTTAGAGTTAAAGTCCGCCGTCCACTGGTGCAGCCACACTGACCGGCGAATAGCAACCAACAGTGCCGCTGTCCTGCTACTCATTGCAAGTGCATCGTCCTGGGCGGTCAAGACAAAGGAAATAAACGACTCACACTGCTTGAGAGTACTAAACTCATCACAAACGGGATCAAGACCTGCGTACAAATCCCTAATAATGGACCTAACTGCCAACAGATGCGCCGAAGCACACACCGGCCGCAGTGTCGATCCGGCACTGATAAAACCATGGCGAGCCAATTGATCAATCTGACGATCCTCACCATCTTTAATGGTAGTAGTGTCAGATGAGTGCAACACAGCCGTGTTAGACAGCCCTAACACAGGGGTATCGACATCAGGGGGAACTGACCAAAGCTTCACCAAATCCTCCGGAAAGGGATAACGCTTATCCCAACTAGGAGGAATTCCAGCCAGGCGCGTGGGTTGTTCCCATTCCTTAAGGACAACCCTCACAAAGTGTTGTTGCCTGGGAAACACCAAACGCGGCTGGGGTACATCAAACAACTCACCCTTTGGCGGGGGGACCACCGCAGGCGGATCCAAAGCCAAAATTGAGCCAAAATGGAAGGAGTGTCAAGGGACACCCCCACAGCCTGATCGCCAGCAGTGTCAATCAATAGCTGGTCTGCAGGCTCATCTGACTCCTCAAGGAGTTCCCCCTCCTCATCAGGGGGACAATCGGACCAATCCAAAATTTCAAACACCTCATCCTCTGAAACAGGCGCTGCCGGAGAAAGGTGCTTCCGCTTGAGCTACCGTGGCGGAAATTATCTTCTCGAGGTTGGCCAATCGCGCACACACCTCGGATTGCGAATCCCCACCTTTGACAATGTCACACGGGGTCCGGAATAAGGGAGGGGGGTAGGAGATGACGGAAGTTGCGAGGAGCAAGAAGGGGGGGGGGTAGGAGATGACGGAAGTTGCGAGGAGCAAGAAGCCGGAGCGACGGACTGGCGCGCAATATTCTGCTTTGCACATGGAACGCATAATATGACATCATCGTCTGGGAGCGGAGCCCCACAACCCCCACACAGCCTGGATAGCCCCGAAGAGCCATTTCCGGTAACGTCGGAAGCCTCCATATGGTGAAATTATGGTATTCGCAACAACCCAGGGTTTTACGCATTAAGCAACCCGGGATGCCCCTTTATAATTAAAGTCCCGGGAGTAGGAGGATTTTTTTTTTTTAAACCTAGGAAAATTTAGAGACTAAGACTAGCCAGGTATATCAGAACCGGCAGAGCCACTACAGTGAGGGGATCCCAGGATCTGTAGGGGAAAAGAGACCACAGTCAGTCCCCCAGGAAAAATAGCCAGCATGCATCACATTCATACATTAAAAAATAATGGTAAACCATATGTAGGCAGAATATACATCATGAATACAACTATACATGTATACATATATACATATCAAAGTGATAAGTGCCTCCAGGAGTAATGCCAAAGTGCCAAGGCAAACTTCAAACATAAATAACACAGTCATAAAAGAAAAAACTACAGCTCAATGACGGCCCCACGAGCGCGAGGTGGGGACCGTCACCTGTTGCCGCTGCAGAGGACAGCCACCACGCTCCTGGACGCGCACTTTTCCCCCAGCTCAGCAGCACCTGTCTCTGTAATGAGACAGAGGAAGTGAGGCGGGCCCGGGGTCAGCGAGCGACGCGCTCCGGCCACGCCCCCTGCCAGTGAGTCACAGAGCGAGGGCCGACAGAGAACTCGGCCCCGCCCCCAGGATACGAGAAACGCGGCCCGCCCAATGGCCCCAAAAAAACACTCACCCCCTCAGAAGCTAGGACAGGAACTTCACATCCCTCAGTAGGCTCACCATAAAGCCTATGGCCGGCCACCCTTTGTTACAGGGTCTGCAGCTTGGAGCAGCGCTCCTTGAGCACCTGACCCTAGCGCTCCTCTACCTTCACCCGATCCGTCAGTCGAGGCTGGGAGGCACAGAGGGCCCGAAAACGGGTGAAAATAGACATGCAGGGCCGCAGGCTTGGTTGCCTTGATTGGAATATAAAGAGCCATCTTCTATCTTGGCAGTATTACTGTTATCGTTATGCTTGGTTACCTCTTTATGGTGATTGTTCCAAGTTAGTTATGGGGTTTTTTACCTTTTTTTACCTCCCCGCTTCTTGTATAACTGCTCATCAACACTGCAGAGGTCTATTGGTCCCCGGTATGGTACCGGGAGGAGCCACAACTCTTCTGCAGTGCACTGCGCCACCTTGTGGCGGAATATCTAGAGCATGTTGTAAAAACTCCAGCACCCTGGAGACTAAGAATTCCTGGCAGGGAATAGACCTGGATTCGCACCAGTCAATGTAGGCACGCTACACCCTATAATATAATATATGGCAGAAGAGGTCTTCTTCCTGGCTTGGACCATGGTAGTCACTACAGAGGCGGACAAACCTTTTTCCTTTAAAATGGTGGTCTCAATAGCCAAGCCGTCAAAGCCAGAGTTAGTAAATTGGGATGGCGTAGAGACCCCTGAGTTAGGAGGTCTGGAATCCTTGGTAGATCGTACTGATCTACTGCCATTTGAACCACATCTGCGAACCACACTCTTCTTGGCCACCTTGGGGCCACCAGAATCGTGGGTACCCCTTCCAGAGCGATCTTGCGTAGCACTCTGCCCAGAAGGGGAAGTGGTGGAAACGCATACAGGAGCTGAAACTCCTTCCAAGACATTACCAGAGCATCCGTGGCCAGAGCCAGAGGATCCTGAGACAAGATACAAAGCTCGGTAGCTTGTGATTGTGACGGGACGCAAACAGATCCACGTCTGGGACACCCCAACGGTGACACAGGGATTGAAATACTGAGTTGGAGAGGGACCACTCCCCCTGACGGGACGACCCCCTGCTCAGGGCATCTGCTAGCAGATTTTCCGTCCCCGGAATGTAAACAGCCCATATGCATTGAACATTGGTCTCTGCCCATGTTAGAATCAGAGAGACCTCCTGGAGAGCACCCTTGCTCCGGGTTCCTCCCTGATGATTGATGTAGGCCACCGCCATCCTGTTGTCTGAGCGTACCTGAATCGCCAGACCCTTCAGGTGCTGGGTCAATTGTTCCAGCACCAACCTGACCGCCCTGAGTTCCAGGACATTGATGGGTAGACGGGCCTCCTGAGGACCCCACCTCCCCTGGAAACGCAGGGACTTCCAGAATCCCCCCCCTGCCCGAGAGACTGGCATCCGTTGTGACCATCTCCCAGGAGGGAGCCAGGAAGGATCTGCCCCTTGTCAAGTTCCCGTGGTCCAGCCACCACGCCAGGGATTGTCTGACCGAGGGGGGAAGCACCCAGATCTCGTCCAAGGACGATGGGTCCTTGTTCCATACTGACAGAAGGTGAAGCTGCAGAGTTCTCAAATGGAATTGGGCAAATGGCACCGCCTCGAAGCTTGCCAACATCGAGCCCACCAACTGCATTCCCTGCCTGATAGAGGGATGAGGGTTCGAGAGCAGGGACCTGACCTGCGTTGTCAGAGCTTCCACCTTCTGTGGGAGAAGGAACATCCTTGACTGAACTGAATCCAGAATCATCCCCAGAAACGGTGTCACTGGGGAAGGGGACAGAGAGGACTTTGGGTAATTGATCACCCAGCCGAAGGACTCCAGGGTGGTCACCACCAACCACGTGTCCAGCTCTGCCTGCTGCAGAGACTGGGATGAGATAAGTATATCGTCCAGGTAGGGCAACACTCGTATGCCTTTTAGTCTCAACAGAGACATTACTCCTGCCAGCACCTTGGTGAATACCCTGGGGGCTGACGTAAGTCCGAATGGCAGAGCCACAAACTGGTAATGCTGATCGAGCAGCGCAAATCTGAGGAACCTTTGATGCCCGGGGAACACCGGAACGTGCAGGTAAGCGTCCTTGATGTCCACAGATGTCATGATGTCCACAGATGTCATGAAGTCCCCTGGGCGCAGCGAGGCAATGGCCGAGCGCAGAGTTTCCATACGAAAATGCCTGTTTCTGACAAATCTGTTTAAGATTTTTAAGTCCAGAATGGGTCTGACTGACCAGTCCTTTTTGGGCACCGTGAAAAGGTTGGAATATAACCCCACGCCCCTGTCTTTTAAGGGGACCTTGCAAATGACCCAGAGGTCTAGAAGGTCCTGCACCGCTAGCATCAAGACTTGAGCTGAGGCAGGATCCTGTGGGATTCGGGACCCGATGAACCTGGCAGGGGGCAGTACAGAAAAGGAGGTAGTAACCGGAGGACACTACCTCCTGAATCCACCGGTCTGGGACGTGGCATCTCCAGACATGCTGAAAATGCTGTAGACGTCCCCCCACCCTGACGGGCGAATGCGCCCCTTCATGCCTGGGGGGGTCTTGGGAGGGGCTTTGGCCCCCAGGAAGAACTGGGGCGGCGACCTCTGTTCTTGTTCCAGGAATCTGTGCGAGCTCCGGCGAAGGACACCCCTCTTCCCTGTTTAGCCCCGCAGTAGGGGATCGAGTGGGAGCTTGGGCCACGAAGAGGCCGAGTCTGACGCTTGCGCTGGGGCAGCTTGCCCCCTTTAGCAAAGATATCTAACCTTTCTCCAAACAGGCGCAGCCCTTTGAAAGGAAGCCCCGTAAGGGCCTTCTTGCCGACATTGTCAGCTGCCCACTGGCGTAACCAGACCGCTCGGCGTATGGCTACCACCAGAGCAGAGGATCTAGCACTCAGCTTGATAGCATCGTCCGATGCAGACAGTATATAATTGATAAAAGTCTCACAGGTAACCAAAGCATTGGCGGCATCGGATGGCAAGTCATCCGCCCCTTCAAGAGCAGTCTTAACCACAGTCCTGAGCGCCACCGCCGAGATGGGTAAGGCGCAAACCGGGCGGAGCGAGGCTCCCCCAAATGCAAAGGCCTGACATGCCAATTGATCAACCCGTCGATCCTCCAGATCCCGCAGCGTAGTAGTGTCAGAGGAGTGCATAATCGAGGTATTGGACAGACCCAGGATCGGGGCGTCGACTTCGGGTGGCGAAGTCCAACACTTGATCAGGGCAGCAGGGAATGGATACTTCTTATCCACAGTCTTAGGAACCCCCTGGAGTTTGCTGGGATGTTCCCACTCCTTTAAGACTAGATTATTAAAGTGGACCAACACCGAGAGGTGATCGGCCCGGAAATCTATAAGATTCCCGGGCCGATCACCTCCCACCCCGCGGGACATCCGAGATCGGGATGTCCCGCGGGGTGAAACCCCCCCAAACACCCCAAACCACCTACCTTATCTTCGGCGGCGGCCGGCCGCCGCCGCCTCCCTCGCGCCCCTGTAGCCGTCTGCGAATGGCCGGCGGGGGCGCGCGGCGCGCCGAAAGTGACGCGAGGGAGGCGGCGGCGGCGGCAGCCGCTTGGACGTTCCTGATCCCCGCCTGGACGTTGGCGGGGATTGGACCGTCCAGTCACGTGGGAGCGGGGACAGGTAAGATTTTGGGGCTTTCTGGGGGGTTTCACACAGCGGGGCACCCCCGATCGGGGTGCCCCGCCGAAGTGGACCAAAACCCAGGATAGTCAAAATCCTGGGTGTTGGTCCACTTTAAAATGAATTTGTTCGGGGAATTCCAACCGCACCTTAGCGGTATGGAACAGGTCACCTCTTTGCCGAGGAGCCTCAGGCGGGGGAGAGAGGGATAACACGTCAAAGATCTGGGCCAGCAATCTATCAACGTCATCCTGGGACCAAAGGTCAGAACCAGATTCATCCTGACTCCTGGACTCATCGTCGTAGGACCCCGAGTCAGAAAACAGTTCCCCATCCTCTGAGGGGGGAGTGTGCGTAGGACAAATGTAAATCATCCGAGTCTACAGGAAGGATAGTGGCTACAGGATTCAGGTGGCGCCTTTTAGCGGTAGCCTTGCGCGCCAAGGAGCCAGTGACTAAACTTTCCACGCTAGCCCGTCTAGCGGCAAAGTCAGCATGGGAGTCCCCGCCAGGGTTGGGGGTTAGACTCAGGCTTGGGGGAGTAGGAGAAACAAGGCGAGGCGCGGGCCCAGCCTCTGAAGAGGTGGGTAGGCCAGCTAGCGCCTGCTGGGCACAAGGGACGCAGACCTGTGCATTGTCATCACTGCTAGGTAAGACCCCACAAGCTACACACAGACGGGCCTGTCCCGACGGAACCCCGTTCACGATATCCTGAGATGCCTCCATATGGTGATTATTATATTTAATATGCCAGTAGGGATTGACGCTGTTAAGCAACCCTGGATGCCCCAAACACCCGCTGGGAAGTGGAGTGATTAGATTAAAAGGTTCATGGACGGACTTTACAACGCCCGGGAGAAGCCACCGTAGTCCGCGGTCTGAAAGACACAAGGGGAAAGGGACGTCAGAGCCAAGCGCAAAGACGACAAGTTAGGAAAGGGATCGCCCATGAGGGCACATACAGAACAGCGAGGGGAGGACTGTCTTCACCACGCGCATGTGAGAAGGAAATGTCGGCAAGCGAACCTCGAAGGGCGGGCCAGAGCGGGCGATGACGCGAAGCGCGCCAAACCGCACCACGCCCCCGCCCCCCCCGGAGAGCACGAAGCTCGAAGGCGCGCAGCCTATCAGAAGCGACAGATATTGCCAGGGAGACATCAGTCAGAGAGATCTGACAGGGTGAAAACGGTGATAGGACGCAAGCGCTATAGAATAAAACTGAAGTATGCGCCGAGTAATACATGAAGGCGCAGTAGGAAAGCAAAAGGCTGAAAGAGAAGCGCAGCTCTGACTCAAAGGGCCAAAAAGGGACAATGGCTGACTAGTGTGATTAGGGCAAGGATTAGCCGTCGTACACAAGACCCCCCCCCCCCCTTTTTTCCCCCACTAACGGGGAAATCTAGGGAGGAAGGTGATCCAGAATACTGGGTTCACCGCTACACCGGGCGAGGGGCACTAGTGCGGGAAGGGCATCCAATAGAAGGCTCACCATACGCCTTAACCGCCTACCCTGTGGAAGGGAATTGCGGTGGAGTCTAGCTCCGTAAGCACACTAGGTGCTGCCTACCTTCACCCGACCCGCGCAGCCCAGGCTGGGAGGCATTCTTCTACAAAGAGGACGGGTGGAAATAGTCCCGCAGGGCCTCGGGCTGTAAAAAGCCCCGCTCGCCTGCGAGAGCGTGATACTTCATGTCTTCGCAGTTCCAGCACTGCAGAGAAAACTGGGGATTTGTGGGAGGTCCTCCGGTATATGTAGGGCCGGGAGGAGCTTGTTTTCTACATGTCTGCAGTGCACGGCGCCCGAGGCGGAGGATTACCCACACGTTATGTCTGGAGCAGGACGTGCTGTATGCTTAGAATAATCTATTTACACAAGGCAGGCTGTCAGTGTGGCAAGTAAGCAGAGTTGAGGTAGCACCTGCCTCAGGAGATGCAGCTGGTCAGTCGTTTTCTGTAGTGTCCCCCTTCTGATAAGCTCCAGAAATGCTTTTTGCAGGTCACCTAATGCATGAGCATTTCCAATCCTAAACAGACATAGGCAAAATAAGTTACAATATAAATATTACCATTTCATCATTTTCCTGCAGATTTCGCTTTAAATTGTCAATTTCAGCAATCAGCCTCTCTTGTGCGCCCTTTAGATCATCCCTCTCTTCAACAATAAGCCTCAGCTGCTGTTGAAGTTCGACAAGTTGTTCTTCAGTTTGTCTTTTTTCATTTTGCAGACACTGTAGAATGGTCTCAGTTTCCATCACTCTCTTCATTAGGTCTTCAGTTTCACACTTTAGGTCTTCCTCATGTTTGATTTTATCCTCATGGATCTGCTCATGTTCCGTTGTCTTTTCTAGCAAGGTTTCATGCAAAACAAAGGCCTACAATTTTTTTTTTTGGGTAGAAATAAGGGAGATATTAAAAACACAACTGTGACGCAAACTATCTGTAAAGGTGCAGAAGGCATATAAATATGGTTAAAAATCTATAAATATAAATATGGTTCAAATCTATACACATATACTCCTGCAGAATTTAGTTCTCTTGCATAATTCAAAATGGAAGGGAGGGGTAGACAGGAGAGACATGCTGAAAGCTGCATGAATTACCATGCTTCCCTGAAAATAAGGCCTAGTCTGAAGCCCTAGCATGTTTTTTTAGGATGCTTTAAATATAAGCTCTACCCCACAAATATGCCCTAGGTACAGGGGCAAATAAGGCAGTTGCCTGGGGCACCAGGACCAGAAGGGCCTCACCACTGTCAGAGCCATTTCTTGCCTGGGGCTTGAGGTACCCATGAGTACAAGCAACCCGCCACGGCAATAGACCCAGGCGTCTGGGCTGCCAAATTAAGGTAGCTCTATCAATTCGGGTATGTAAATGAAGAACATCACCTTGAAAATAAGCCCTAGCGCCTCTTTTGAACAAAAATTAATATAAGACTCCAAATTTAGGGGACATCTGTAGTATAACTATTGTTTACTTATACAGTACCATCAACTTTGGTACCTCTTTACAAGATATAATTACAGACAAGGTAAAACATTGTGTGCAGAGAACAATACAAACTAGGGGACAATATGAGAGAGCCCTGATCTTGCAGGCTAACAGTCCAAAAGTTCGGGGGTGAAGAAAAAACGGAGCGATCACAAGTGGTAGAGCTTGAGTTTGGCGGCATGCACCCAACTGGACATTGACCACAGGGTTCTGCCAATCAGCCAGATTGAAGAGAGATGACCGTTGGGTATTGAACAGGGGAGAGCGGGGGGGGGGGAGCTTTACAGCTTACAAGGGGTGGGGGGCAACTCCTTTATAAACAAGGAACATTTAAAAAAAAATGTAAAGAATGTTCATTATGCTTAAAGTGGTCTATTAAATTATTAGGGAGATGGGAGGACAGGTGTGACTCATTTACAAAAAAATAAAAAATAAAACTCAAGCAAAGTCAGCTTTTGTGTTTACACGTCTGGGTATACCTCTTCACTTTTATCAACACTCCCAAAAAATCCTTAAAAGATCTTGTTTGGGAATGTGTTTCCTACAAAGCAAATAAGATTTGCAGCCTACCTTTTCATCCAGAGACAGAACGCCAGAAGTGATTTCTTTTTCCTGTAGTGATAGACTGTTTACAAGATGTATTTGCCTTTGCAGCTCTAGCTGACAGCTCTGTAGTTCTTCCTGTGCTGTAGAACACTGCAGAAGCAGGAGGATTTCAGATAAAGTATATTATACATATTGCCAATAGCTCAAGAATTGAAATTAATTCGCTTACACATACACAAACACTGCAAAATGTAAGGTAAAAGGCAAAGCACACCTGTCGATACTAACTCAGCTCTACCAACAGATACCACTAAACAATATTGGAAACATAGCTGAAGTCCTGCCCATTCTGAAACGTTTCTTTTCCAGGGGGGGTGGCACGTGTATATCAGCAGCTACCACTGTACTACAAAAGGAAACACATCTTACCAAACCCCCTGCTGACATATTACTCCCTTCCTCTCTTTGTGTTATCCATCTCTTAGGATGTTCACTCTCCCGGATTTTGGCCTCTCCCCTGGGGAATCCCGATTTGGAATGCCCCACTGCGTGAACCCCCCCACAGTTGTCCCAAAAACTCACACCTCTCAGGTCCCACAGGACATGCACAGGTCTTATTCATTTAGCGCTTTATGCCATGCATATCGACGGTATAAAAGGTCGCTTATACGAGAGCTCCAGGAGGGAAAAGTGGTGCCATCCCTGGCCTTCCTGAGATGTGAGGCATGCTCCCCCTCCCAACAGTTGTGGGAGTATGTCTCTGCAACAGGAAGGCTGGGGATGCAGCCACCATGTGGGAGTCCAGGAAAGGTGAGTGAATCCTACGGCAGAGTTCCTTTTTTTTTTCTATAAAGCGGCTGACATATCAAAGGAAAAAATACAGTATTATAGTAAGCAAGTAAAATAACTTACAGATTTTAGCAACGTTTCTATATTTTCTTTCTGCGTGGCATTTTCACCTAGTGCATTATCCAGCGAGCCCTGCAGCCCATCTCTGCAAAGCACCACCTTCTCAAGCTCCTCTTGAATAGTAGATATTTTAGCTGCAAGTTCCAGTTTCTCCCTTTGCAGGGTTTCTAATAGCGTATTACTTTGCTGCAGACTCTCCTCAAGCAGCTTTACTTCAGACACATGGTTATCTCCATTCATTTCTTCTTTTAATTTCTCAGTGATTTCTTGAACCTCTTGATCTTTTAATTTCACCAGTCGGTTTGTATTTATTATTTGCTCCTTTAGTTTTTCAATCTCATTAGCCAACTCCTCTGCTATTCTGCTACTTGTGGCTTCCTGGAGGCGAAAAAAAAAATGAAGCATATATTTTATGTACACGACAGTTTATGCCATTCCTTTACTACCAAATACATTTAAAGTGGACTAAAACCCACCCTGGAGTCTATGAGAGTCCAGGGCAGGCTTACTCCCTCCTCGAGGCATCCTGAACTGTGAAGTGCTTAAGGTGCTGAGCTTATCTGTACATTTATTTATATATATATTTTTTTGCAACTCCATGTTATAAAAGCAAAGTTTCCCCAGCAATAAAGTGTTTACCTTAGCAATGTACCGTATATACTCGAGTATAGGTCGACCCGAATATAAGCCGAGGCACCTAATTTTACCACAAAAAAACTAGAAAAGTTATTGACTCGAGTATAAGCCTAGGGTGGGAAATGCAGCAGCTACCGGTAAATTTCAAATGTGAAATCTCTCGTCCACCGAGAAAATGCTGCTGGTGCAAGGAGCGACTGGCATCCCCGGCTGCTGCACGCTCACTAGCTCTGCCTATATGAATGGCTGGCACAGCCGGAGGGAGCAGGCAAAGGGATGCGAGTCTGGGCGAGAGACTGCACATGGAGTAAAGGAGAAATCTAGCAGCACTGGGGGCTTCACACACAGGGTAAATACCAAATCTGGGTGTTTCACCGCAGAACACATTGAATGTACTGCTTTTGTACTGGACCTCGGCTTGCCCATTTAGTTGCTGCCCTGAACTAGAGTCATGGTTAAACAATATGCTGGTAGGTGTGGGTTGCTCAGGGGTTAATAAGCTCCCTCTCCCTCACCCTCCTTCCTCCCCGCACTCCTTGCTGACAGTGTTACCTCTCTCCAAGTAAACAAGCAGCCTCCGCTCCCGCCATCCACTGCCTGACAAGCAGCGCAGAGGCGGCTGGGAGAGGGTGACGTCACTCCCAGCAGCGCTGCTCGTGGAGACGGTAGATGGCAGAACCGGAAGCTGCTCGTTTACTTGGAGAGAAGTAAAGATTGTCAGCAAGGAGTGCCGGGAGGAAGGAGGGTGAGGAGGAGGGCTTATTAACCCCTGAGCTACCCATGCCTAGCAGCGTAGCGTTGTGACTGTCCTTCTGACTCGAGTATAAGCCGAGGCGGCTTTTTTCAGCCCAAAAAGTGGGCTGAAAAACTCGGCTTGTACTCGAGTATATACGGTACATCAAAGTGGTGTTCTGATGTGGTGTACAGATCAAAAAGTCCCTCACTCTGGCTTGCTAACCGTTTGATTGGCTGGGGCAGAGATGACCAGTTTAACCCCATCTGCATTAATGTAACCTCTTCCAATAGGAGAGAACGCAGTTTTGTGTTCAAGTAGCGTAAGAGTTACTGGCAGCTTTCTCACCAGGGGAAGTAAATGCTGTTGCTTTGTTTAGCCAAAGCTGCTAATAAGCTCAACCTGTTCCAGTGGAAGAAGGATTCAGGGATTTGTAGTCAGAAACTATACTAAGGGCTTTTCTAAGGATAGGAGAGCCACTCCTACTTTACCAAGACAGACACACATGAATATAAGAGACATGGAAACCGCATGCTGATAAGTCAGAGGTCGAGGGCATAATCCTAGCACACGGGTTTATTTTACATTCAGAAGAGAAAAATAAGGTAGAACCCCAAAAAACAGACAATACAATTCTGTGAAATACTCACCTGTAGTATTGGTATTATACGCATACAGTACGTCCTGCTCCATATATAATACTTACACGTGGGTTATCCTCCGCCAGATGGCGCTGTGCACTGCAGACATGCAAAAACAGGCTCCTCCCGGCCCTTCATATACCCAGGGACCTCCCACAAATCCCCAGCATTGAAAAGCAGTGAGAAAAAGAAGCCGGGAGAAACCAACCACCAAACTGGTAATAATAACAATGATAATCACCATACAGGGGATCCAGAATAATGTAAACCCAGGGTGGTGTGGAGCAGGACGTACTGTATGCGTATAATACCAATTCTACAGGTGAGTATTTCACAGAATTGTATTATTCTAAGCATACAGTACGTCCTGCTCCATATATAATACTTACAGGTGGGACATCCAATAGCAGTGTCCATAAAGTAGGGTGGGATCCCCAACAAAAAAAGGCAACAGCAAGCAGTTTAAACTACTGCCGCCTGCAAAACCTTGCGGCCAAACACAGCATCAGCTGAGGCCCTAACTTGTAAAACTTTGAAAAGGTATGAACGGAAGACCAAGTAGCGGCCTTGCAAACTTGTTCAACAGAAGCCTGGTGCTGGAAAGCCCAAGAAGCCCCAATAGCGCGGGTAGAAAGGGCAGTAAGACGGAAAGGGGGAGATGTTGGGTCAACCGCTCCAGTACCAACCTGACTGCCCTCAATTCCAGAGTGTTGATGGGTAGATGGGCCTCCTGAGGGCCCCACCTCCCCTGGAAACGCAGGGACTTCCAGAATCCCCCCCAACCTGACAGACTGGCATCCGTGGTGACCGTCTCCCAGGAGGGGACTAGAAAGGACCTGCCCCCTATCAAGTTCCTGTGGTCCAGCCACCACGCAAGGGACTGTCTGACCGAGGAGGGAAGCACACATACCCCGTCCAAGGACGCTGGGTTCTTGTCCCACACTGACAGAAGGTGAAGCTGCAGAGGTCTCAAATGGAACTGGGCAAAGGGCACCGCCTCGAAACGCGCCACCATCAGGCCCACCAGCTGCATTCCCTGCCTGATGGAGGGCTGCGGGCACAATAGCAGGAACTTTGCCTGCGCAGTCAGAGCTTCCACCTTCTGTTGAGGAAAGAATATCCTTGACTGAACTGTATCCAGAATCATACCCAGGAACGGAGTCACCGAGGAGGGGGACAGAGAGGACTTGGGGTAATTGATCACCCAGCCGAAGGACTCCAGGGTGGACACTACCAGCCGAGTGTCCAACTCTGCCTGCCACAGAGACCGAGAGGTGATGAGTATATCGTCCAGGTAGGGCAGCACACGTATGCCTCTTAGCCTTAACAGGGACATCACCCCTGCCAGCACCTTGGTAAAAACCCTGGGAGCCAAAGTGAGGCCGAATGGCAAGGCCACAAATTGGAAATGCTGTGCAAATCTGAGAAATCTTTGGTGTCCTGGAAACACCGGGACGTGAAGGTAAGCGTCCTTTATGTCGACGGACGTCAAAGTCCCCGGGCGCAGAGAGCCGATGGCCGAGCGCAGAGTTTCCATACGAAAGTGTTTGTTCTTGACAAATTTGTTGAGGATTTTTAAATCCAGAATGGGCCTGACTGACCCATCCTTCTTGGGTACTGTGAAAAGGTTGGAATAGAACCCCATGCCCCTGTCTCCTAAGGGGACCTTGCAAATGACCCCTAGATCCAGGAGGCCCTGCACGGCCAGCAATAAGACCTGAGCTGAGGCAGGGTCCTGTGGAATCCGGGATCCAACGAATCTGGTGGGGGGCCGTACAGCAAATTTTATCTTGTAGCCGGAGGACACCAGCTCCTGAATCCACCGGTCTGAGACGTGGCGCCTCCAGACATACTCGAAGTGCTGCAGACGTCCCCCCACCCTGACGGGCGAGGGCGCCCCTTCATGCCTGGGGGGTCTTGGGAGGGGCTTTGGACTTGGGTCCCCAGGAGGTTCCTGTGCCAGGAATCTGCGCGGGCCCCAGCGAAGGAAACCCCTCTGTCTTGTTTAGCCCCATGGTAGGGGGCCGAATCTGTCGCCTGCGCTGGGGTAACTTGCCTCCCTTGGCGAAGAAGTCTAAACGGTCCCCAAACAGGCGCAGCCCCTTAAATGGAAGTCCCGTAAGGGCTTTCTTGGCGGCATTGTCGGCGGCCCACTGGCGCAACCAGACCGCGTGGCGTATAGCTACCACCAGAGCAGATGACCTGGCACACATCTTAATAGCATCGTCCGATGCAGACAGGATAAAGTTCACAAACGCATCACAGTTGGACAGTGCATTGACAGTATCAGAGGGCAACTCATCTGTGCCATCGAGAGCACTCCTAACCACAGTCCTGAGCTCCACTGCCGTAATGGCTAAGGCACAAACCGGGCGCAAAGTCGCTCCCCCAAATGCAAAGGCATGCCAATTGGTCAACACGCCGGTCCTCAGAGTACCGCAGCGTAGTAGTGTCAGGGGAGTGCATAATAGAGGTGTTGGACAACCCTAGAATAGGAGCATCGACCTCAGGAGGCGATGACCAGCACTTAACCAAGTCAGCAGGGAAGGGATATTTCCTCTCCACACTCTTAGGGACCCCATGAAGTCTGCTGGGATGTTCCCATTCTTTAAGCACGAGGCTATTGAAATGGGTTTGCTCGGGAAATTCCAAACGAGCTTTAGCAGTATGAAAAAGATCACCCCTTTGCCGGGGAGCCGCAGCAGGGGGAGAGAGGGACAAGACCTCAAAGATCTGAACCAGCAGTCTATCAACATCATCCGAGGACCAATGCTCGGAACCAGACTCTTCCTGACCCCTGGACTCGTCATATGACCCTGAATCAGAGAACAGTTCCCCTTCATCTGAGGGGGTATGGCCATAAGAATGCAACAATTCATCAGGTTCTATAGCAGACCTGGGCAATGTACGGCCCGCGGGCCGTATACGGCCCTTTGCTAGGCTCTTACCGGCCCGGGCTGAGCTGGCCAGTAAGAGATGCAGAGGAAGGGAAAACATGCCAGACTCGACGAGCCGAGTGGCCGATCGGCTGCTGCTTAACTTAGGTGATCGCCTGTGTACAGTGTGAGAGGCTTAGGTTAAGCAGCAGCTGATCGGCCGCTCGGCTCGTCGGGTCTGGCACATTCTCCCTTCCTCTGAGGAAGCCAGACCCGATGAGCAGGTGATAGAGACCTGGGGACTTTGGAAGGACAGAGTTGGGGCTCCAGAGCATCAGTAAGTCTGCTCAGAAAGATTATGTAGTTTGCTTGTGTTTTCCCTTCCTGCCTGCTGTCTCTTTTTCACCATGTACCTGCCCACCATGCTCTCACCATGTCCCCTTCCTGCTGTCCACCATGCTCTCACCATGCCCCCTTCTTGCTGTCCACATGCTCTCACCATGTCCCCTTCCTGCTGCCCACCGTGCTCTCACCATGTCCCCTTCCTGCTGTCCACATGCTCTCACCATGTCCCCTTCCTGCTGTCCACATGCTCTCACCATGCCCCCTTCCTGCTGTCCACCATGCTCTCACCATGCCCCCTTCCTGCTGTCCACCATGCTCTCACCATGCCCCCTTCCTGCTGTCCACCATGCTCTCACCATGCCCCCTTCCTGCTGTCCACCATGCTCTCACCATGCCCCCTTCCTGCTGTCCACCATGCTCTCACCATGCCCCCTTCCTGCTGTCCACCATGCTCTCACCATGCCCCCTTCCTGCTGTCCACCATGCTCTCACCATGCCCCCTTCCTGCTGTCCACCATGCTCTCACCATGCCCCCTTCCTGCTGTCCATCATGCTCTCACCATGCCCCCTTCCTGCTGCCCACCATTCTTACACTTTGCCCCAGCTGATATGAGCTCTCCTTCCAGACTGCCAGAAGCCAAGGGCTTCTCTGATTGGCTGGGAAATTATCACATCAGAACGTTTGAAGTGGACCAAAACCCTGCTTTATCAGCCTGGGAATCTTATAGATCCCCTCCCCGCGGGGCATCCAAAATCGGAATGCCCCACTGTGTGAAACCCCCAGGTCGCCCATAAACTCACCTTCTTTCCCAGTTCAACGGCGCATGCACGAGCTGCGGCCGCATGCCCGCTATCCCTCTAGCAGGGCGCGTGCCTGTGTCAGCCATTTGAGAATGGCCAGCGCGGGCGCGCTCCCTGTTAGAGGGAAGCTCAAGATGCAGCCGCCAGCGCACTCAGAGCCGCTGAGCTTAGACGTCGCTTAGACGCCCATAGCTCATCGGCCCTCCACAATATTTTTAGTTTCTCATGTGGCCCCATGGAAAAAATAATTGCCCACCCCTGTTCTATAGGGAAGAGAGCCGAGTCAGGGTTCAAATGCCGCCTCTTGGCGGTGGCTTTACGCGCTAAGGAATTAGCAAGCAAGTTTTCAACACTAGCCAGTCTAGTGGCCAAATCAGGATGAGAATCCCCGCTAGTATTGGGGGTTAGACTCAGGCTTGGGGGAGTAGGTGAGGTGAGGCGAGGTGCAGGCCCAGCCACGGAAGAGGCGGGAAGAACCGATAGCGCCTGCTGTGCACAAGGAACAGAGACCCATGCATTGTCACCGCTGCTAGGCAAGACCCCACAAGCTACACACAGCCGGGCTTGTCCCGAAGGAACCCCGTTCACAATATCCTGAGATGCCTCCATATGGTGATTTAATCGGCACAATAGGCCAGTAGGGATTGACGCTGTAAGCTACCCTGGATGCTCCAATGACCCGCGGGGAAGTGGGAGTAAATTTAATCAGTTTAGTCACAACTGGGAGCTACATCGGGCCGGGAGAAGCCACCGAGATCCACGGTCTGAGAGACATAAAAGGGAACAAGGATGTCAGAGCCATGCACAAGGGTGTATAGAAGCTAATGGAAAGTCGCCCGTGAGGGCACTTACAGACAGAGAGGGGAGGACAGTCTTCACCACGTGCGCGTGAGTAAGAAATGGCACCAAACGAACCTCTAAGGGCGGGCCAGAGCTGACCGCGACGCGGAACGCGCCAAGCCAGAACCACGCCCCCCCCCCCCCCCCCCCCCAGAGAGCGCGAAGCTCCAAACGCGTAGCCAATAAGGACAGCAGGGCAGTAACGCCTGAAAGGAATTGATCAAGTGGATTACCTCAGAAGAGCCACTACAGGCTAATAAAGAATGAGACGCAGCAGCGTCCGCAAAGCCGCCGCCGTCCATGCAATGCAACAATATAGTAAAGACGCGGCGGCTGTCAATACAAAATAACATGAAAACGCGGCTCTGACACCCGATCCCGGTAACACACAATGCTAAAGCCATAAGCGTGTAATACGGTACGCCGAGGACGCCATAACACACAACCCCTCCCCCCCCCCCTTTCTTTCCCCCTGGCTAAGGGGGGAACGAGGGAGGAAGGCGACCCGTTACATAGGGTCCACCGCTACACGGGGCGTGGGGCAATGATGCGGGAGGGGCATACCCTAAGGCTCACCATCAGCCTTGACCGCCTACCCTATGGTGGGGGACTGCGGTGGAGCGTGGCTCCGTAAGCACACATGGTGCTGCCTACCTTCACCCGACCAGCGCAGCCCAGGCTGGGAGGCACATCACAAAGAGGACGGGTGGAAATAGTCCCACAGGGCCGCGGGCTGTAATAGCACCGCTCACCTGCGAGAGAGTCTTCGCAGTCAGCACTGCAGAGAAATCTGGGGATTTGTGGGAGGTCCCTGGGTATATGAAGGGCAGGGAGGAGCCTGTTTTTTCATGTCTGCAGTGCACAGCGCCATCTGGCGGAGGATAACCCACGTGTAAGTATTATATATGGAGCAGGATGTACTGTATGCTTAGAATAAAAGTTTTCTCCTTTAACAGTGCCTTTGCCAGTTAGGGAGACATGGGTACTAGATAGAGATGTGCCAACGGAATCCAAAAGTAGTGATGCAGCGATTAACAGGGCTTCCCTAGCCTTAAAGTAGACAACTCAAGCTGATCGGCATCCAAAATCGGGATGCCCCGCTGTGTGAAACCCCCCAGGTCGCACCATACACCCCGGTCCAATGGCGCATGCGCGAGCCGCATCCCCACTATCCCTCTAGCAGGGCGCATGCCTGAAGCCGCTGGCCTTAGACAACGTGGCGTCAGCAGCTCCTAGCACCGATTGGCCTCGGCGATCTGGGGGGGGTGGGGTTCACATCGATAGTCAAAATCCTGAGTTTTGGTCCACTTTAATCAGCCCAGCCGAGAAGATGAGATTCAGTGTACCGCCAGCAGAAAGTTTTATTTAGCATATGGATAGTTCTACACTTACATTTTCCACGCAGCTTTGCAAACTGGCCAGCAGCTGACTTTTCTGTTCCTGTAGAGCATTTATTAAGCAGCAGCTCTCCTCTTTATCTTGTGAAACAACAAGTAATTGCTGCTGTAGATGATTAATATTCTCTTTTAGGAGATTACACTCCGTTTCTGCTTGTTCTAGCCTGGCTTTGACATTCACAAGTTCCTCTACAGACATCTCTTGGAACACCTGCACTTCCTGGTCCTGTGTCTTTTTGATAAATATATAAATATATTACATACATACAAAAATGCACACTTACACACAAGGTACACACACAAATAAACTCACTTGGATTCTACTATCAGTGTGAACGTCTTTCAGGCTTCTTATTTCATCTGATAAAGCTTGGATTTCTACCGCCAGCCGGTCTCGCTCAGTTACTGTGGCAAGGAGTTGTTCTTCCAGGTGTAATATCTTTGAAACAAATTTAAACCTAACAGTGAAGTAACAATAGCACAGGAGAGCAGAAAACTTTTTCCTAATGCTAATTAGTCTCTGGTACCACCATAGCCATACAGTTACAGGTATTGTCTCACTGGAGATACATCATGGCTAGAGTGAATTTTTTTTTTTTTTTTTTGGGGGGGGGGGGGGGGTTCTATATGTGGTGTTATTTACTGTTAACCCTTTGTGAACAGATAAGGGATCCATCAGACCCCTATACCAGTTCACAAGGCTCTGGGTCTGGGAAGTCACTTGCAGCTAGCTAGCCATTATCCCTGAGCCTCCCCAAAGCCCAGGGAGGGGGGCAGAAGAGCCAGTGGCTGTTAGGCTATGCCGGCTTGTAGCCTGCAGGGCCACCAAAGCTTGCCCCTGCGCCCTATTATACAAGCCCCCATAGCTGGTGTCCGGGCTGGTTATGCTGGGTAAGACCTTTTTTAGGGTTTTTAACCCCACATGAAGGGGGACCCTATGTCATTTTTTTTTTAAATGAAAAAATACCATTTTGTGAATACTCACCTGTAAAATGGACATTATAAGTATGTCACACACCCCGCTTCAAGACATTTATTACATGTGGGTATACTGACCTGTAGATGGCAATCTTGCAGAGATGGCAAAAAAGTAAGACCCTCCCGGTCCATAAATACCTGGGACCTCCCACTCATTCCCCAGTATAAAGAAAGCAGTAAGGTAAAGGGACCAGGAAAGCCAATTAAAACTAACAAAGGTTCACCAAATAAAGGATCCAGAATACCAAAGGGCAGGGTGAAGTGGGGTGTGTGACATACTTATAATACCCATTTTACAGGTGAGTATTCACAAAATGGTATTATTCTAAGTATGTCACACACCCCGCTTCAAGACATTCATTACATGTGGGACATCCAATAGCAGTGTCCATAAAGGGCGGGGATCCAAAAAACAAGGCAACAAGGCACAAACTTAAACCACTGCAGCTTGCAGAAACTTGCGGCCAAAAACAGCATCCGCTGAGTCCCGCACATCAGCCTTGTAAAACTTGAAAAAAGTGTGAACCGAGGACCAAGTAGCAGCCTTACAAACTTGCTCAACAGAGGCCTGGTGCTGGAAGGCCCAGGACGCCCCAACAGCACAAGTAGAATGAGCAGTAACACGAAAAGGGGGACTCTTCCCCTTAGCAGAATAGGCCCCAACAATGGCCTGGCGAATCCATTTACTAATGGAAGACTTGGCGGGAGCCAAACCTTTCCTAGGCCACGAGGGCACCACAAAAAGGGCGTCAGTCCTACGAAAAGGAGAAGTAGCCACCAAATAGTACTTCACACAGCGAACCACATCCAAAGAATGCAAAACCCTCTCCTTGTCATTGCTAGGCTTAGGACACAAGGAAGGCAGAACAATGTCCTGATTAAGATGAAAAGCAGAGACCACCTTAGGAAGGAAATCTGGCTTTAAGCGGAAAACAACCTTGTCCTGATGCCTCTCAAAGTAAGGGGCCTTAATGGACAAGGCCGCCAACTCCGATACACGCCGAACGGCTGATGGCAACCGGAAAAACAACCTTCTGAGTAAGTGTGGAGAGTGCAATATCCTGCAAAGGTTCAAAAGGAGGACCCTGCAAGGCCGAAAAAACCAAATTCAAATCCCAAACTGGAAGCAAAGGCTTCCTAGGAGGCCGCACATGCGTAACCCCCTGGAAAAAGGTCTTAACCAGAGGATGAAGAGCAAAAGACTTTTGAAAGAAAACCGCCAGGGCAGAAACATGCCCTTTCAGCGTACTAAGCTGCAAACCTAGGTCCAGACCATGTTGCAGAAATTCCAAAACCCTAGGGATAGAAAACACCCTGCAAGGAAAGGCCCGGACCTCACACCAATCAATATAAGACCTCCAAATCCTATAGTAGATGGCAGAGGAAGACTTCTTTCTAGCCCTAACCAGAGTCTGAATGACAGCATCAGAAAGACCTTCCTCCTTCAAGATGGAGGTTTTAGCAGCCACGCCGTCAAAGCCAGCATTGGTAAATTGGGGTAGAGCAGTGGACCCTGAGTGAGCAGATCCGGCAGAAGGGGCAGATCTAGCTGATCCTCTGCCAACCTTACCACGTCTGCGAACCAAACCTGTCTTGGCCACCTTGGAGCCGCCAGGATTGCTGACGCGCCCTCTAGGGCCAGCTTGCGCACCACTTTGCCCACCATGGGAAATGGAGGGAACAGGTACAGAAACCCCAGATCCCTCCAGTTCAGAGACATGGCATCCGCTGTCAAAGCCAGCGGATCCCGTGTGAAGCTATGATATTTTTTATATATTTTGTTCCCATAGAAATTGTTAAAAAAAAATCTTATACATGCAATCACTGTATATAGGACAATGCCTTTTGTTTGGTGCAGCATGGTGGGTAACCCCCTTTGTTCTTTGAAGACTGGTTTGACTGTAGCTCCAGTTTCAGGTGTGCATTTGTATGCAAATTAAGCTGGCTACCTGTGATAGAATAAGCGGGGCCAGGGTATCATTTGCGAGTTTTACCTGGGCCAATCACAGACGACCTGCAGATTTCAAAATGGAACAAAGGGTCCACCTGATAAGAAAAACAGGAGGCTGAGGAGAGAGGAGAGATTTTCTTTTGGAGGGCAGCTGGAGAAAAGATGTGCTGGTGCGCCTGACCAGACGGATGATGATGGGACTTTGCCTTGGATAGAGAGACTTGCATTGTAAAGCCAAGTACAGCAGCCATCTGGTTTGGACGTGGTCTGCTGATTTTCTGCGTGGAGCAATTAAAACAGATGAGTAATCCGTTTTTATATATGCTTTTTGCCCTGTTAGGCTTTCTATGTTGTAACACGGATTGTAGTATTTTTGTTTTGTACATTTTGCAAGGTATATAAAATAACTTTAAAGTGCATCATCTTCCTTGGAGGTTACTGGCAAATGAACTTATTAGACAAACAAGGCGTAATTTTTGGAGATATACATGTATTTGAGCTCTTAAGTTTCCTTATATATTTGAGGGCTGCAAATATATTTTGTAAATTTTAGATAAATTACGCTCAAGCAAGACATCCCGCGAGAGAGACACAAATGCCGGAAGCTTGTGATTGTGACGAGAGGCAAAGAGGTCCACCTCCGGAGTCCCCCACCGGTGGCAAAGCGACCGAAACACCCTGGGGCTGAGTGACCATTCCCCCCGGCGAGATGACCCCCTGCTCAGGGATTCCACCTCCATGTTCTCCACTCCCGGAATGTACACTGCCGAGATGCACGGGACATTGCCCTCTGCCCAATCCAGGATCAAAGACACTTCCCTGAGGGCACGCCTGCTGCAAGTCCCTCCTTGGTGATTGATGTAGGCTACCGCCGTCCGATTGTCCGACCGAACTTGAACCGGTAGTCCCCGCAACTGATGGGTCAAGTGAGCCAGAACCAACCTGATGGCTCTCAACTCCAGAACATTGATGGGATCCTGGGGCCTTCTGAGGCCCCCACAGTCCCTGAAACTAAAGATCCTTCCAAACCCCCCCCCCAACCTGACAGGCTGGCATCCGTGGTGACCGTCTCCCAACGAGGGGTCAGAAATGACCTGCCCCTCATCAGATTGCTTGGTTTCAGCCACCACCGAAGGGAACGCCGTACCCGGGGGGACATCAGAAAGGACTGATCCAATGACAGCGGGGACCCGTCCCAGGCCGCCAAGAGATGGAGCTGGAGCGTCCTTGTGTGAAACTGGGCAAAGGGAACCGCCTCGAACGATGCCACCATCAATCCCACCAGTCGCATCCCCAGCCGGATGGACGGGCGGGGAATAGATAGGAGACGCTGAGTCAATTCCTGAATCAGAAGAACCTTGGCCTGAAGGAGGAACACCCTGGCCTGAGAAGTATCCAGAGACATTCCCAGGAACTCCACCACCCTGGAGGGAGAAAGGCAGGACTTGGGATAGTTGATCACCCAACCGAAACTCTCCAGAGTGGACACCACATTCCTGGTATCCAGCTGCGCCTGACTGAGGGAAGACGCCATGATGAGAAGATCGTCCAGATATGGCACGATGCGGATACCCCTGGCTCTGAGAATGGCCATCACTCCTGCCAACACCTTGGTAAAAAAACCCTTGGAGCCGGGGTAAGGCCAAACGGAAGAGCCACAAACTGAAAAATACAATTCTGTGAGAATCTCACCTGTAGAATTGGTATTATATGCATACAGCACATCCTGCTCCAGACATATTCATAACGTATGGGTATACCTACGCCTTCAGCGCCGTGCACGGCAGATCATGAAGAAAACAAGCTCCTCCCGGCCTTACATATACCGGAGGACCTCCCACAATCCCCAGCATTGAAAAGCAGTGAGAAGAGAAGCCAGGAGAAACAAAACCACCCAGAATAACTGGCAATAATACCAAGTGATTACAACCACCATACAGAGGATCCAGAACAAGTGAAACCAGGGTGGGGTGGAGCAGGACGTGCTGTATGCATATAATACCAATTCTACAGGTGAGATTCTCACAGAATTGTATTCTAAGCATACAGCACGTCCTGCTCCAGACATATTCATAACGTATGGGATATCCAATAGCAGTGTCCATAAATAGGGTGGGATCCCCATGAGAAGGCACAGCCAACAGTAAAGCGCTGTCACCCTTAACCATGCTATTAAGCAACGAGAGCAATGCTCTAATCTCAACCTTTGAACCTTGTAAAGGGAGAACTGAACACAAGCAGCGGACTAGCCAGCCTGCTCGCCAGAACACAGTGCTAAAAGGCCCAAGCCGAGCACCAATAGTAAAAAAAAAAAAAAAAAAAAAAAAAACTAAAAACCATAGGGAGAAATAATCTTCCCTTAAAAGAATAGACCAGAGCCACAGCTTAATCATGCTACTACAACGAGGTTAGCCATGGCAACTCAAAACTTTCCCCAACAGGGAACACAAGTCCAGGTCATGGACGGAACCAGCAGTAATGCTAACAATACTCGGCAGAAGCCGAAGAGTACTTCAGGACCGAAAGGTCAATCAACCGAATAAGATCGATCAGAGGGCCCTATGCCCATGGAAGCAATCAAACCGGTGCTTCAAAAAGGGGACACCTGTAGGCCCCAAAAGGTAAAATCCCTATCAGGGACAGAGACAGGCCTCTATCTCGTATTAACTTAGACAATAGCCCAGAGACCAGAGGATCAGGGTCAAGGCAGAAGGAAAACCAGAAGGGAACCCTTATAGCAGGGCATTAGGATAAGTCATCCCCCAAGGGGAACTAGGAATCCCCCAGGAATGTACCTGAGCAGACCCTGAAGAATGTGCAACCAAAAAATTGGATCAAGCTTTGTAATAGATGAACAGGGCAGGTCCAAACCCTAGGCCGAACCAAGTAGTGAGCCAATACCAAACACTGCTGATAGGTCCCTAGTCCCAGGAACGGAGATCGTCCCACCAGGGAAGGAGCTTAGACCCAGCAAAACAGTATGTACCACATACCTAACATAGCATGGCAGAAGGAAGAAAACGAAGAGACAGAACAAGTCCTTACTCTCCAAGGAAATAGCCACCCCGAGATCTGTCAACTCCAACGGGGTAAGCCCAAAGGCCTGCCAACGCTAAGGTGGACCTAAGGAAAAGTCACCTTACTTGTGTCAATAGGCCTCGAGCGAGAACCTACATTCCTACTGTTCTCAGCAGGATCCCCTGCATACCAACACCCCACTTGGCCACCCAGGCCCCTAGCATAAGGGTGCTGCTTGGTGTCTGAGACTAGCGCAAGATCCCCCCCCCCCCCCACGCCCGGTAGGGCAAGGGGATAACATTTTTCAAGCAAAATATCCAGCCAGAACCACTAACCCCAACCAGGGCAGACCAATCTGGCCAATAACAAGGTAGAACCCTGTGATAGAGACGGAGTCCAATGGGACCCTGCCAGTGTGAGCTCAATGGCACAACAGAGAACTTCCCACAGGAGGGATACTACAGGAAGGACAAGGAATATTAAATCCCCCATAGAAGGGATCAGGGCTGCCCTGGAATAGAGCCAGGCCCAAGAATTCCACAGGGAACAAGGAACAACCACTGTTCAACCATGGACAAAAGTCCCCCAATTGGACAGGTACTAAGAAGAAGTAGTCCCCGAATACTCACTGTGACCAAAATTCCACCTAGGTAACCAGATCCTTCGAGATCCCTACCTAGGAACCACCTGGGGTTTCAGAAGAGTAAGCCCCCTTTGTCATCCTGCCAGATTAGGTACCACGGTAACCATCCCAGGGAAAATCAAAAAGGTAGGGAATGCTCCCTGACGGTACTCTCGAGTAACCAGCGGAAGAATAAACGCCTCTACTAGGAGAAATGTAACACAACTGATGTGAGGGCACTACAAAAAAATATATTAAACAATGGGTGCTCCTAGAATTCAACTACTATTCATTAAGACAAAACCCAAAAATGGAATTCACACCTGGGCACTCCATTGAAAATCAATGAAAATTTATTAAAGCGCAAAAATTAAAAAACATATAAAACACACATCTAACAAAGGTTAAAAACAAGCCAACCCTGGACAAACAGTCAATTAATATTACAAATACCAATTAATATAATGTATACAAATCTAATAATATCCGCGGTAAGAAGTTCCTAACAAATCTTGCTATTATCACAAAGAAGTTTTATATAGCGAATGCTCCTGCCCCCAACTGGTCATAAATGATAATTACACCCACAATAGTTCTACTAATAAATAATATATCCTTCTAAGCTTATCCAATTACTTTGAGACCTAATAGTGCTACATTCATAAAATTCTATCCACCAAACATGTATACATATGTGCAAAAAGTGTAATACTAAATATAACTGATAGTAAGTAATAATAAAGTGCAGCATGCCTATCTATTCAGAAATTCATACCTATTGCATCTCCCATTAAAAAAGTGCAAAGTGCCAATGACCTTATCTTATATCCATAAGAGTACAGAATCTTTTGGTGGGTATATAAGGGAGCAAGGAACAGCAAATCAAATCATCACATGTCAAACCATCAGAATCAAGGAACAACTCTATTACCGCCAATATAACGTGTCCAGGGGTGTATGCAAGCAGACCCCGCGCGCTCCGCCAAGCGCCCAAGGCTTCAAAATACTCACTGTGACCAAAATTCCACCTAGGTAACCAGATCCTTCGAGATCCCTACCTAGGAACCACCTGGGGTTTCAGAAGAGTAAGCCCCCTTTGTCATCCTGCCAGATTAGGTACCACGGTAACCATCCCAGGGAAAATCAAAAAGGTAGGGAATGCTCCCTGACGGTACTCTCGAGTAACCAGCGGAAGAATAAACGCCTCTACTAGGAGAAAGGCAGACCTAGACCCAGGGTGCAAACCCCTCATCCAGGACTAATGGCTAGAAGCCTCAGAGCCCAAAGATCACGGAGACAAGTGATGTCAAAGGACCAGCCGCCAACTGGCGCACCAGAAGCAATTCAGTCTGGAGAATAACTAGACAGGATGGAGGACCGGAGGCCTCATACCGGTAAGGTCCTTATAGCCAAGGAAAAAAGGCACTAGGTGAAGCCTAATCCAGGTACAACCAGTAACTAGAGGATGGAACAGAGTAGGGCCAGAGTTCGCCCAGGTCCAACCAACAACTCCTTCGTGAAGGAACAGGAGGGCCTGATAGGTCCCCTGGTAGATGCCCCCTGGTGTCGTGTGAGACATCACACCTTCCCAGAGACTAGCGCGCACATGGGCGCAACAGGGAACTTAGCCTAAGCCTCAACGGTGTCAGTGACCATCGACACCCAGCAGTAGTGGGCACAATATCCAGAAGACTCCTTGGAATCTAGAAAAAAAACTGAACATGCCACAAGCGGCGCCCCTGGGGCACAGACAGCCCTGTCAAGGGCGTCAAGCTGAATGCTTATGGATACAGATGCCACACCCCCCTAGGGGTTAGGCAGATAGACTCCCTCATCCTTGAGGGGAGGAAGAGACAGACCCTCTCAGGGGCCCCAGTTTCTATATGAAAATGGCATTCTGCAAGGAAGCCATACCTGACAGGCCCAGTAAAGCCTGCACCCATACCTGAAGGAAGGCATGGGACCATAGTCGTCCTGACCGACTCAGGGAAGGACCACCCAGCAAACACTATCCCATATCTGGATGAATTATCTCCTAAAGCCACTAGGACGAGGCAGGAAGCCTCCTGATAGGAGTAAGGTGCTGTGGTCATCCCCTCACCCAGGTGGGTGAGGGTGTCCCATCATGCATGAGGGTTTTCAGGGAAGGAAACGGGCTTAGCCCGGCCAGAGGGCCCCGGGCATTGAACGTCACTCCCGGGACAGGATACCGAACCCGCCCCTGCAGGGGGCATCCCGGGTTCCTGCTTAACAGTATGATATGGAGGAGGAGGGGTATCCCTGCTCCGCGGGGGGCGCAACGGCCGCCTCTGACTGGGTGGACTGTCCTGTTTCTCAAATAGGTCCAAACCGGCCCCAAACAGGTGATGCCCTCTTAAAGGGGAGCCCCGTCAGGGTCCTTTTAGAGTCATCGTCTGCCCCCCACTGACGAAGCCAGAGCAGGCGACGTATAGCCACCACTTGGGCAGAAGTCCTCGCACACATTTTGATGGTGTCGTCCAGAGCCAAAAGGATAAATTTAACAAAAATGTCGCAGCTAGAGAGTGTGTAAAACACCTCCCAGGGTAAATCTTCAGGCTGATGCTCCAGCATCTTTCTTATAAGAGTCTTAGCGGCCACTGCCGTATTTGCAGGCACGGCGCTGCGCCCTGTCTGTGCCGTGGCTAAGGCGTGGGAAGCAAGCCTATCAATGCGCCGATCCTCGGCATCCCGCAGGGAGCTGTAAGCCGGAGCTGTAAGGAAGGGGGGGTTAGTAACCCCAATAATCGGTGCGTCCACTAATGGGGACGAGGACCAAATATCTACCATCTCGGGGGGGAAAAGGGTATTTCCAAACCCTGTCCTCCGGGAGCCTTTGAAGAGCAGCGGGACATTCCCACTCTTTAAGTACGAGAGCATGGAAGTGAGCCTGTTCGAGAAATTCCAAACGCGCAGGCGCAGTATGGAAGCGCCCCCCTCTCGGCCTGGAGACCGCCCCAGGATCCTGAGAAACATCCCGCCAATATCAAGCTGGTCCCAGTCGTCCTGACCAGCATCATCCTGACACCTCGGCCTCTCGTCAGAGGAACCTAGGTCAGAGAACAGGTCCCCTTCATCCGACGTGGCACTAGCACGTGTAGAAAAAGACTCCTCAGAGCCCATAGCACAGGCCGAAGTCGCGGGAGTCCAAGGCCGTTGTCTATCTGGACCCAACCGGCCGGACAAACCTTCAACAATCTGGACAAGCGTGGGCAGTCTAGGAGAGGTATCTATTTGTAACTCGCCACTAGTACAAGACGCAACAGGAGTGAGGTTTAGAGAAGGGGAAAGGGGCGAGAAGGAGCGAGGTACAACCGCAAGCGTCGCCCGCAATTCCAGCATCTGTTCAGAACATGACGCGCAGACCCGTGCCCCGTCCGCCACAGCATGGGGGAGACCGCACGATATACACAGCCGGTCCTGTCCCAGAGGGACCCCGGTAACACAATCCTGAGATGCCTCCATATGGTGATTGTTTGAATATAGGATATGAATAGGGATTTATGCAATAAGCAACCCTGGATGCCCCAACACCCGCTGATTAATGTGGGAGATTTTGGGAAGGCCCGCTCCTTATACGTATGAGTATAGCAATGTATACGTATATCATAAATATATGTATATGTATATAGATATATATGGATATGAGGCCGGGAGAGGCCACCGGGAACTCAGCGTCTGAAAGACACAATGGGAAAGAGATGTCAGGGTCATGCGCAGATGGACAGACAATAATAAGAGGGATTCGCCCGCAAGGGCACTTACAGCTCAAGTGGAGGAGGAGACCGCCACGACGCGTGCGCGTGAAGCTAACCAAAATGGCTAAATACTCCGCCATGACGCAAAGTGCGCCGAACTAAGGCCCCGCCCATTCTAAAGAGCGCGAAGCTCTGAGGTAAAATAAAGCAAGGATGCAACCACGAGCCTAACGTAGAGCGGACACCGACAAAAAAGCGCGGGCACCGCGGCATTAAGATTATGTGGCAATCATGTAAAAAACGCACAGCGGCAGCCGAAAAGAGGAGCAAGCAACGCGGCTCTGACATCTCTGATCTAATAAAGGGCAGAATAGAGGCCGCGAGCGTGACACACCGGTACACTGGGACCGCCACGCGCGTACCCTCCCCCCCCTTCTTTTTCCCCCTAAGTGGATGGGGAAATAAAGGAGAATAGCGACCCTATAAAGGGTCCAGCGCTACACGGGGTACGGGGCAATAATGCGGGAGGGGCATCCCTTGGAGGCTCACCATCAGCCTAAACCGCCTACCCTATGGTTGGGGAATTGCGGTGGAGTCTAGCTCCGTAAGCACACCAGGTGCTGCCTACCTTCACCCGACCCACGCAGCCCAAGCTGGGAGGCATTGTGATTTCAGAAAGGACGGGTGGGAATAGTCCCGCAGGGCCTCGGGCTGTCAAGCCCCGCTCGCCTGCGAGAGCGTGATACTTCATGTCTTCACAGTTTCAGCACTGCAGAGAAATCTGGGGGATTGTGGGAGGGCCTCCGGTATATGTAGGGCCGGGAGGAGCTTGTTTTCTTCATGATCTGCAGTGCACGGCGCTGAAGGCGGAGGTATACCCATACGTTATGAATATGTCTGGAGCAGGACGTGCTGTATGCTTAGAATATGTTTATTTTCCACAACGAACCTGAGAAATCTCTGGTGTGCCAGAAAATACCATTTTGTGAGTACTCACCTGAAAAATGGATATTGTCAGTGTGCCACACACCCTGCTTCCCCTTTAATTCTTACGATCGGGTTACTCCAACAGCAGGTGGCGACGTTGCAGAGAGAAGACTTGAAAACGAGCCCCTTCCGGCCTATATATACCTGGGACCTCCCACTTAATACCAGTGATTTAAAAAGCAGAAAGACAAGGTACCAGGAAATCCAATGGTAACCTCAAAATAAAGAAAAGCTTCACCATATAAAGGATCCAGGATACCAAAAAGGGCGGGTGAAGCGGGGTGTGTGGCACACAGACAATATCCATTTTTCAGGTGAGTACTCACAAAATGGTATTATTCTCAGTGTGCCACACACCCCGCTTCCCCTTTAATTCTTACGATCGGGACATCCAAAAGCAGTGTCCACAAGGGATGGGTATCCGAAGGCAAAATGAAGCATAACTTAAACGACTGCAGTCTGCAGAACCTTGCGGCCAAACACAGCATCCGCTGAGGCCCGCACATCAACCTTGTAAAACTTAGAAAAAGTATGAACAGAAGACCAAGTAGCAGCCTTACAAACTCGTTCAACAGAAGCTTGGTGCTGAAAAGCCCAAGACGCTCCAACGGCGCAAGTAGAATGAGCAGTGATACGAAAAGGGGGAACTTTCCCCTTAGCAGAATAGGCGCAATAATGGCCTGACGTATCCATTTGCTAATGGAAGATTTGGCCGGCGCCAAACCCTTCCTAGGCCCACAGGGCACAACAAAAAAGGCATCAGTTTTACGAAAAGGAGAAGTAATAATCAAATAGTACTTAACACAGCGTACTACATCCAAACAATGCAAAACACTCTCCTTGTCATTCTTAGGCTTAGGACACAGGGAGGGAAGAACAATATCCTGATTCAAATGAAAAGCAGAAACAACCTTAGGAAGAAAGTCCGGTTTGAACCGAAAGACCACTTTGTCCTGATGCCTCTCAAAGTAGGGCGCCTGAATAGACAAGGCCGCCAACTCCGAGTGATAGCTACCAAGAAGACAATCTTCTGAGTCAGGGTAGACCAAGCAATATCTTGCAAAGGCTCAAAGGGAGGAGCCTGAAGAGCAGAAAGAACCAAATTCAAGTCCCAAACAGGGAGTAATGGTTTCCTGGGAGGCCGAACATGCGTAACCCCCTGGAAAAAGGTTTTAACTAAAGGATGAAGCGCAAAACGCTTCTGAAAAAAGATAGATAAGGCAGAAACCTGCCCTTTCAGAGTACTCAGCTGAAGACCAGAGTCCAGCCCTGATTGTAAAAACTCCAGAATCCTGGAGACCGAAAAGACCCTACAAGGCAAAGATCTAACCTCACACCAAGCAATATAGGCTTTCCAAGTCCTATAGTAGGTGATAGAAGAAGACCTCTTTCGGGCACCGATCAGAGTTTTAATAACTGAGTCAGACAGACCCTCCTCCTTCAAGATGGAGGTTTCAGCAGCCAAGCCGTCAAACCCAGCGTTGGTAAATTGGGGTAAGACAGCCGACCCTGAGTGAGCAGATCAGGCCAAAGAGGCAGAATGAGCTGATTCACTGTCAGCCAAATGATGTCTGCGCACCATACTCGTCTTGGCCATCTTGGGGCCACGAGAATGGAGGACACCCTTTCCAGAACCAGCTTCCGTACCACCCAGCCTAGCATGGGTATCGGAGGAGACAGGTACAGAAACCCTGGGTCCCCCCAGCTCAGGGATATGGCTTCCGCAGCCAGAGCCAGAGGATCCTGGGAGAGCGACACAAAGATCGGGAGCCTGCAATTGTGACGAAAGGGAAACACGACCACCTCCGGAGCGGACTGCAGACTGCCGAGAGACAAGGAACATGTGCCTTCGCCCAGGTCAGGATCACGGACACCACTCTGAGGGCACCCAGACTGCAAGTCCCTCCCTGATGACTGATGTAAGCAACCGCTGTTTGATTGTCCGAGCGAAGCTGAACCAGAAGGCCCAGACCCTGATGAGACAAAAGAGCAAGAACCAGACGGAAGGCTCTCAGCTCCAGAACAGACGGCCGAGGGTTGGAAAGAAGGACCCAAGCCAACTCCTGAATCAGACACATTTTGGACTGAGTGAGAAATACCCTGTGTTGACCGGAATCCGACCGCATTCCCAGAAAGGACACCACCCTGGCCTGAGCAAGGGAGGACCTGGGAAGGTTGAAAAACTTCAGATGCAGGACAGGGCAAGCCGACCCGTCCTTCTTGGGGGCTGCGAAGGGAATGGAGTAAAAACCGAGGCCCACCTCTAAGCGCGGCACCGGCCGGATGCCCATTTCCAGGAAAAACCGTGAAGGAGTGCGAGACTCGAACTCCGGTTTGTAACCGGGCGACACCCCTTCCCAGATGCATGTGTCCGGAATCTCGCGGCCTTAATCCAGGGAGAAGTGTCGCAATCGTCCCCCACCCGCACGGGTGAGTGCAGCCCCTCATTGCTGAGCGGGCTTAGCAGTAGGTTTGGGCTTGGCGCCCCAGGACTGACCGGGACGGCCACGACCTCTTCCCCGGGACCAACCTACACCCCCGGTAATGGGAAGGGAAGCCCCTCTGCCCGCTCTGGCTCCTCGAAAGGAGGGACTAAAGGAACTCGCACCCCGAAAGGAGCGACGAGGCTTCTTGAATTGAGGCAACTTACCATCCTTGGTAACAGCATCCAATTTCTCGCTAAAAAGGCGTAAACCTAAGAAAGGTAGCGCTGTAAGCGCCCTTTTAGAGTTAAGGTCCGCCGTCCACTGGCGCAGTCATATAGACCGACGAATAGCCACCAGCAATGCCGCTGTCCTGCTACTCGTCGCAAGAGCATCGTCCTGAGCGGTCAGGACAAAAGAAACAAACGACTCACACTGCTTGAGAGAACTAAACATATCACAAGCGGGAACAAGATCTGCGTGCATACCTCTAATAATGGATCTAACTGCCAGCAGAAGAAGCGCCGAAGCACAAATTGGCCGTAGTGTCGACCCGGCACTGATAAAAGCATGGCGAGCTAATTGATCAATCCGACGATCCTCACCATCCTTAATGGTAGTGGTGTCAGAAGAGTGCAACACAGCCGAGCCAGTCAGCCCTAACACAGGGGTATCGACGTCGGGGGCACTGACTAAAGCTTCACCAAGTCCTCCGGAAAGGGATAACGCTTATCCCAATTAGGAGGCGTTCCAACCAGGTGCGTGGGTTGTTCCCATTCCTTAAGGACAACCCTCTCAAAGTGCTGTTGCCTGGGAAACACCAAACGCGGCTGGGGTACATCAAACAACTCACCCTTTGGGAGAGGGACCACCGCAGGCGGATCCAAGGCCAAAACTTTAAACATTTGAGCCAAAATGGAAGGAGTGTCAATGGACACCCCCACAGCCTGATCACCAGCAGTGTCAAACAATAGCTGATCTGCAGGCTCATCCGACTCATCAAGGAGTTCCCCCTCCTCATCAGGGGGACAATCTGACCAATCCAAAAATTCAGGTACCTCACCCTCCGAAGCAGGCACTGCCGGAGAAAGGTGCTTCCGCTTTGCCGTAGCCTCCTGAGCCACTGAAGCGGAAATTATTTTCTCGAGGTTGGCTAACCGCGCATGCACCCCGGAATGCGAATCCCCATTTTTGACAATGTCACACGGGGTCCGGAATAGGTTGGGGGGGATAGGAGATGACGGAAGTTGCGAGGAGCCAGAAGCCGGAGCAACGGACTGGCGCGCAATGTTCTGCCTTGCACATGGAACGCATAATATGACATCGCCTGGGAGCGGAGCCCCACAACCCCCACACAGCCTGGATAGCCCCGAAGAGCCATTTCCGGTAACGTTGGAAGCCTCCATATGGTGAATTTGTGGTATTCGCAACAACCCAGGGTTTTACGCATTAAGAAACCCGGGATGCCCCTTTGTAATTAAAGTCCCGGAAGTGGGAGGATTTTTTTTTTTTTTTTTTTTTTTTTTTAAGCCTAGGAAAATCCCAATTTAGAGACTAAGACTAGCCAGGTATAACAGACCGGGTGAGCCACTGCAGTGAGGGGATCCCAGAATCTGTGGGGGAAAAGAGACCACAGACAGTCCACCAACCAGTATGCACCACATCCATACATAACCAACAAGGCAAACATATATGAATAGTTTAAACATGATTAAAATATACATGACACATGCTATTGCAAGGCAAAGCCAGAGAGTGCATCAATAAAGAATAAGGGTATATACCTGCATAAATTATTATATATATATCCACACATACACACACACATACCCAAATACAGGCATTTGACCCATACATAAGCAGAAGTGCCCCAGGAAAAAACGCGGGCGGGCCTGGACACAGCAAAAAAGGGGGGAAATTTGAAAATGCAACACAAACAAAGGCCCCAGCAGCCCAAGCCACGCGCCACCAACGCAGCGCTGCCCTGCCAAAGCACTTCCACACATAACACTAAGTAAAGCACCTCATGCAACACGCACCCCCCCCCCCCCCCCATTTAGTGAAGGGAGAAGGTGACCTAAAGGGAACATCGGGACAGGGGCATCCCAAATCCGGATCACCATGCCGGATAGCCGCATTGCCCCACAAGTGGGGTCGAGCGGAGGAGATAAGCTCCTAGGCACCTAAAGTGCCATCTACCTTTGCCCAGCCAGCAGCCTAGGCTGGGAGGCTTCCGTTTAACTAGGCATAAACAACACAATAGAACTGGGCAGAAATAGACCAAAAGGGGATGCCGGGTTTGACCCCGGCTACCTGCAAGCAGGAGACTTCTTTCTTCTGTCTTGTCGCTTCATGCAGAGAGAAAAAACTGGTATTAAGTGGGAGGTCCCAGGTATATATAGGCCGGAAGGGGCTCGTTTTCAAGTCTTCTCTCTGCAACGTCGCCACCTGCTGGTGGAGTAACCCGATCGTAAGAATTAAAGGGGAAGCGGGGTGTGTGGCACACTTTGAATATATTGGAATATGCAGGTAAGCATCCTTGATGTCTATGGACGACATGAAGTCCCCCTGAAGAAGTGATTGGATGGCTGAGCGCAGAGTTTCCATACGGAACTTCCGGGGATGGACGAACCTGTTGAGCAGCTTCAGATCCAGAATGGGACGAACAGAACCGTCCTCCTTGGGCACCGTGAACAAATTGGAATAGAAGCCCAGGACCGGGCAGATGACAGCCATGTCCAAGAGACTTGCTACTGCCGCCCGAAGCCCCTGAGCGGCCAGAGGATCTGACAGCACCCGAGACCTGAGGAATCTGGGAGGGGGACGGAACTCGAACTCCAGCTTGTAATCGGAAGACACCACTTCCTGAATCCACCTGTCCGAGACCGCTTGGACCCAGACCCGGGAGAAGAGCTGCAGCCGTCCCCCCACCTGCAAGGGTGAGGGCGCCCCCTCATTGCTGAGCCAGCTTGGCAGCGGCTTTAGGCTTAGAGCCCCAACTGTGTCCTGGACGGGCCCGGCCCCTGGACCAGGAATCACCTCTGGACGAGGGGAAGGCCAAACCCCTGCCAACTCTAGCCCCACAAAAGGACTGAGTGAAGGAAGCCGCCCCCCGAAAGGGGCGACGCTGCTTCTTACGCTGAGGCAACCTACCTCCCTTCGCCACCGAATCCAATTTCTCTCCAAAGAGCCGCAACCCCACAAAGGGAAGGCCCGTAAGCGACTTTTTGGACACAAAATCAGCCGCCCACTGGCGTAACCAAACCGACCGCTGGATAGCCACAAGCAAGGCCGAAGCTCTGCCACACAACACCAATGTGTCATCCAAGGCGGCCAGCACAAAGGACAAAAATAACTCACATCGCTTAAGGGCGGCAAACTCCTCACTAGCCGGGCCAAGCCCGGAAGAGGTCAACAATCCTCTAACAACCAACCTGGCAGCTACCAATAAAAGCGCTGAAGCACAAACCGGCCGCAATGCCGACCCAACACTGGCAAAACCATGACAAGCCATCTGGTCAATGCGTTTATCCTCACCATCCTTGAGAGTTTTGCACTCTGGAGAATGCAGGATTGAGGAGCTGGACAACCCCAAAACAGGAGCATCCACCTCGGGGGGAGACGACCAGTGCTTCACCGCGTCCACCGGAAAGGGATATTTTTTGTCTCAACCCAGAGGGACACCCGGAAGCCGAGTCGGCCTCTCCCATTCCTTAAGAATGATACCATCAAAATGCTTTTGGAAAGGAAATTCCAAGCATGGCTTGGTCACCGCAAAGAACTCCCCCTTCAGTGGAGGAGCCGCCTCGGGGGGAGAAATAGCCAGGACCTCAAACATATGAGCCAGGACCCTAGAGGTATCCAAGGACTCTCCCTGGCTCTGCTCGGTATCAGCACCCACAAACTGCTGGTCATCGGAGCCCTCAGACTCCTCATACAGCTTCCCTTCCTCAAGCGGAGAACAATCAGACCAATCCAGGGAGTCAAACTCCTCCATATCAAAGGCCTGCGTGGCTGTATACAAATGTTTTCGCTTTGCCGTGGCCTTTTGGGCAACAGCACTGGAAAACAATTTTTCAAGATTGGCCAATCTGGCACACACCTCAGATTGCGACTCCCCGCCAATGACCACATCACATGGGGTACGTGTCAAGCGAGGGGGAGACGGAGAGGAGACTGGCGGAGCAGAACCAGACGCCTGCGATCCGGACTGCCGCGTAATAGACCATTGTGCACAGGGTACGCAAAGAAATACATCATCCCCCAAAAGGGATACCCCAAACACGAGGGGGCACAAGCCCAGTACCCGGGGAAGCCTCCATATGGTGATTTTTAATATATATATATATATATATATATATATATATATATATATTATATTATATTATATATTAATGCAACCCGGGATGCCCCTTTAAGTCCCGCGTGGGAGGAATTTTCAGACAACTAAATTTAACCAGGGACCCTAGGACCAGGAGAACCCCCCCTTTAATAGGAACGCTGGTCCACCTGGAACACACAAACAAACACACAATCAGACCAATATGTAAACAAAGGGGGTTTAAGGTGCGCTTTAGGGATTAGTGTGCAAGCTGCTGCCTATAATGAGGGGTCATGCCTCATTCCATTGTATACGAAAGAAAAACAAGAAAGTCCTGGTAACAGCGAGTGCTAAATTCCCTGGAACCAGAAAAAATACAACTCTGTGAAGTACTCACCTGTAGAGTTGGTATTATATGCAGACAGCACGTCCTGGTCCAGACATAGTCCTTACATGTGGGTATACCTCCGCCTTCAGCGCCGTGCACTGCAGTATCATGAAGAAAACAAGCTCCTCCCGGCCCTACATATACCGAGGAACCTCCCACAAATCCCCAGCATTGAAAAGCAGTGAGAGAAGAAGCCAGGAGGAAAACAACCACCCAGAGACTGGCAATAATATCCAAGATAATAATCACCCCACAGGGGATCCAGAACAAAGTGAATCAGGGTGGGGTGGAGCAGGACGTGCTGTCTGCATATAATACCAACTCTACAGGTGAGTACTTCACAGAGTTGTATTATTCTAAGCAGACAGCACGTCCTGCTCCAGACATAGTCCTTACATGTGGGACATCCAATAGCAGTGTCCATAAGTAGGGTGGGATCCCCATGACAAAAGGCACAGTCAACCAAAACAGTGCTATCGCCTGTAACCTTGCTACCAGGAACAACTAGAGCAAGCTCTAACTTAACTTATGAAGCCTTACAAGGCTAATGAAACATGAGCAGAGAACTAATCAGTCTGCTCAACAACCAAGTGCATAAGGCCCAAGCCAAGCACCGGTAGAAGATATCCAAACCAAGAAAGGAGAAAGAATCTCCCTTAACAAACAGGCCAGAAAAAAACAGCCTAACCAGGCTACTAACGATAACAGGGTAGCCATGGCAACCATAGAACCTTTCCCTTCGGGGAATACAAACCCTGGTCTCCGAAAGACCAACATAATACTACACACGAGCTAACGAGGCTCCTCTAGAGCCAAACTGATAATCAAGAGCTCAGAAGGACAACCAGCCAAGCGAGACCAGTCCAACCGGCTTCCCATATTCATGGGAGTAACCAGATCCTGCTGCAGGAAGAATGAGGACATCTATAAGCCCTACAGGCATAGCCCCAACCCTGGACAGGAAGCAGTCCAGAGGTTCACAACGCCTATTGAGGGATACAGATCCCTTTTTAAGCTCAGAGTAAGCAGAACACCAGTCCAAGGACCCTAGGATCTGGAATAGAGAAGAATAACAACCCTCCGCCTGGACTCAAGTTTGGTGCAAGGCGGACACATCCTCACCAACGCGGTGTACAGATATAAGAAAGTTGTAAAATGTAAAAAGGACTAGGCTAAGAACGCCGTCTCCTATGACACGCCTCAGACTGAGGCACCCGTCCCAAAAGAGTTGTCTGAGGCAGGGAACAGTTCAGACAAGAACCTGAATAAGACCCAGGGAAAAGCCCTTAGCAGGGCAACAGGATAAGCAACCTTCCCCTCAAGAGAGCTTAGAATTCTCTGGGGAATGCGCCTGAGCCGCCCCTGAGGAATGCTCAACGCCGAGGTTTGAAACTAGTCTCTACCGAGGACAAACCGGGCGAGCCCTGGAGCCTCTCAAGGAACTGAGTTGGAGGACCAACTCCAGCTGTGCCATAAGGACTCTGGTACCCCTGAGTAAGACCTCATTCCATAGGGAATAGGGAGCTAGGCCCCGCCATCCAACTAGGGCGCCAACTCCCACCATAGCTGGTGGAAAAGGGAGAAAAATAAAAAAGGGAGGGATCTAGGCCCAACCCTCCAAGAGGAAGAGACACCCAGAGGGAACATTTCTGATAGGATGAATAACGATCGTCCAAACCCTGTGAAGGGAATGACGTAGTAAGGAGCCTAACTAGGCATAACAGCCCATATGAGAGGGCACGCAGTACAACTGTCTCCAGCAGAAAATGCAAACCAAACCACACAGGGCCACTCATGGCTCCCAGTGCAACAGTTCACCCTTGCCACAGCAAGCCTGCGCAGAACCCCACCTAGCAGAGCGTAAGAAGGGTCAGACAAAGGGTAGAATACCCGGCCAGACGTCCAGACTAGGTCACTGTGACCAAGGCCAATTAGGACTTAACCAGGACAGAGTCTCAGTAACAGTCACAGGGCCACGGCCCCAACCAGTAGGCTCATTGAGACACTAGGGAAGTCCGTCCCAGCACAGTAGGACAGCCAACGAACCAATACCAATGAGGCGCAAGGAGTGCACTGATCCACTGGATCAGAACCAGACCCTACAAGAAGGGTCAACCTGTTCCGAGACCTTCTCGGATAAAAGCCGGGACAGGCCACTGACCAGACAGACCAAGAATCCCCAAGAGACAAGGCCTAAGGGAAACAGACCAGCAAGCTAGGGCCCAACAAGGCACAATGTGATGACCTACCAATGGTATGAGAATGGCTCCCCTAAAGAGGCCCTCCTTAGGTACCTCAGGGAAATTCATAAGGAATAGAACCCCTTTAGTGACCCTGCCAGACCTGGTCCCCATGGCGACCATCTACAGGGGTAGCAAGAAGGAAGTGATGTCCATCCATGAGTAGACCAACCGGAAGGGAACCCCCATAAAACAGGGGGAACGTACTGAGCCATTTCCAGGGGTGTTGGAACCCCATCCAGGATAAGTAACCCAAGATGCCGCAAGCCCCAGGGGCATCTGGGAAAAGGAACAGCCTTGGGCCGCCGGCAATAGGCCCACCAGCCGCAAGGTGAATGTAATGAGATTACACAGAGGGCAAGGCCCCTTCCATACCAAGGCACCCAATCAGAAGGGAGGGTTGAACCTGGACCCAACTAAATGCCATCCCGTAGGGGGAGTATGAATCAGATTACACCAAGTAATAGATGTGCCTAAGCACCACTCCAAAGACACCAAGAGAGCCCCCAAGTCAAAGTAGCAACTAGTGCGGACAGCTCCGGTGAATGAGCATGAAAGCGCTCCCGTACTCGCCTTGGCGAGCCATCTGGGAACAGGGGAAGGACCCCAGACAAGACCCTAATATAAAAAATGGTCCTGTAACACCGGCTGGAAAAAAGGACTAGGCGTCCAGAGGGAACAAGGGACCGAAGGGGAAAAGGATCCTTGCAGGCATCAAGAGGTTCACTTGACAAGGGGGTTTGCGGCCCAACAGATGGATACCAAGTAGGCAGAGCCCGTGGAACCTAGACGCCCAGTCTAGACCGCCGGATCTGGGCAGACTGCGTCATCCCGGGGGAAGGGCAGAGTGAATGCAATTATCAGCCAAGGCCAATCTAAAAGAAGGCCCAGACCCTCCAAGCCAAACTCAACTTGAGTCCAATCCCTAAAGGATACAACAGGGACTAGAATACCCCTGGCTAATTTTGAAGGGAACTGCCCAGGACACTCCATTCTTTCAAAAACCAGGTCCAGGAAGGCCATCACCTGCCATCGCCCGAACGAAGCCTGGCATCCTGCCCTAAGAGCCCAGTGCTGTGGCCCTGCGGGCGAGGGCGTCCCTTCATGCTTGTGAGGTTTTGGCAGACTTTGGTTTAGACCTGCCAGAGGTCCCAGGGCGATGCCTGCCTCCCCTGGAACGAGCTTCCACTCCAAAAAGTTGGAAGCACACTTCTGGTTCTCTTTTAACAGAAACATAAGGAGGGGGCGAGGGATCCCTGCCCCTGGGCTGCCTGGCTGATCGTCTGCGCGAGGGCGCCTTACCCTTTTTGCCAAAAAGGTCCAACCTGGCCCCAAATAAGCGACGTCCTCGAAAGGGAATATCAGTAAGAACCTTTTTAGTGTCATTGTCAGCCCCCCACTGTCGCAGCCAAAGCAGGCGACGAATGGCCACCACAAGGGCCGAGGTTCTAGCACACATTTTAATGGTGTCATCCATAGCTGAGAGGATAAATCTCACAAAAACGTCACAATCTGACAGTGCGTTGAAGACCTCACAAGGGAGATCCTCCGGCTGTTGGTCAATTATCTTCCTGAGCAGCGTCCTGGCGGCCACCAAGGTAACAGCCGCAGCACAGACCGGGCGCAGAGCCGTCCCTACACTAGAAAAGGCATGGGAGGCCAATCTGTCCATACGCCGGTCCTCGGCATCCCGAAGGGTGCGAGAGGGGGAGGCCGCCATGAAGGGAGGGTTAACAACCCCAATAATTGGAGTATCCACCTCTGGAGGAACTGACCATCGTTCAACCAAATCCTGGGGAAAGGGGTACTTCCAGTCCCAAACCCCCGGAACCCCTGTGAGTTTACAAGGGGATTCCCATTCCTTGGATATAAGATACTGGAAATGATCCTGATCCAAGAATTCCAGACGCGGCGTCGCCGTGTGGAAACTCTCCCTCTTGGGCTTGGGACTCTCTCCCGGAGGAGAGATGGACAGCACTTCAAAGATCTTAATGAGTAACTCATCAGTTTCACACAGGCCCCAGGACTCCGGGCCAGAACCGTTGCGGTTTCAAGACAACTCATCTGAAGAACTGGACCCTGAGAACAGATCACCATCCTTGGACTGATCAAGATCCTGCATAGCGGCAGGTTCTTCGGTTTCAGTGGAAAACCTATAGCTAGGTTGCGTCAGGGATCGTTTCTTCCCAGCGCCCAAGCGCTCTGCCAAGCCTGACATAATATGCTCCGCGGTGGGAAGCTTGCGCGGCACTACTTGCTGGTCCTCCCTGCTCGAGTGCGACTCATCAGGAGTGAGATTCAAGTCCGGGGAGACAGGTGTATTGAAGCGAGGTGCAGCTACTGGTAAGCCTGATTGCAGGGCCAGCGCTTGTTCAGCACACGGTCCGCAGACCAGTGCTGCGTCAACGTGGGGTTGTCTACACATGTTACACAGCCGGTCTTGTCCCCGCGGGACCCCGGACACCAAATTCTGAGATGCCTCCATATGGTGATTAATCTAGGGAATATGCCGGAAGGGATTTATGCTGTAAGCAACCCTGGATGCCCCAATACCCGCTGGGAATGTGGGAGATTCTAATATAACCCCGTGAGATATATATATATCAGGCCGGGAGAAGCCACTGGAAACTTGGCGTCTGAAAGACATAAGGGAAAAAGAGGGTGTCAGAGCCATGCACAGCACAAAAAGAAAATTAAACGAACACCTGTGAGGGCACTTACAGCAACCAAGGGAGAAGGAGGATCGTGACCACGCGCGCGCGGGAGACCGACAAAATGGAGCCAGCGAACCTCGAAGGGCAGGCCAGAGCTATAGGTGACGCGGAACGCGCCAAACCAGATCACGCCCACCCCGGAGAGCGCGAAGCTCCGCGGAACAAGACAGGAAAAGAACAGAAAACGCCATGGCGTCGCGAGACAGAGCCGCCTTACGCGCCAAGTGACATTTTAAAGGCGCTGCGGCCAACATAAAAACAAAGATTAAAGCACGGCTCTGACCCCCGGAAACCGATAGGCAAGGCGAGTGATATGGCAAGATTAGGCCAACGTACACAACCCCCCCCCTCTTTTTCCCCCCACTAACGGGGGAACTAAGGAAGAAGGTGACCCAGCACTCGGGGTTCACCGCTACATGGGGCGCGGGGCAAGGTGCGGGAGGGGCATCCACTATGAGGCTCACCATTAGCCTAACCCGCCTACCCCATGGATGGGGATTGCGGTGGGGCATGGCTCCGTAAGCACACTAGGTGCTGCCTACCTTCACCCGACCAACGCAGCCCAGGCTGGGAGGCATGTAACTCACAAAGAGGATGGGTGGAAATGGTCCCGCAGGGCCTCGGGCTGTCAAGCCCCGCTCGCCTGCGAGAGCGTGATACTTCATGTCTTCGCAGTTTGAGCACTGCAGAGGAATCTGGGGATTTGTGGGAGGTCCCTCGGTATATGTAGGGCCGGGAGGAGCTTGTTTTCTTCATGATACTGCAGTGCACGGCGCTAAAGGCGGAGGTATACCCACATGTAAGGACTATGTCTGGAGCAGGATGTGCTGTCTGCTTAGAATATCAGTTTAGGCGCGCTTTAAAATGTTAGAGGCATTTATGCAGCCAGAGACACATTAATTGTGACTGGTTGTTGGTCAAATGCTTCTAATTGTGACAGTGGTAATATATGCTGTGTGGTTTTATTCATACAGCTGCTGGATATTTAACCCAAATGCATGAAACATAAAAGGTTACAATGGATGATTGATTTATTGAAAGACACTCACCGCCGCGGTCGGGGGTGCGCCAACCTACCCAGGGCCCTTGATGATCTATCGCCTGTGTGATTATCTGCAGGGAATCTGGATCCTTCGATGGACTGGTTGCGGTGGCTTGCAGAGGTCCGGACCCTAATTCCGTTTAGGTCCTCTTGATGTATGTATGGCGCTTAAATAAGTATGGAGGACTATTTTTCTGTCCTCAAAATTGTTTAATATTTAATAGTAAAAAACAAAAGGGGAAACGCAAAAATTAAAATTAGAATTAAAAAGGGGAAAAAACAAAAATGGGAAAGTAGGGTATAGGGGTAAAACATGCAGTGCGGGGGAGCGCTGCATATATTGTCTGTCCTCAACGTCCTGGTGTTTGCATAGGAGTCCAATCTTAATGACAGGCTGCGTCTTTTGCTGCTGCCTGAGAGAGCGAAGTTTCCAAAGTTTTCCAGGTAAAAATCCAAAAGGCACAAGCTGTCTCTTATGAGTAATTAATAATCCTTAGTCTGTGTGCTCAGTAGGTCACCGCTGCCTGAGAGAGCAAAGTTGCCAAGGTTTTCCAGGTAAAATTCCAAAAGGCACAAGCTGTCTCTTATGAGTAATTAATAATCCTTAGTCTGTGTGCTTAAAGTTGCTGAGCAGTGTGCTCAGTAGGTCACCGACGCGCGTTTCGGCTCTGCTGGCCGAACATAGCAATTGTCCAAAGGGGTTAATAACAGAAGCGTTGCCAAGCAACCCCAGGAAGGGGCATGATCCATAAGGAAACTAATGGGCCACAGGCCACTCACCCAACCGTCACCGCCTCCGGAGTCCCGCACGCCTGCAGTAGGGAGGAAAAGGTGCGTAGGCAGAGGAAGAGGGAGGGAGGGAGGAGCCGGGACCTGGCGCCCGCAGCACTGGGGCGCGCCTTAGGCGCACGCGCGCGAGCGCCCGGCCCCCGCCCTGAGGAGAAGAAGCCATAAGGGATCCGCCCCCCCCCCAAAGGGTATCCGGGAGAGGGGGAATCCATGCTAGGGTGGGAGCCAAGGGACAGGGCATCCCAAACCGGGGTCACCAACCCGGTTAGCCGCCTACCCCTTGTTATGGGGTCTCACGGCGGAGCGGAGCTCCTGAGCACCTAGGGTGCCATCTACCATTGCCTGGACAAGCAGCCTAGGCTGGGAGGCAAGTAATACAAATACAAGAATCCGGGCAGGAATAGAATAGAGGGCCAGGAGTCATCCCGGCTACCTGCAAGGAGACATCCATCTTCTGACTTGCTCGCCGTCTGCAGAGATGAAAGACTGGGGAATGAGTGGAAGGTCCCAGGTATTTATGGACCGGGAGGGTCTTACTTTTTTTATTGCCATCTCTGCAAGATCGCCATCTACAGGTCAGTATACCCACATGTAATGAATGTCTTGAAGCGGGGTGTGTGACATACTTAGAATATAAAGTCTTATTTAAAAACAAAAAAATCACAATATATAGTCTTTGAGGCAGAATCGGGATATATCGTATCATCATCATCATACGTGTATCCCGATCCGTATCGTATCGCCAGATTCTTGCCGATTCCCATCCCTAGTCATTACTTGGTTCATTTCAAGGTGTGAACAATGTTCACATATTTACCATCTTCAAGACACCTAGAATTCAACAGAAGGCCCAATATAAATAAACCTCACTTACCTTATTTTCCAAGTTGTTTTCCATTAAAGTACTTTGACCTTCAGCTGCATTCATTTGTGATCTGAGTGTTTCTAGGAGTTGGGACTTCGTTTTTAGCTCATCCAGTGCATTTCTTAGCTCTTCTTGTGTTTCTACAGACTGGGAAATAAAGCTCATTAACTATTAGAATAGACCTTTATTTACCAAGTGCACGAGGAATTCTTTTAGGATGTTTACACCATTCCGATACAACGCATTTACATTAGGTCAGTCATAAAATCAGTAGTCAAGCCGCGCTGAATCAATGTGACAGTAACAGTCTTGACACATCCATCTAAGCGGCATAGGGACAAAATTGTTGAAGCGGATCAAAACCCAAATTTTTAACTAGCATTCCCTGAATTGCTCCCCCCATGAAGATGATATTTTGCCAATTTTCACTGCTCCTGCTTCACTCTAATCCCAGATAATGCGGCTTGTTTTAGCTGTAGCCCCGCCTCCTCCATTCATTACCACTTTTGTGTATGTGGCAATGATGTCATTGCCACTGTTGTGTATGTGGCAATGATGTAATTGCCACAGCTATGAAATGATTAATCGCCTACCATCTTAGAGAGAGGGCCAGCAAAACAACCAGTTTTCTAGGACAATTCGAAAAGCGAAAATATTCATTTCTAGTTCTACACCTTAAGAAGGGAGTATCGGCAGGGGCTTTGGTCAAATGTATTTCAAAATTTCAGTGGGTTTTGGTCCGCTTTAAAGTGGACCAACACCCACGGGTGATCGGCCCGGGAATCTATAAGATTCCCGGGCCGATCACCCCCCACCCCGCGGGACATCCGAGATCGGGATGTCCCGCGGGGTGAAACCCCCCCAAACACCCCAAACTCCTTACCTTATCTTCGGCGGCGGCCGGCCGCCGCCGCCTCCCTCGCGCTCCTGTAGGCGTGCGCGTGCCCGCGCCGGCCGTCTGCGAATGGCCGCGAGGGTGGTGACGCGAGGGAGGCGGCGGCGGCGGCTGCCGCTTAGACGTTCTTGTACGTCGGCGCTGGGAGCGGGGAGAGGTGAGTTTTTCGGGGGGTTAGGGGGGGTTTCACACAGCGGGGCACCCCGATCGGGGGTGCCCCACCGAAGTGGACCAAGACCCAGGATAGTCAAAATCCTGGGTGTTGGTCCACTTTAAGCAACGACAAAGTTGTTCCCATGGCTCTTAGACGGATCACATTGACTCTTATACAAACTCGGCACTATTGCTCTATTACTATATTTCATACAGTCCAATTGTAGCCCAACTGTTGCCATCTGTATTAAATCAGGATTCTTACTATTTCAATGTTTTCCTGTAAATCGAGCTTAAGCTGGTCCCTTTCCTCGGTCACAGCTTTTAGTGTCTCCAGCAGACTCTCTTGCTCTTGTATCTGAGCTTGAAGTTTCCCTGTGACATCTCCATCCAGCACTTGTCTGTCAGCCAGTTGTAGCTGAGCATTTAGCTGTTGAAACAATCAGATCAGTCAGCCATATATTGAAATATTACATGTATGCTTGCATTTCAGATTTTTCTAAAGCAGAAAAAACTCTTATACCTCACTGACTTGGTTTTTCGTTCCTATTATCTCATCACTGAGCTTATCCTTTTCTGTCTGGACACACTCCAGCTCCTCTTTGTACCTTCCGACAGACTGCAGTTCCTCTTCAGCCTCAGACAGTTTCTGTAAAAGACATTTGTTTTCTTGCTCCAACTGGGCCACAGCCTGTTCAGCAACATTAACTCGTTTCTGAAGTTGTTCAATTTCAGACATTAAACTTGTTTCAAGCTGAAGTTTCTCTTTGATTAAAGCTTCACATTTATCCTCATGTGCCTGCAAATAATTACAGATAAATAGAATCATAATAAAAATACAATTCTGTGAAATATTCACCTGTAGATTTGGTATTATATGCATACAGCACGTCCTACTCCAGATGTAGTAATTACATGTGGGTAATCCTCCGCCGTGCACTGCAGACATGTAGAAAACAAGCTCCTCCCGGCCCTACATATACCAAGGGACCTCCCACAAATCCCCAGCATTGAAAAGCAGTGAGAATGAGAAGCCAAGAGAAACCAACCACCCAAAACTGGCAATAATAACAATAACAATCACCAAACAGGAGATCCAGAACAACGTGAAACCAGGGTGGGTTGGAGCAGGACGTGCTGTATGCATATAATACCAATTCTACAGGTGACTATTTCACAGAATTGTATTATTCTAAGCATACAGCACGTCCTGCTCCAGATGTAGTAATTACATGTGGGACATCCAATAGCAGTGTCCGTAAAGTAGGGTGGGATCCCCAACAGAAAAAGCAACAGCAAGCAGTTTAAACTACTGCAGCCTGCAAAACCTTGCGGCCAAACACAGCATCAGCTGAGGCCCTAACATCAACCTTGTAAAACTTTGTAAAGGTATGAACGGAAGACCAAGTAGCGGCCTTGCAAACTTGTTCCACAGAGGCCTGGTGCTGAAAAGCCCAAGAAGCCCCAACAGCTCTAGTAGAATGAGCAGTAAGATGAAAGGAGGGAGTCTTCCCCTTAGTAGAATAGGCTTGAACCACAGCCTGACGAATCCATTTACTGATAGTAGACTTGGCGGGAGCCAAACCCTTCCTAAGCCCGTGAGGCACAACGAAGAGAGCATCCGTCTTCCTGAAAGCCTTAGGTGTGTCAAGTATTACCTGGTTATCACTAACCACATCCAAGGAATGCAAAACCCTCTCCTTAGGGTTACTAGGATTAGGGCACAAGGAAGGAAGTACAATATCTTGATTCAAATGAAATGCAGACACAACCTTAGGCAGAAGTCTGGCTTGAAGCGAAACACCACCTTATCCTGGTGTCTCCCATAGTAGGGAGGCTGAATAGACAAAGCAGCCAACTCAGACACACGTCTAACAGAAGTGATAGCTACCAGGAAGACAACCTTGAGCGTGAGAACAGCGAGAGCAGCCTCCTCAATAGGCTCAAAAGGAGCATCCTGCAGGGCCGATAACACCAAGTTCAAATCCCAAACAGGAACCATAGGTTTCCGAGGAGGACGCACATGAGTGACCCCCTGAAATAAAGTCTTGATAAGAGGGTGCTGGGCAAAGGTCTTCTGAAAGAAGATAGACAGGGCCGAAACCTGGCACATCAGAGTACTAAGCTTAAGACCTAAGTCTAGACCATGTTGTAAAAACTCGAGCACCCTGGAGACTAAGAATTACCGGCAGGGAAGAGACCTGGACTCACACCAGTCAATGTAAGAACGCCAAACTCTATAGTAGATAGCAGAAGTAGTCTTTTTCCTGGCTTGCACCATAGTAGCCACTACAGATGCAGACAAACCCTTTTCCATCAGGATGGAGGTTTCAATAGCCAAGCCGTCAAAGCCAGAGTTAGTAAATTGGGATGGCGTAGAGACCCCTGAGTTAGAAGGTCTGGCAACCTTGGCAGATCGTACTGATCTACTGCCATTTGAACCACGTCTGCGAACCACACTCTTCTTGGCCACCTTGGGGCCACCAGAATCGCGGGTACCCCTTCCAGAGCAATCTTGCGCAGAACTCTGCCCAGAAGGGGAATTGGTGGAAACGCATACAGGAGCCGAAACTCCCTCCAAGACATTGACAGGGCATCCGTGGCCAGAGCCAGAGGATCCTGAGACAGGGATACAAAGCTCGGGAGCTTGTGATTGTGACGAGACGCAAACAGATCCACGTCTGGCACACCCCAACGGTGACACAGGGACTGAAATACCCTGTTGCAGAGGGACCATTCCCCCTGACGAGACGACCCCCTGCTCAGAGCATCTGCTAGCAGTATCTCCGCCCCCGGAATGTAGACAGCCGAGATGCATTGGACATTGGCCTCCGCCCATGTTAGAATCAGAGATACCTCCTGGAGAGCCCCCTTGCTCCGGGTCCCTCCCTGATGATTGATGTAGGCCACCGCCGTCCTGTTGTCTGAGCTGGGTCAATTGTTCCAGCTCCAATCTGACCGCCCTGAGTTCCAAGACATTAATAGGAAGATGGGCCTCCAGAGGGCCCCACCTCCCCTGGAAGCGCAGGGACTTCCAGAATCCCCCCCAGCCCGACAGACTGGCATCCGTTGTGATCGTCTCCCAGGAGGGAGCCAGGAAGGATCTGCCCCTTGTCAAGTTCCTGTGGTCCAGCCACCAAACAAGGGATTGTCTGACCGAGGGGGGAAGCACCCAGATCTCGTCCAAAGATGCTGGGTCCTTGTTCCATACTGACAGAAGGTGAAGCTGCAGAGTTCTCAAATGGAACTGTGCAAAGGGCACCGCCTCGAAGCTTGCCACCATCGAGCCCACCAACTGCATTCCCTGCCGGATGGAGGGATGAGGGCTCGAAAGCAGGGACCTCGCCTGCGTTGTCAGAGCTTCCACCTTCTGTGGAGGAAGGAATATCCTTGACTGAACTGTATCCAGAATCATCCCCAGAAACGGGGTCACTGAGGAGGGGGACAGAGAGGACTTTGGGTAATTGATCACCCAGCCGAATGACTCCAGGGTGGACACTACCAACCGAGTGTCCAGCTCTGCCTGCCGCAGACACCGAGAGGTGATGAGTATATCGTCAAGGTAGGGCAACACGCGTATGCCCCTTAGTCTTAACAGGGACATCCCCCCTGCCAGCACCTTGGTGAACACCCTGGGAGCCGACGTCAGGCCGAATGGCAGGGCCACGAACTGGTAATGCTGATCCAGCAGCGCAAATCTGAGAAACCTTTGGTGTCCTGGAAACACCGGAACGTGCAGGTAAGCGTCCTTGATGTCCACAGATGTCATGAAATCCCCTGGGCGCAACGAGGCAATGGCCGAGCGCAAAGTTTCCATACGAAAATGTTTCTGACAAATCTGTTTAGGATTTTTAAATCCAGAATGGGTCTGACTGACCCGTCCTTTTTGGGTACCGTGAAAGGTTGGAATAAAACCCCACGCCCCTGTCTCTTAAGGGGACCTTGCAAATGACCCCTAGATCCAGAAGGTCCTGCACAGCCAGCATCAAGACCCGAGCTGAGGCAGGGTCCTGTGGGATCCGGGACCCGACGAACCTGGTAGGGGGGCCGTACAGCAAATTCTATCTTGTAACCGGAGGACACTACCTCCTGAATCCACCGGTCTGAGACGTGGCGTCTCCAGACATGCTCGAAGTGCTGTAGACGTCCCCCCACCCTGACGGGCGAGGGCGCCCCTTCATGCCTGGGGGGTCTTGGGAAGGGCTTTGGGCTTGGGCCCCCAGGAGGAACTGGGACGGCGTCCTCTGTTCCTGTTCCAGGAATCTGCGCGAGACCCAGCGAAGGACACTCCTCTACCTTGCTTAGCCCCACGGTAGGGAGTTGAGTGGGAGCTTGGGCCACGAATGGGCCGAATCTGACGCTTGCGCTGGGGTAACTTGCCACACTTGGCAAAGATATCTAACCTTTCTCCAGCCCCTTAAATGGAAGCCCCGTAAGGGCCTTCTTGGCGACGTTATCAGCGGCCCACTGGCGCAACCAGACCGCTCGGCGTATGGCTACCACCAGAGCAGAAGATCTAGCGCTCAGCTTAATAGCATCGTCCGATGCAGATAGGATATAGCTCACAAAAGTCTCACAGGTGGCCAGAGCATTGGCAGCATCAGAGGGCAAGTCATCCGCCCCTTCAAGAGCAGTCTTAACCACAGCCCTGAGCGCCACCGCCGTGATGGCTAAGGCGCAAACTGGGCGGAGCGACGCTCCCCCAAATGCAAAGGCATGACATGCCAGTTGATAAACTCGCCGATCCTCCAAATCCCGCAGCGTAGTAGTGTTGGGGGAGTGCATAATAGAGGTATTGGACAGACTAAGAATTGGGGCATCGACCTCGGGTGGCGATGTCCAACACTTGACCAGGTCGGCAGGAAATGGATACTTCTTATCCACAGCCTTAGGAACCCCATGGAGTTTGCTGGGATGTTCCCATTCTTTCAGCACGAGGCTATTAAAAGGAGTTTGTTCGGGAAACTCCAACCGCACCCTAGCGGTGTGAAACAGATCACCCCTTTGCCGGGGAGCCACGGGAGGGGGAGAGAGGGATAACACATCAAAGATCTGGGTCAGCAGTCTATCAATGTCGTCCTGGGACCAATTATCAGAACCAGACTCTTCCTGACCCTGAGTCAGAGAACAGTTCCCCTTCCTCTGAGGGGGAATGTGCATAGGAAAGCAGTAAATCATCAGATTCTATAGAAAGTATAGTAGATTCAGGATTCAAATGACGCCTCTTGGCAGTAGCCTTGCGTGCCAAGGAGCCAGCAATTAAGTTTTCCACACTAGCCAGTCTAGTGGCCAAATCAGTATGAGAATCCCCACTGGTATTGGGGGTTAAGCTAAGGCTTGGGGGAGTAGGGGAAACAAGGCGAGGTGCGGGCCCAGCCTCGGAAGAGGTGGGGAGACCAGCTAGCACCTGCTGTGCACAAGGGACGCAGACCTGTGCATTGTCACCGCTGCTAGTTAAGACCCCACAAGCTATACACAGACGGGCTTGTCCCGAGGGAACCCCGTTCACAATATCCTGAGATGCCTCCATATGGTGATTATTATGTTCAATATGCCAGTAGGGATTGACGCTATAAAGCAACCCTGGATGCCCCAATGACCCGCTGGGAAGTGGGAGTGATTTTTTAAAAAGGTCTGGACAGGGCGCTACACCGGGCCGGGAGAAGCCACCAAAGTCCGCGGTCTGAAAGACACAAGGGGAACAGGGATGTCAGAGCCAAGCGTGAAAAAGCAAAAAGCTAGGGAAAATTCGCCCATGAGGGCACTTATAGAACAGCGAGGGGAGGACAGTCTTCACCACGCGCACGTGAGAAGGAAATGGCGCCAAGCGAACCTCGACGGGCGGGCCAGAGCGGGAGATGACACGGAACGCACCAAACCAAACCACGCCCCCCCCCCCCCCCCCCCCCGGAGAGCGCGCAGCTCGAAGGCGCGCAGCCAATCAGAAAAACAGCTATGCAACTGACAACCAATCTAGAATATCACCTCAGAGAGAAAAACTGACAGGGTGAATACAGGAATAAAACTCCGTAGCGCCCACGAACAGAGCCGCCGTCCGCGCCAAGTAAAAAACAATAAGGCGCTGCGGCTAACTTAAACATAAGTGTGAAGCGCAGCTCTGACACTCGGTAACCGTTAAAGGCTATAAGTCTCTAGTGTAAATAGGGCAAGGTTAGGCCATCGTACACACAACCCCCCCCCTTTTCCCCCCACTAACGGGGGGATCTAGGGAGGAAGGTGACCCAATATACAGGGTTCACCGTTACACGGGGCGTGGGGGCACTGATGCGGGAGGGGCATCCACTGAAGGATCACAATTTGCCTTAACCGCCTACCCTATGGTGGGGGATTGCGGTGGAGTCTAGCTCCGTAAGCACACTAGGTGCTGCCTACCTTCACCCGACCAATGCAGCCCAGCCTGGGAGGCATATTCTTCACAAAGAGGACGGGTGGAAATAGTCCCGCAGGGCCTCGGGCTGTAAAGCCCCGCTCGCCTGCGAGAGCGTGATACTTCATGTCTTCGCAGTTCCAGCACTGCAGAGAAATTTGGGGATTTGTGGGAGGTCCCTCGGTATATGTAGGGCCGGGAGGAGCTTGATTTCTACATGTCTGCAGTGCACGGTGCCGGAGGCGGAGGATTACCCACATGTAATTACTACATCTGGAGCAGGACGTGCTGTATGCTTAGAATAAAGGGACTGTAAGTAATCCAGTATTTAACCTCAACTAAATGTCCCCCACCCCAGTACCTCGGCCGCGGTCCGGTTTTCAAATAAAACCAGGGGATTGCACTGCCAAAGCCATGCCCTGTGGTGCTTTGACAAGACATGGTGAGGTGCAGCCGAATGGCCACATCCCCGACATGCTGTTCAGGGTATGCGCATGTTCCCGTGCACAGCCATTGAGACAGGCTGTGCACAGGAACGTGCACAGCTACAAGGTAGCCGATGAGTCCACCAGTAAAATTGAGCTTACCGGCGACCTTGGGGGGGGGGGGGGGGTGGCTTGGGGGCAGGACTAGAGTGTAATTCTACTATTCAAGGTAGTCTGAATATGAGATGTCAGTAACTCCCCTTTTGGGAGTAGAAGCCACCTAAATGCCGCCATGTGGAGAATCTTACCGGTCCCAAAAATAGCTTGTCCCTTCCTTTTGCTGGAGCAGTGGCTAGCTGTAGGGGTCTGATGTGAACATGGTACCACACAAAGGTGGACACAAAGATCTTGGCATAGATTTGGTGAAAAAGATATTGACTACACGTCAAGGTCAATGCCAAGTAGAGATCATGCCTCCAAACTGGAGAAATTCACATCCAGCCAAACACTTCTATTTTGGGGTTACATTAAAAGGGAGTGTTGTTAAAAATAGAACCCAGACTAGAACAGAGTGGTGAAAATAGCTGGGGCCTAAGTGCTGAGATGCTCAGAAATGCTTGGTTACAGAATGTTTAGTGAATTTCACTTGTTTAATAAGTAGGCAAAACTGTCACCACTGGGCACAGTCTATTACATAAAGGCCAGGTACCAACCTTGACAAAAGTGGGGGAACCCAAGGGTGTAGGTGCAAGCGCTCCAGAAGAGCAATATGATGGGAGGAACAGGTCAGACAAGAACCTGAAGAAGACCCATGTGAACCCCTAGCAGGGCGTCAGAATAAGTCATCCCCCCAGAGGGGAAACTAGGAAATCCCCAAGGAATGCACCCGAGCAAACCCTGAAGAATGCTCAACACAAAAGATTGGATCAGGCTTTTGCAATAGGTGAACAGGACGAGCCCCATACCATACACCTGAACTAAGTTGGGAGCCAATATCAAACACTGCTGATAGAACCCTAATCCCCAGGAACAGAGATCGTCCCACAAGGGAAGAAGCTTAGAACCGGCAAGACAGTATGGGTAAAACATATCCTAACATAGCATGGCAGAAGGAAGAAAACGAAGAGGAAGAACTAAGTCATGACCATCCAAAAGAACAAGACACCCTGAGATATGTCATCTCCAACAGTGTAAGCACAAAAGCCTGCCAACGCTAAAGTAAGCCCAAGGTAAGGACACCTGACTATGTAAAATAGACCTTGTGAGAGGACATACAGGCCTACTGTTCCCAGCAGAATCCTCTGCAGACCACACCCCACTGGACCACCCAGACCCCTAGCATAATGGTGCTGCTTGCCATCCGAGACTTGCGCAAGCCCCCGCCCGGTATGGCAAGGGGATACGATATTTCAAGTAAAATATCCAGCCAGAACCACTAACCCCTCTAGGGCAGACCAATCTGGCCAATAACAGGGGTAGAACCCTGCGATAGAGACGGAGTCCAACTGGACCCTGCCAGTGTGAACTCAATGGAACAACAGAGAACCTCCCACAGGAGGGATACTACAGGAAGGACCAGGAATATTAATTCCCCCATAGAAGGAATCAGGGCTCCCCTGGAATAGAGCCAGGCCCAAGAATTCCACAGGGAACAAGGAACAACCACTGTCCTACAACGGACCAAAAGTCCCCAATTGGACAGGTACTAAGAGGGAGTAGTCCCCAAACTAGGACCCACCGAATGCTCATTGTGACAAAGACCACATAGGAAACCGGATCCTTCAAGGACCCTACCTAGGAACCACCTGGGGTTTCAGAAAAATAAGCCCCCCTTTGGCATCCTGCCAAATTAGGTACCATAGTAACCATCAACAGGGAAAAACAGAAAGATAGGGAATGATCCCCGACGGTTCCCTCGAGTAAACCAGCGGAAGAATAACCGCCTCCACTAGAAGTAAGGTAAACAGGCCTAGACCCAGGGTGCAACCCTCATCCAGGACTAATGGCTAAGGTGCCTCAGAGCCCCAAGAGCACAGAGACAAGTGATGTCAACAGACCAGCCACCAACGGTCACACCAAGTGCAATTCTGCCTGGAGATAATAACTAGACAGGACGGAGGACCAGAGGCCTCCTTCCAGTAAAATCCTTATAGCCAAGAGAAAAAGGCACTAGCTGAAGCCTAATCCAGGTACAAACCTGGAACTAGAGGATGGAACAGAGTAGGGCTAGAGTCAACCAAGGCCCATCCAAACAACTCCCTTTGTGAAAAAACAGGAGGGCCTGATAGGTCCCCTGGTAACTGCCCCCTGTGTCGTGCGAGACATCACACCTTTCCAGAGCCTAGCGGGCACAGGGATGCAACGGGGGGCCCAGCCTAAGCCACAACGGTGGCAGTGACCACCAATACCCAGCAGTAGTGGGCTCAGTATCCAGAAGACACCTTGGAATCAGAATAAAAATCTGAACACGCCACGGGCGGCCAGAGGACCCCTGGAATATAGGGCACAGACGGCCCTGTCAAAGGCGCCAAGCCTGAATGCTTATGGATACAGATGCTACACCCCCCGAGGGGTTAGAAAGATAGACTCCCTCATCCTCAAGGGAAGGTAGGGGCAAACTGGCGCAGGGGCCCCAGTCTCTATATGATAATGGCGTTCTGGCAAGTAAGCCATACCTGACAGGCCCAAGTAAGCCTGCACCCATACCTGAAGAAAAGCAGGGGACCAAAGTCCTCCTGACCGACTCAGGGAAGGACCACCCAGCAAACACTATCCCATATCTGGAGGAACTACCTCCTAAAGCCACTAGAACGAGGCAGGCTGCCTCCTGATAGGAGTAAGGTGCTGTGGCCATCCCCTCACCCAGGTGGGTGAGGGCGTCCCATCATGCTTGAGGGTTTTTGGAGAATGATACGGGCTTAGCCCGGCCAGAAGGCCCCGGGCGATGAATGTCACTTCCGGGACAGGATACCGAACCAGACCCCGCAAGGGGCATCCCAGGTTCCTGCTTAACACTATGATATGGATATGGATATCCCTGCTCAGAGGGGGCCGGGACAGCCGCCCCTGGTTGGGTGAACTGTCCTGATTTCCAAATAGGTCCAGACGGGCCCCAAACAGGCGATGCCCTCTAAAGGGAAGCCCCGTCAGGGTCCTTTTAGCGCCATCGTCTGCCCCCCACTGACGAAGCCAGAGCAGGCGACGTATAGCTACCACTTGGGCAGAAGTCCTCGCACACATTTTGATGTTGTCATCCAGAGCTAAAAGGATAAATTTAACAAAAATATCGCAGCTGGAGAGTGTGTAAAACACCTCCCAGGGTAAATCTTCAGGTTGATGCTCCAGCATCTTTCTTATGAGAGCTTTAGCGGCCACTGCTGTGATGGCCGCGGCACAGACAGGGCGTAGCGCCGTTCCTGCACAGGCAAAGGCGTGGGAAGCCAGCCTATCAATGCGCCGATCCTCGGCGTCCCGCAGGGAGCTGTAAGGAAGGGGGGGGTTAGGAACCCCAATAATCGGTGCGTCTACAAATGGGGACGAGGACCAAATATCAACCATCTTGGGGGGAAAAGGGTATTTCCAAACCCAGTCCTCTGGGGGCCTTTGAAGAGCAGCGGGACATTCCCACTCTTTAAGTACGAGAGCATGGAAGTGAGCCTGCTCGAGAAATTCCAAGTGCGCAGGCGCAGTATGGAAGCGCCCCCCTCTCGGCCTGGGGACCGCACCGGGAGGCGAAATGGACAGGGCATTAAAAATCATGAGTAACATACCACCAATATCAAGCTGGTCCCAGTCATCCTGACCAGCATCACCCTGACACCTCGGCCTCTCGTCAGAGGAACCTAGGTCAGAGAACAGGTCCCCTTCTTCCGACGTGGCGCTAGCACGTGTAGAAAAGGACTCCTCCAGGAGTCCAAGGCCGTTGTCTATCTGGACCCATCCGGCCGGACAACCCTTCCACAATCTGGACAAGCGTGGGCCGTCTAGGAGAGGTATCTACTTGTAATTCCCCACTTGTACAAGACTCAACAGGAGTGAGATTTAGGGAAGAGGAAAGGGGAGAGAAGGAGCGAGGTGCAACCGCAAGCGTCGCTCGCAATTCCAGCGTCTGTTCAGAACATGACGCGCAGACCCGTGCCCCGTCCGCCCCGGCATGGGGGAGACCGCATGCTACACAAAGCCGGTCCTGTCCCAGAGGGACCCCGGTAACACAATCCTGAGATGCCTCCATATGGTGATTGTTTAAACACAATATGTCAATAGGGATTTATGCCAAAGGCAACCCTGGATGCCCCAACAACCCGCTGATTAATGTGGGAGATTTTAGGAAGGCCCGCTAATATCCTTATATGTAAGAGTATAACTATGTATATGTATATATAAATATATATATATATATATCTATATATATGAATATGAGGCCGGGAGAAGCCGCCGGGAACTCAGCGTCTGAAAGACATAATGGGAAAGAGATGTCAGGGCCATGAGCAGCTGGACAGACAAAAAACAGGAGGGATTCGCCCGCGAGGGCACTTACAGCTCAAGTGGAGGAGGAGGAGACCGCCACGACGCGCGCGAAGCTTAACAAAAGTGGCGCCTAGCGAACCTCGAAGGCCGGGCTAAATGCTCTGCCATGACGCGGAGCGCGCCGAACTAAGGCCCCGCCCACTCTAAAGAGCGCGAAGCTCTGAGGTAAAAATAAAAGCAAGGATACAACCACAAGCCTAAGGTTCCATAGAACGGTTACAGACAATAAGTACGGGCACTGCAGCATCAAGACTATGCGGCAAGCAATGTAAAAACACACAGCGGCAGCCGAAATAAGGAGCAAGCAGCGCGGCTCTGATATCTGAGATAATAAAAGGCAGAATAGAGGCCACGATCGTGACAACCGGTACACTGGGACTGCCACACACATACCCCCCCCTTTCTTTTCCCCCTAAGTAGACGGGGAAATGAGGGAGAATGGCGAACCGTTAATAGGGTCCAGCACTACGCGGGGTACGAGGCAATAATGCGGGAGGGGCATCCACTAGAGGCTCACCATCGGCCTAAACCACCTACCCTATGGTGGGGGATTGCGGTGGAGCATGGCTCCGTTAAGCACACACGGTGCTGCCTACCTTCACCCGACCAACGCAGCCCAGGCTGGGAGGCATATTCTGTTCACAAGAAGGACGGGTGGAAATAGTCCCGCAAGGCCTCGGGCTGTAAAGCCCGGCTCGCCTGCGAGAGCGTGATACTTCATGTCTTCGCAGTACCAGCACTGCAGAGAAATCTGGGGATTTGTGGGAGGTCCTCCGGCATATGTAGGGCCGGGAGGAGCTTGTTTTCTACATGTCTGCAGTGCACGGCGCCCGAGGCGGAGGTATACCCACATGTTATGACTATGTCTGGAGCAGGACGTGCTGTATGCTTAGAATAAAGGAGCCCCTCCCAGTCCATAAATACCTGGGACCTCCCACACATTCCCCAGTATAGGACAGCAGTAAGGGGACCAGGAAGAGCCAAATATAAACAATCATAACACTAAAAGGTTCACCATATAAAGGATCCAAAATACCAATAAGGGCGGGATGAAGCGGGGTGTGTGACATACTTATAATACCCATTTTACAGGCGAGTAATCACAAAATGGTATTATTCCAAGTATGTCACACGCCCCGCTTCCAATATTCATGACATGTGGGACATCCAATAGCAGTGTCCATAATGGGTGGGGATCCCAATACAGCAAAAAATGCACAAATTTTAAACCACTGCAGCTTGCAGAAACTTGTGGCCAAAAACAGCATCCGCTGAGGCCCGCACTTCAACCTTATAAAACTTGGAAAAAGTATGAACGGAAGACCAAGTAGCAGCCTTACAAACTTGTTCAACAGAAGCCTGGTGCTGAAAGGCCCAAGAAGCCCCAACAGCACGAGTAGAATGAGCAGTGATCTGAAAAAGGGGAACCTTCCCCTTGGCAGTATAGGCCCCAACAATGGCCCGGCGTATCCATTTACTAATGGTAGACTTGGCGGGCGCCAAACCTTTCCTGGGCACGGAGGGCACCACGAACAAGGCGTCCGTCTTACGAAAAGGAGAAGTAGCCACCAAATAGTACTTCACACAACGAACCACATCCAAAGAATGCAAAACCCTCTGCCTGTCATTGCTAGGCTTAGGACACAAGGAAGGGAGAACTACATCCTGATTGAGGTGGAAGGCAGAAACCACCTTAGGAAGGAAATCTGGCTTAAAGTGAAAAACGACTTTGTCCTGGTGTCTCTCAAAGTAAGGGGCCTGAATGGACAGAGCCGCCAACTCAGAGACATGCCGAACAGAGGTAATAGCCACCAAAAAGGCAACCTTTTGAGTGAGCATATAAAGTGCAACATCCTGCACCGGCTCAAAAGGAGGCCCCTGGAGGGCCGACAGAACCAAATTCAAATCCCAAACGGGGCACCAAAGGCTTTCTAGGGGGCCGCACATGAGTGACCCCCTGGAAAAAGGATTTAACCAGAGGATGCAGAGCAAAAGACCTTTGAAAGAAGACCGCCAGGGCAGAGACCTGACCTTTCAAGGTACTAAGCTGGAACCCCAGGTCCAGACCGTGTTGAAGAAACTCCAAGATCCTAGGAATCGAAAACACCCTGCAAGGCATAGCCCTAGCCTCACACCAGTCAATATAGGACCTCCAAGTCCTGTAGTATA